>RDRW01000757.1:0-94889 GCA_007896445.1 Puccinia hordei | reverse complement strand
GACCGTCCCCTCTTTCCGTCGAGCCTTGAGGAACTTTGATGTAGAGGAGTTCGTCCGGCTTTCCGTTGAGGAAAGCGCATTTGACATCCATTTGGTGAACCTCGAATGATTTAGAGCACATAGAGTGAGTAGTATCCTGAGGGAGCTGAGCCTACCGGTGGGGGGAAAAAAACGTCTGAATAATCCCTCCCCTCCTTTTGGAGGAAACCTCTCACACAAAGTCGGGCTTTGTATTTTGTTAGATTTCCATCTTGGTCCGTTTTCGGCGAAAACCCAGGTTGTGGAGAGAGGGTGCATCCCTTTGGTTTGTTTTACCAGGGTCCACACTTGATGCTTGTCCATATTTCCAAGCTCGGATTCAATAGCCTTCACCCCGTCTTCCTTGTGTACAGAGTTGATCGCTTCGTTGTATGATCGGGGGTCCTCTTTTAAATAGGCAACCGCATTGGCAGAGTGAGTGGTGGTTCTCCGGGAGCGCTGATGATGTTGGCTGGATCGATCTCGCTGGAAATTTCCTGAGGTGCTGGTTGAATCTACAGGGACCCAAGAGTAATGCTTGGTGGGAGCTGGAGGATCGGGAGAGGTGGCAGGTACCAAAGGGATCGGATTAGCAAGGATTGGAGAGGAAGTATTTCCCGGATTGATCAGGGCTTCCTCGAAATGAGCATCGTCGTCAGAGGACTCGGAGCCGGTTGGAATAGGTTGTTCCAAGGGGTCAGCCGTTTCGACTACTTCCGAGGAGAGAGATGGTTCTTCATCGTTGAAAGGGAACGATAGAGATGTGGGATCAGGATCGGGGTTGTCTGAGGGGTAGGTGGGAAGGTGTGATGGTTAAATTTAACATGATGATGATTTTAACGTTACCTGTAGCTGCATCTAAAATCCTATAAGATCTGTGACCCTCCCCATAGCCCAGAAAGATCCCCCGAGCCCCACGGTTCCCAAGCTTCCCTTCTGACCTGTTAAGATAATAGATTGCTTCACAGCCGAAAGGATGAAGGTGAGCAACAGAGGGGGATTTCCCGAACCATTTGAAAAAAAGGAGTATGAAAGTCAATGGATTTACAAGGGGTTAGGTTTTTCTAGATATACGGCGGTTTGTTTGCTGCCTCGGCCCAGAATTTAGGAGAGAGATTAGAGTCATTTAAAAGGCATCTGAGTTTGGCGACGGTCGTTCTGTTACCCCTCTCCGCGAATGGTTTCTCTTCAGGGGTGTATGGAGCGGTGGTGAGGTGAGTTATTCCCTTTCCGGTATAGAAGGCTGACAGATCCTTGTTCTTGAACTCGGATCATTGTCAGAGACAAGGTTACAATATTATTACCGGATTCGTTCTCAATTTTAAGGAAAAGATCTCGAAGGGTCGAGTTGACGTCGCTTTTGAAAGCTAAGAACCGGATCCAGATGAAATGAGAGAAGCCGTCTACTGCTCGGAGGAAATACCGATGACCCGAGACGGAAGGAATAGAGATTGGGCCGCACAGGTCGACATGTAAGTATTCGAGAGGCTTAGTTGGAGAGGGAAAATGACCAAAGAAGGGTTCTTTGTGGGCCTTAGATACATCGCAGGTGTTGCAGGTGAACAAGTCTTTAGGGAGGTGGGGAAACATCTTGAAGAAATAGACTGGAGATGGATGTCCGGCAGCTTGATGTTTTTCGTAGATCGGTAAGGATTTGATGTCGACTTTGTTGGCAGAATGAGAGACTTGGCGGACGGTGAAGTTGTCGTCGGATAGGGATCCGGTGATGACAGGAGACCCGGATTCATCAGAGAGTACGAATTCGTCATTACCCGCTGAGGCAAGTGTATAGTTCTTTTTGATAAAAGCGCTAAGGCTGATGAGGTTGGAAGTGAGGGATGGGACTAGTAATGAGTTGCTGAGCTGGAGAATGGCGTTGGGGAGTTCGATGGTAGCAGTGCCTTGTCCGGTGACTTTTGCTTTGTCTCCATTGGCTAGGTAAACGACATCGTTAGTTGATTGGAGGGAGTGGAAAAAGGATCGGGAGTTGAACATGGAGGTGGTCGCTCCGGAATCGAGGATCATCACCGATTTGTTTTGGCCAAGAGTGACTTGAAGGGCTTTTACGGGTTTTTCGTCCTTGGGTTTCAGCTTGAGTTGGGAACAGTCCTCGATTTTGTGGACGGTCCTGGGATTGTGGTAGCCGGGCGAGCATTTTGGTCCATTATACACGTAAGGAGCCTTTCGGGACGCAGCAAGAGCTTTGGCAGTTTCGGCTGACTCGGAGTTTCTCTGCATGAACGAACGGATTTCTTCGACGACCTCTTTGATGGTGGGGGACTTTTTCTCAATCTGACATTTCTTGAGGAGGAGTTCTCCCGAGTTTTTATATTTGGCCGGAAGATTAATGATACACCACATAGCTATGACGGTGTTGAGAAGAGCTGAGGGTTTATTTAGTTTTCTCGTCGTCGATTAGAGCACACAATTGTCGGGTGTTGTAGGAAAGGGTGGTAAGGGTTTCCTCCAGATCGTTAGAGTTGAGAACCGTCGTAAAAATCCGGTTTAAATAGGTGGCCTGATTTTGGATGGATTTTGGTTGATAATGTTCTTGAAGTAGTCTCCAGAATTCAGAAGGACTTCCTCCTGCTTCGAGGTCAAACTGGTCGGCAATTCGGGTTTCACAATTTATCTTTAGGATTGCAAGAGCGTCATCGTATCGGTTTCGATCTAGTTTGTCTGCGAGAGAGGCTTCTTCAGAAGATTCCTTCTTGAGGACCAGGCGTAGGAGATGTTTCAATTGGAGGACTGAGGAGATTTTTGACTTCCAGTCAGGTAGTTGGAGCCAGAGAGCTTGTTTTTCTCTCCGAGATCGACGGAGAATTCGACCATTGTTGAGTTCGAATATCTGTGTGTATGGGGGAGAAGATGTAGATCCTGTTCAGGATGGTTAGGATTTTGCTTCGAGTTTACCAGAGTATACCGGTCTCATAATCTAATGGAAAAAGCTTTAAGGACAGTTCCACGAGCTCCTGTCAGTAAAGGGCTTGGGCTGGTGGGGCAGGGGGAGGCAGACCTTTAAGGACAGTTCCACGAGCTCCTGTCAGTAAAGGGGCTTGGGCTGGTGGGCAGGGGAGAGGCAGACCTAGGATGAAGAGCAGAAACAGGATCATGATATTTCATGAGCTGTGTGATGAAAAAAGGAATGAAGAGTGAATGGAAAATGAGAAAACAGAGAGGAGATGATAATAACCTTTAAGGACAGTTCCACGAGCTCCTGTCAGTAAAGGGGCTTGGGCTGGTGGGGCAGGGGAGAGGCAGACCTAGGATGAAGAGCAGAAACAGGATGAAGAAAGGAAAGGAAACAACAACGGAAATGAAATGAGATGAAAAAAGAGATACAACACATGTCACAGGAGAACATGTCACATCTTGTCACTAAGATTCTCATTTTTCCCATAAAGGTGGGCAATCAGATGAAGAAACTGATCCCCCAGTGGATTCCTCCTCATCTATTGAGATGCAGGATGAGGAAAAGCTGCTGTCACCTCCAGAAGCCTCAAGAAAAGCCTCAAGCTCTCATGATCAGTTGCTGGGTGAGGCCAGGCTACATTCACCCCCGACAGCCAAGGTAAGTACTATAACTTTGACATTAGATTATCAGGGTCTGATTCCATTGTATGCTTCATAGGACCGGCATGTAGGTGCTGAGGTTGCACCCAAGGCTGGCCAAACAAGACAGGGGAATACCAACCCTGATGTTGCCGTGAGTGACTCAAGCTTGACACGGACAAGGAGGAATGCACTGACTGTAACTGATAACCAACTTCTCATCATTCTTGTCAGGCGGAGCTTCCACCATGGATCTTAAAATACCTGCATTCCACTTATAACCTGCAGGTGATGGGAACTGTGGTTATGCATGTGTGGCACATGCATTGGCAGCAGATAGACCAGAGGGTCCCTACGCTAAGGCCAATGGGTGGTACCAAGTGCGAAAGGATGTGTTAGAAGAGATGGAAAAGAACAAGGCACATTGGACAAGATACCTTGGGGGGCCTTCAGAATTCGACCGCGCTTACGGACGTGTTCAGGTGACTGACCCACGTGGATCAGTCCCCATGAACAAATGGATGAGCAAGTTGGATGTGGGACCGATTCTGGCCAATGCGTATAACCGGCCATTTGTCTTCCTCAGCAGAACGGGCGGGAGCACCACATATATTCCCGCCACTGTTCCCCCGGACCCTAAACCGCTGCCAGCCCTCTTCTTATCATTGTTCAATGATAATCATTGGATACGTGTGATAGTCAAGCGGACCCCAACGATTCCCTTTCCTCTACCTAAAGTCTCCCGGTTATTTCACAAGAGCCCAGCAGCTGCTTGGCTAGACTGTGTTTCCCCTTCCACTACTCTTCACTCTTTGTTACCTAAATGATTAAAGGTACCAAGTTACTGCAAGTAACACTAATTATTATTATCCTTATTAATGTTTACCATTCTTATTATTCTTTCATATTATTCCTTCAAGAGCGGAAAACCGGGTGATTTGCGCAGCTGCGGCTGCGCAGTGCACCCGGTTTTCCGCATTTACACCCGGTTTTTGTAATTTTTGATTTTTAAGCAAATAGCATGTGGAGGGCGGCATTTGATGCGCGTGACCTCCCCAATCATCCTCATTACATATTTTATTTAAAACAAATAAAATAAACAATTAAAACAAGGAAATAAAACAAAACAAAATAAAAATATGGAGGGCAGCATTTTAAATAAGTAAAATAAACAAAAGTAAATAATATAAAATTAAACAAATAAGAATGAATGAAATGAATAAATTAATCAATTAATTAAAAGCAACAGACATAATTGCAAGTTAATGATTTATGAATAACGCAACTTCCCCAATTATCCTCATTCAATATTTTATTTAAAACAAATAAAATAAATAAGTAAAACAAGTAAAATAAACAAAACAAAATTAAATTCAATTAAACAAAATAAATGGAATAATGAAATGAATAAAAGAAATCGTGGAAATCAAGCTGTGAGGATTTTTATGAAAAAACCGGGTGGATCGGCCAAAAAAAATAGAAGCCATAGTTTTTTTGCAAAAAGGAAAATTACTATAAAATTCTACACCCCTGTAAGTATAATAAATAATTTAAAATCTTGAAAAACAATGCAAATCCGCCCGCAAAAAATTAAATAAAAAAACCGGGTGTAAATGCGGAAAACCGGGTGTACTGCGCAGCAATTTGGACGTCGCCGCTGCGTAAAACCGGGTGTAAATGCGGAAAAACCGGGTTTTTTTTATTAATGCCCAATTTAAATATACTTAAATTAATAATACCTTGATTAACTAACACATGAATAATTCAGGCTACTCTGTGATAATAAATAATAGAGTGATAATACAGTATGATTAAACTACAATCAATCTTTACAATAAATGATATACTTAAATCAATAATACATTGATTAAC
Organism: Puccinia hordei; assembly: GCA_007896445.1. NCBI lineage: Eukaryota > Fungi > Basidiomycota > Pucciniomycetes > Pucciniales > Pucciniaceae > Puccinia > Puccinia hordei. The sequence continues at coordinate 89,447 of RDRW01000757.1, read as the reverse complement.
AACACATGAATAATTCAGCTTACTCTATGATAATTGATAATACTTATAAGATGTGACAATAACAAATGACACATACGCATTGATAAGTTAATATTTTATTAATATTAATAAAAGGGCCTTTAATATAATAAGGGCATTAATCAAAAAACCCAGTTTTTCCGCATTTACACCCACTTTTCTGCGCAGCTGCGGCTGCGCAGTGCACCCGGTTTTCCGCATTTACACCAGGTTTTTTGTATTGTTAATTTTAAGCAAATAGCACGTGGAGCGCGACATTTGATGCGCGTGACCTCCCCATCATCCTCATTTGATATTTTATTTAAAACAAATAAAATAAACAATCAAAACAAGGAATATAAACAAAACAAAAAAAACAAAACAAAAATATGGAGGGCGGCATTTTAAATAAGTAAAACCAGTAAACATTATTTATTTATCAAAATTTTAAATTTATTTATTATACTTAAAGGGGTGTAGAACTTTGTGGTAATTTTTAATTTGCAAAAAACTGTGCCTTCTACTTGTTTTGGCCAATCCACCCGGTTTGTTTTTAATTTAATTTTTTGCGGGCGGATTTCCATAATTTCTCAAAGTTTTCAATTTATTTCTCATACTTACAGGGGTTTAGACTTTCATGGCAATTTCTATTTTGCTCAAAAACCATGGTTTTTTTTTTTTTGGCCAATCCCGCCGGTTTTTTCATAAAAAATCCTGTAAGCTTAATTTCCAGGATTTCTCAACATTTTCACATTTTTTAAACTTTTTCTAAGCACTTTAAGGGGTGTAGAATTTAATGTGAATAACAGTTGTTTTTTTTAAATCACTGGTTGGATTTTGATGATTTTGGACTCAATTTATTTCCAAACACCTTCACATCTGTCTTTCAAGATAATCAGGGAGTTTTTAAATGGATTCATACACTTTAGAGGGTGAAGAATTCATTGGAAACAAATACTGATTATAAAATTGACTTCTTATCAGATTCATGACAAAGAAATGGAAATACAATTATACACAGAGGTATGGTACATTGCATGATGCTTTGGAGTGTTACATGTTGTTTATTAAAGTAACCAACACCCGGGTGTAAATGCGGAACACTGGGTGTAAATGCGGAAAAACTGGGTTTTTTTATTAATGCCCTAGAATAAATGAAATCAATAAAATAAATAAATAAAATACAAAGCAAGAGACATAATTGCAAGTTAATAATTTATTAGCACACAAATAATACGTATAAGAAAGAGAAATTGTTATCAACACTACTGATAACAGCTAGAAAATGCTTACAAATGGTGAATATACGCCTGAATTACATTCCTGAACTGATATGTAATGGGCAAAAAAAATAGAAGACATTGTTTTTTTTGGGAAATAAAAATTCCCATAAATTTCTACACCCCTGGAAGTATATTAAACATTTTTCAAATGTTGAAAAAAAATCAAAATCCGCCCGCAAAAAAAAATCAAAAAAAGGGTTTAAAAGCGGAAAACCGGGTGTGCTGCGCAGCAAATTTGAGGTTGCCGCTGCGTAAAACTGTGTGTAAACGCGGAAAAACCGGGTTTGTTCCTTAATGCCCTATAATAATGATGATACCACTAAGGAATCCCAATAGCCCAATTCTGGATAATCTATAGTTTAATGCTGATATATCATCAAGAATTGGCCACAACCTACCTTCAATAAGGTAGAAACCACAAACCCAAATGAGTACTCCTTGGATGCCTATTAATAATACTCTGTTTGGGTTATATTTCAAAAAACACTTAAGTCTGATGTTTCATTCAAGTGGATGAGCAAGACAGTGGTGGAAATTACAACTCAAGGACATGTGAATGAGAAATAAAAGGGAAACCAAAGAAAAAAACAACCCCCGGTACATATATCAGAAGTGGTAGTTGGCTACAGCTATTTCTATATCTTGGGAAAACAAAATTTGGAGGTTTTGAATAGAAAAACATTTGTGAAACTCTTCATGGGTTTTTTTCCAATCAACCATTGGCAAACCATCATGACCAATCCGGTTAAATCCCATGGAGCACAAAAAGTTGAGAAAGTATAATCGGAGGTTATCCAAAGTCCCGTGAGGCATCACTGAAGTATTACCACTATCAACCTTATGTTTCAGAACATTGGCGCCAAATTCCAATAAGGCCGAAGCATTTGAAGCAGTCGGACGTTCGGACCCGTATTTGTTAGTGACAAAGGCGGTTGTTGGACCAAAAACCAGGAGACCAGCAAGCATCCGCATTTGCTCCCGCGTATTTGATGTTGACCACTCATCAAGCTTTTTATACTTTGGTCTTGTTGGTGCCTGGAGCCCGCAGATGTAACACAAGGCTGACATAGCCCCCGTGAAGTATAGACCAAGGACCTTGAGACCGGAGGTGTTTGGTTGGGGGCTTGATCCATCCTTTGCGTGACTTCCAAGGTTTTCATAAGTTCGTTGGAATGCAAGATGGGCAGTATGCACCAAAGATTCGTCCAGGGGGAGAGGCTGCCATTCACTGCCCTGTTGCTCCATGTGTCGAAGGGCCCAGCAGTCTTGCAAAGCACTTTTAAGCCGGAGATAAGCGTGGTCACTTGGAGAGAAGTATGAGGCCAGATTCGCCGCAAGTGTGTGGGTCTGGACACGTTTGGACAGCGGCGCCTTCCGGTTCTCCTGGGAAGCCTCGAGCTGTGCCATGTTGACAACTTCAGGAGTTATCAGAGAGAGAGCACCAGGTTGAGTGGGGTTAAGAATTCTCTCTGCATACCACACAAATATCAGCCTTTGTGATGTATGAACAAGTGAGAAAAAAAGTGAGTATTTACCAGATTTGCATGCCTTCAGAAGTGTATCCACTTCCCTCCAAAAAACTCGGCTGAACTCCTGTGGCATCGTTGGATGTGGTGTGACCATTGAGGGGAGGTGTGTGAGGATGAATGCTATGTTTTCAATCATTTCTCGGCTGAACGGTGTGACCACACAATTCCACCCGCCAAATTTTCATTCAAATCATCTGCCAATGCTTTTGGAAGCATTGGGCCAGGGATAAATAGACCCATAGCTGTGCGCAAAGGAGGGATGTTAATTACAAGATGGGTGTGCATAAGCAATGGGGAGTGACTTACCAGGAGGCGTCAGGACCGGGGGAGGAGGAATTGATTCGCCCGGTGGTCTTTGGGTAGGTGGCTTGACTGTTGATGGCCCAGCAACAGGGGGGTTCCGTGGAAATTCTGAGGCCTTGCAGTGATTGCGCAGTGATGAATTTGTGAGAGGTGGGATGAGGGGTGAAGAAATTATACATGGGGCCTGTATTTTTAGAAGAAGAAGCAGAGTTGTCCAGGCGCGCCTTTTGCTCGTCGGGTCTTCAACCGTAGGATCTTCAATTCGTACCATGTCATAGCGATATCGGGTTTGTTGTGGCACCGGTTCATGGACTGGCTCCTGGTGGAAGGTAGGTTTGGGACGTCCATGAAGGAATTGTTGGAGGACTTGCTGGTCTTCTGCACCATCTTCAGAGTCATCTGTTTCCCCCTCTGCGTCAGGGTCTTCAGAGCTGTCCCGGATGGCTGGATTGTTAGTTTCTCGTCTCCCGTCCGCATTGGGGGCTTTGGAGGACTTCTGGCCAATGAGTGCTTGGTCCCTTTGTACGCCTTGAAGGACAGACTGGCCAAAGGTGTTGAGGGTTGTCTTGTGGCCTTCGACATCTGTCCGCATCTCTCCGCTTCGACGTGGGGATCCATCAGCTGGGTTTGTTGTGTTGGGCTGGCCATATTGAACATCCTTGTTGAATTGGTTTTCAAATTGATTGAGGGTGGGGATTGGGTTGGTTGCTGGAGGTAGGTGATCAGGAGTGGGTGCATATAAGTATGCCATTGAGTTGGTTGCAAATTCAGGGCGGGGGTGGGACTGGGGTGGAGCAGGCCTAGTGGCGCCTAAGGTGTTTTTAGCCGGGGCCGGGGTTCTGGAGACCTGTTCATTCTCATCGTCTGACTGCTCGTATTCAGCCTTTATTTTAGAGGCCCAATTCTCCAGGTTTTCACGTTCATCTGGTTTCAACGCAGGGTGCCGCGCCAGCTCTGTGCATTTTTCCCAGAGATCCAAACCTGTGTAATGGTGGGAGGGTGGGTGGGAGTGAGCCAGCTACTTATATTATACACAAAATAAAGGAATGAATCTCACGTCCTAGTTCACAGGTCTGATGTGAAGACATTGTTGATTGTTGAAGTCAAGTTGGTGATTTGTGCGGAATCTGTTAGCATATGAATGGGAGAGTATGTCAGCAAGTGTTACTATCTATGGTAAAAAAAATTTAAAAAAAAAAAATGGAAGAGATGTGGGGGAATGAATGTGTTTGAGATGGGCCCATTGGGCCACTTTTGGGGGGGATGGTGTGCGTCTGGGGCTTATACGGGGCCCTTTGAGCTGCCTGGGGGGTTTGAATGGCCCCTTTGAATGTTTTATTGCCCCTTTGGAGCATCAAAGTGGGCCTGTGGGCCCATGGGAGGTGATGGGCAGAGGCGGGCCCCTTCTTACGGCCATTGGGCCCTGTCTTTGGGCCAGTTGGGTCTTGGAGCCCTGGGCCTGTGGGCTTTTCCACATAATTAAACCCCAAAAAAACCCATTTTTTTGGTTTTTTGGGGGTTTTTTCCTCATTTTTATTTCTCATTTTTTGTTTTTTTTTGTGTTTTTGATTTTTTTTTGATTTTTTTTTTTGATTTTTTTTGATTTTTTTGATTTTTTTTTTTTTTTTTTTTTTTTTTGATTTTTTTGTTTTTTTTTTTTGTTTTTTTTTTTTTTTTACTCACATTGTTTTTTCTTAATTGGTGAGTGGGGGGGTGTTGATCGAATTCTTGGTCGTTCTGGTTGAAAACAACCAGACCGACGGTCTGATTCCTGAAAGGAATCAGACTCGGCAGCCTCGCTCACGTAATCGAATGGTCCCTACCATTCGATTACGTGAGCGAGGGGATATCGCAGGCGATATCCCCCCACACGCCAAATAACTGGCGTGTGGTACCCGCACGCCAATTGTTTGGCGTGCGCTCCCACACGCCAAACGATTGGCGTGTGGGAGCGCACGCCAAACAATTGGCGTGCGGGTCCCACACGCCAATTTTCTTTGGCGTGCGGGGCCCACACGCCAAAAAAAAAAGGCGTGTGGGAACCGCACGCCATTTTTGGCGTGTGGGTCTCACACGCCCTTTTTTTTTGGCGTGTAGACCCTACACGCCAAAAAAAAAGGGCGTGTAGGCCCCGCACGCCAAAAAAAAATGGCGTGCGGGCTGGCGTTGGCGTGCGCGCTTGGCCTGCGTTTATCAACGCCCTAATTTTCTCTTCCTCTATATCTTCTTCACATACTCCTTGTTTAAATTTGCCAATACTGATGCTTTTGTCCATAAAATCCTCATCTGCATAGGAATTTTGTAGATTTTTAAGAAACTGGGGTGCCATCTTGACAATTTCTTCCAATGTGAGTGTATAAGTTTGTTTGTAGAACTTCCTCCTCACTGATTCTGGTACTTGAGTTGACGGGGCTTCTAATGTTCTATTTTGTTCTGATATAATCTTTTTCTTAAATGGATTTATCTTTGGTTCCTTTTCCTTCAGGGGTATACTGACTTCCTCCTCTGATTCAGCTTCTTCAATCCATGCTCCTGGATAGCTTTTTCTTCTTACTGGTTTAATTGCTTCTTGGTTTGCTGGAGGCTCCTGTGACTGGCTTCCACCCACATTTTTATCTTGGATCCTTTGAGATTTCCTTATCCCAAAGCCAATATTATTCTGTAAGGAATCCTCTAAATCATGTGTCTGAGGTGGAACCCATGATCCCCACTCTTCAATCTCTGCTATTGCTGATGTTGAATCCTTTGTTTGTTGATTTACTTCCTTAGCTTTCTCCTCCTCTTTAGCCTCTTCTTGTGCAAATTTTTGTACCATTTCTCTTATAGATGCATCTTCCCGCAACACTACTGGCAGGCGGTTTGGATAATAATACACACCTTGGATCCGCAGCACTCTCCTATTTTGAAAGTCCTGTTGTAAATTTTCACAGTTTGTTACCATGTGCTTACCTTTGCAATAATAACACTCAGGAGGGGAATATCTTGGCCTATTTTCTAAAAATCCTGGAGATGGGGGTCTGTTAAAATGAGGAGGGATCCCTTTCTTCTGACTTTCCACCATTGTGGTCAAATGTTTGACTTGCTCTTCCAAAGAAGCTTGGGCAGATACCTCCTTAGGGTCTTGTAACTTCACGTTCTTCTTAGGAGTTTCTGACTTGACAGTTTCTTCATCCTCAAAATCCAAAAGATCCAAAGCCAATTCTGTATATTCTTTCAAAGTTGGTAAGTCTGGAACAATTGGTCTCCCATCTTTGGTCTTCTTAAGTTTCTTTTTATGTGACAGTTCCCTCAGGACCTCATTTTTCAACTCCTTGGACAATGTCTTCCACAAGGGCTCCCCATTGTTTTCATTAATATTTGGGTATTCCATGCGTAAACAATAGTCCAGCATTTCTTCATATTCCCCAATGAATTTCCGGTATTCCTGTTTGGTGTGGATTCCTCCTGAATCTTGGATTCTTTTGATAAGTTGAGGTATGGACTCTTCCTTGAATCTCCTATGTGGTGTAGCTCTTCCCCATTTCCAAATTAAATCTCTTTTTAGAACTTCCCAATCACTAGTCTCATGTCCCTCCATTAGTTCAATGGCTTTGCTTATTTTTTGGTTGGGAATGATGAAAGGTGTCTTGCTAAATCTCTACTACCACAATCTTGAATGGATGCCATTTTTTCAATTCTTTTAATGAAGTCTTCTACTTCTGTTCCATCAAAATTTAGATTTGTTTTCTTTGTTTCCAGATATCCCCGCAAGGTTCCTTCTTCTGGCAATGTGATAATCCTACTCTTCTCAAACTGGGAATCTGCGGGACTGTTGGATGGTGTTTCTTGAGGAGTTCCTCTAGGAATAAAGGCTGGCCTCATCCTGGATCTGTTAATGCTGTAAGCTGCTGAATTTTCATATCCTGTTTGTGGATTAGGTGTCTCTGGGAATTCTTTTCCTGTGAACTGGGGGAATGGTGTTGACGTGGCAAAAAGTGTTTGTTGTACATGTGTCCGGCTTACTTCAGGATAAGACCCTGTGGCTAGGAATTTTGATTGTACTTGTGGAGTCTCTGGAATGGGCATTTGCTGGGGTTCAGTACTCTTGCCTTTTCCTGCTATCATTTGAATCATTTCCTCCATTTTTCTAATCTTCTCCTCCATTTCATGCCTTTCTTTTTCCATTTGTTCTTCCATAAAGGTTATCCTTTATTTTTGCTCTTCATATTCTTGAAATCCTATTGTTACTGACTGTTCCTGCATCCCTGGATCTGCCATAGTGTCTTCCTTGTACCTAGTTCCAAACCAATTGTTGAATAACTTGATAAGTGCTTCCTTTTCTCTTTGAATGTGCTTTGCTGAATGTCTTGACTTTGAAGTGTGATCTTGATGAAGGTTTTCGGCCACTGTTGGGACACCAGATGTGAGAACTCCTTTTGGGATGGGGGTAGTTCTGTGAGGGGGAAATAGCAGTTATAGTATTTCAGGTATGTATGAATTTATTACAACTGTTAAGGGTGGTTTGAAAGACCTGCCCCTCTATTTACTACAAGAGTTAATACAACAATTTTATTTATTGTTGTGGCTGATAAATTTCTTTTTGTTTTCTTTAAGAGAACTATTTATGTAGTAATCTCTTATCAGACAAAGATCTAATTTCAACTTACAAATAATCAGCAATGAGCTTGATGAAAGGATCAGGGAAGTAGATAGTGGATGGATTGTTACAGAAGGGTTGGTAAATGTAATACAAGCTATGGAATTGATGAGGAATAGTATTTATATATTTTTAGTATTTATTTTATTTTTATATTTAGATGCAGTCAGGGAGAATAAGTAAAATGGATGTTTTGTATAATGTGAAATATTCAATGTGTTGTACCCTCTTCCTTAACCTTTAGTTAAAAGAGCACAATATTTCTTTTTTGTTATATATTTCTGTTGTGTATTTTTAAACTGGCATGAAAGATGTTGTTGTGGGTCACCTGATTAAGATCACACTATTTTATATGGATGAGTAATTTTATTTAGTTTGCTTGCTGGATGATGGGGAGTGGGATCCTCTGGGATGTGGGATGTTGGGATTTCTCTCTATCCTGGCCTCCTTATATAGTAAAATATGAGGGATTTTTGCTGGTGTAACGTCTGATTGAGGTATTTATGCTGGTGGGGTTTCTTGTTCTGCACTGCCTTGATGCGGGGACTGCATAAAGTGAGCTATTTCTGCTGGTGAGGTTATGTACTTAGGCTGTGCCACAGATCATGTGCTGCATCTTGTGACATAAATTGAGCTATTTCTGCTGGTGATGTTATGTACTTAGGCTGTGCCACAGATCATGTGCTGCGTCTTGTGACCAGAAACTAAACTATATAATACTTCTATATATATACTATGTACTTATTATTCACTATAATTCTTTTTAACTATATATCTTTTGATTTAGCCGTGCAAACCCTAACATAAATGGGTGACTTATATATTAAATTTACCCTAGATTTCAATTATGCACTTATATTGCTACTATTTTAACTTCTGAAAGATAATGAAAGAATATAATCCTGTATGATACTTGAAACAGGGTTTGGAATACCACAGCGTTCAATGAGTACGTCACTTCCTTTGATTGCATCGTGAAGTACCTTAACCGCAATGAGGTGATCATTGGGGAACCGGCGTCGGTCAAGCGGAGCTTCCTCAAGGGGCTCGCCACGCCGGTCCAGGAGCAGGTGCAGCGGAGGCTGTACGATCAGAACCTCATTCGGCGGTCAAGGGATGGAGGAACCCTGTTGCCCGACTTGGCGTCGCTTAGGGGAGCGGTCTGGGCGGAGTTCGACATGATGGAGTTGGTGGCCGAGAATTTGGGAGTGGCGATCTCGAGCGGAATCGGGCCGGTGATCTCTTCCCGGAACACGGCGCCGGTGGCGCCCGCTGAAGTGGCGGAGTTGGCTGACACCTTGAAGGAGCTTTGTTTGTTCATGCAGAAGACGGTTCAACGGGAGTTGCAGCCTCAAGTGTTGGCACCGGCCGATGGTCAGCGGAGCGGTCCTCCGCGCGCGGGGCCTCCGGGGCTTCATTGCACTTATTGCGGGTTGAATACCCATTATAAGTCTTGATGTCAAGAGTTGACGGACGACTTAAATGGTAGGCGGGTGAGGATCTATAACGGTGATTATTTCCTCCCTAGATCGCGTGAACCAATTGAGGCGGCCGTGCCGCGTGACGTGGTCCGTGCAGCGGCGGCAGGGCAGGGGGAGACGGCGGAAGGCCCAAAGGCGGAGGTCAAATCCTCGATGGGTATAGTTGTCGGGACGTCTGGATGGACTCCCCCGGCTGTCCAATCAGAGGTGTGGGCCATCCATTCCGATGAGGTGACGGCCCGCTACGGCGGGTACGACCGCATGGATGTGGATCCTCCAAAGAAGGGCAAGGCGAAAGAAGTTTCGCAGCCTGGAGGAGTGGCAGTGCCCACCGGGAAGAAGAAGGCGGCGGAGTTGGCCAAGCGGGCTCTGAACGGGGATGGCCCGCTGACTCTTTCCATCAAAGAATTGGCTTTGGTTTCCCCTCTAATGGCGGAAGAGCTCATAGCGTCTCTTAAGGAAAGTGCGGGCCTCAAGGCGGAAGGTAATCGGGTGGCCTTTGACGTGAGTTCAGCGGAGGCCGAACATTCATGCCGACACCATCCGGAGGAGTTTCCGTTGGACTCCATCTCCTGCCCCCTTGGTTATGTTCAGATGACCATCGGGGACCAGCAAGTATGGGCGATGATCAACAGCGGGTTGATGGTCAACCTTTTTCCGGCGGAGGTGGCGCAAGACTCGGATCTCGTTACCCGACAAGCCAACATTGGCTTGCATCTTTGCGGCGGCGCCGTTTCTGACGGGATTGAGTTCCGGAACAAGAACGAGGCTGGGGACGAGGAGCGTTTCTGCGGGACAGGGAGCATTGGCGATGGGACCGAGCGCAGGCCGTGCAGGCAGCTCCAGGCGCGGGTTGGAAGCAGGGAGAAGAGAGGGAAGCGTGGCTGGACCGTGCGGCGCAACGATCACAGGGGGGTCGGGGATGGGGCATGGTGGGTATGGGATAGGGAGGTGGATATGGGGGAGTGTACGATTGAAGGTATGGGAAGGTAGTGGGTAGTGTGGGAATTGCTGAGGACAGGATTCAAAAGCAAGGGGGATGTGGGAGAACTTATATACCAGGGGTGCAGCACTGAAGCTGAGCCCGCAGCCGCGGGCTCAGCGGCAGGCTGAGGCTGAGGTAAGGGGGTACTTACCAAATGTCATCGGACATTCCGCAGGGAAAAAGCACAGGGCGCAGCATGTGACATTCTATAGTTGGCGCAGGCGATCGGTCGAGCGGACGAAGGCCGATTCAGTATGCGCGACGTAATGGACCGGGCGGAACCACGGGGTTCGGGGCGCCAGGCCGCAAGCGGAGCGGGGGCAGAAGAAGCGGAGTTGTGCGCAGGGGAGCGACAGACGGCTGCGGGGGTCAACGGGGTATAGTAGTTGGGGACAGGCTGCGGTGTGATGCGGGATTGAGGAGACAGGCAAGTAGGGCTCCAGGGACAGTACCGGGGAATGCAGGACATGATCGGGGGGGACTGTTGTATAAATAGAGGGTTGTACCAGGGCGGCGGATCTTATCTTATCTTATCATCTTAGTGGATAGCTATCAACTACAGCGCATATAAGAAAATCTCATTGTTTAGAGCTCTCTCGGCAATTATTCAGCGTGTGCGGACAAGCGGAACTGTGTAGGGCAACATCAGGACGACAAACGCAAGAGGAACGGTCCCCTTGCTGAGTATAAGGTGTTGCAGGGAAACCAGTTGACTATTCACTGACAGTGCTTGTCCCGCAGAGGAAATCAAAGAACCACCGGAACCAACCAGGAAGAAGGGCAACCTACCATTTCTGATACCGAGGTCGCCATTATTTCCACAACGCCCGTCGGCCGGCCAGGAGGAAGTCCTCCCGGCCAATGAGGCTGTATAACCTCGTCAGCCGGGAGGAAGTTGTTGAGATGGTGTCTTTTCTATTTGTGATTTTATCTTCTTTCATTTCTATTTTCATCTCAGTGTTATTTCTATGCTTCTCACTTTCTCTTCAGTTTCACTCACATGTCACAAATCATGTAGTTTACCTGGGTCAGAGCTTGTGGAAGGAATCTCTCCTCATCCTTCCACAACTCAACATTCTCTGCCCAGGTAAGTTGTTCTCTTGTTTCTCTCTTCCTCTTCTTTCATCAATAAGCTGAAATCAATCATCCTTCCACAACTCAACATTCTCTGCCCCAGCTGAGCTCAACAGGTTATGAGCCCAGCTACATAGACAGCTCAACAAATCTCGCAGACAGAATTGAACAACCTAGGATCCGTCGCTAATCGATAAAGCCTTATCTGTCTCTTATGACAAGCCCACCATCCCCGTTTTTAAAACCAACAATCATGTCCTCAACACCAGGAACCGATGTATCCAACCATCCTGCGCTCAAATTGAGCGGTGTCAAACAATTGAAACCACCCGGCTCCAAATCCAATTACTTGGACTGGTCCTGGGTACTTGAAATTCATTTCAGTGCAACCGACGTTGATTATATCATCAACGATTCTCCAGAAAAAGCCCGGTCTAATCCCTCTTGGTCTCGAGACAACAAAGCGGTATGTGGAGTTATCTCAAGAACAATCCATCCAATTAACATTAGGAATGTTCGCCACCTCAAGCAAGACGCTCGAGGTCTCTGGGACAGTTTAAAGAGGGCCCACCAAGACTCTTTGGAGGGAGGCGTAATGTTTTGGCTTCGCAAACTTACCATGTCTCAAATGGTCGGCGAGGACATTACTTCCCATCTCGACGACATGGCCAAAACCTTTGAACGGCTCAGCGCTCTCATTACCATTGACAATCCCTTAACGCCTGAAGACATCTACTCTGCTTCTATCCTAACGTCTCTCTCTTCCAATTGGCTTTCATGCGTTTCTTCCATGATGAATGAACAACGTATTGATCCCTCTTGTTTAATCGACGCTCTCAAAGCAGAATTGCTTAGGCGTCGTACTCGTTTGGATGATGCTCTTCAAGTAGAAACAATTTCCAGCGCAAAGGCGCACTCTAAGTCGGGGCAATCATCTCGTAACACAAATCAACCTACTCGACACTGTACGTTCTGTGATATTGATGGCCATGATCTCAATCGCTGCTTTCATGTCGCCCGTTTGATTAATAATCACAAGGGAGTTCAAAAACCATCAAATGTTCTAGTCGTCCTTCCCGTAATCGCCAACAAAGGGGTCCTCCAGCCAGAGCAGGCCACACTTCAGCGGCAAACATCAGCTTTGAGGCCAATGATGACAATGAAGAATCTGATTTCTCTGGATCTCAAATCAATGTCGTCGCCTCACATGCGGCGGTTTCCCTTTCATCCACGGTCAATCTCACTCCCTCTGCAGACGCCAATTTAGATTCCGGGTGCTCAGTGTCAATGACACCGGACAAATCAGCGGTATTGTTTCTAAAATCAGACCAGACACCGATTCGATTAGCCGATGCATCAGCCGTGGAAGCCACCCACAAAGGAAAATTGTGATTACCGATCGACATCAACAAATCAATCACCACACTTGTTGTCCCCAGTCTGGCCGAGCCACTACTGTCAATAGCAGGCATGTGTGACGTTGGCCTGACTGTTGTGTTCGGTCCCAAATCGTGCAACATTTATTCGTCATCCGATGTTACAGTTGTTGGACAAACAGTTGGAAAAGGGTATTGTCGTGGTAATCTTTATTATCTCCCTTCTGGGCCTGTGAGCCCCTCAGATAACTCTCTTCCCGTGGCAAACTCAACATCAATTGACAACTCCCTTATGGGGTATCACTTGCGTCTTTCTCACATAGGAGTCAAACCGCTTAAAGCCTACCTAAAGTCACAAGGGATAGTTCCAACCATCAATAACAAGGTCGACATTCAAAACTGCGCCACATGTCTACAGTCCAAACTTCCTTGGTCTGCATTCAAGACGCAATCCCCGTATCGATCAACTATCCCTGGCGAAATCATTCACTCCAATGTCTGTTCATACGAGGTACAGTCGCGAGAAGGATACAAATATTTCATTACCTTCATCGACAATTGTTCCAAAGCTGTATTTCTTTATCCCATGAAATTTAAATCCGATTCATTTAATTGTTTCAAGATCTTCCGTGCCCTATTTGAGAAAGATGGACGTCATCTAATCAAGGCCTTCCGCACGGACAACGGGGGGGAATACGTGTCTACTCAATTTGAAAATTATCTTAAGTGCGCTGGCATTGTTCATCACGCTGGTCCTCCTCATTCCCCTCAACTCAACGGTGTTGCAGAACGGACTAACAGGACAATCAGTAACATGGTTAGATCATCTCTTATCAGCGCCCATCTTCCAAAATCTTTTTGGGTCGACTCCCTACGTCATCTACTCCACCCTTTCAATTCCATTCCTTGTCATACTCCATCTGGATTCAAAACCCCCAACTCTATTCTGGGAGTTCCTGACATGCAGATTAATAACATTCATCCATTTGGCTGTTTAGGTTACTACAAAGTTCCTGAAGCAAACCAACAGAAACTGGACGCCAAGGGCCGAGCCTCAATTCTATTATCATACCTCACTCAGGGCGACAGATACCGTCTTTGGGATCTAGAACAACGCGCAGTCATCAAGTCCCAAGACATTGTATTTAATCACTTGGTCTTTCCATACGGTACCAAGCTGTTGGCAACCCCCAGCCCGGTAATTGTAGAAATCCCCTGGCCGATCAAATCCACACCTGTATATAATCCGTCACCTACCATTGTAGTCAAACAGCAACTATCACCTCCTCTAAACATCAATCTACAGCCTCGCTTCGATCAACGTCTTGAGGCATGAATCCACGCACCGCACAATCGGCCCCGACCATCTTCCTCTATATCCTCGAAATCTGATTCTCCCACTCCATCCTCTCCTTCTTCTCCATCTTCCCCTTTATCCACCAATGCCCCTAACCCTTCCCCTTCAACCCTTGGAATAACCACCATTTCTCTTCCGCCTTTGCCTCATCCTCCCCCTGTCCCAGTTCCAAACTTAGCAGTACATCCTCCCGAAAAACGTTTGTCTAACCGCAAAAAGAAAACCCCCGGTCCGATACGGGAACTGGTCAAAATCCGCGCAGACTATGGACAACCCAGATACTCCCAAAACATGGAAGCAACTGCTAAAATCACCTAACAAACTCCGCTGGATGAAAGCCGCGGAAGACGAATTTGCCTCTCTTATAGGCATGAATACCTGGCGACTTGTCCCACAACCAGAAAAACGAAAAATAATCAAGTTGAAGTGGGTGTTCAAGATCAAACGCCGGGCAGACCACTCAATACAAAAGTTGAAATCCCGTCTCGTTGCGATGGGCTACTCTCAAGTCCAAGGACTCGACTATCAAGAAGTCTTTTTGCCTACTCTTCGTCTGGAAACGCTTCGCTTAATTCTCAGTCTCCTAGGAGTGCGAGGATGGAAAGGACGTCAGGTAGATTTCAAGACGGTGTTCCTGAACGGACACCTGGACCATGAGGTATTCATGGAACAGCCGCCGGGTTTTGAAGACTCAGCTCATCCCGATTATGTGTGCCAACTCGATCGTTCCCTCTACGGTCTCAAGCAATTGCCTCGTCAGTGGAACACTGAACTCCACAAGGCGCTTCTAGAAGTTGGTCTAGAAAACTCCAAATACGACCCAACCTTCTACTACAAGACAGTCAAGAACCAACTGGTAGGCACTCTTACTGTACATGTTGATGATCTTGCGATGGTTGGGGAGCCGGCCTTCGTTAACTCTCTAATTGGGGATATGGGAAAGCGTTTTCCCATTGAAGCCGATGAAGAACTGAATCACTTCCTGTCTCTCAAGATCACGAGGGACCTATCTTCAAAACATGTATTCCTCAATCAATCTCACTACCTTGAAGATCTTCGACATCATTTTCTAGACGGCAAGCACGTTGAGGTGGCCTGTCCAACAGACTCAAATTTCAAATTCATTCAACGCCGTAGCCCTGATGATCAGCCATCTTCAGGACCGTATAATCAACTAATTGGCAGTCTATTGTGGGTTTCCCAATGTACGAGACCTGATGTGTCGTTTGCGGTAAACAAACTATCACAATATCTCAAGGATCCTTCAGATTCTCACTGGAAAGCTGCCGTACGTGTTCTGAACTACCTTGTCTCCACCAAAAACATCAAGCTGCGTTTAGGTGGAAGTCTTGATGTCTTGGGATAGGGCGTTGATAAACGCACGCCAACGCCAACCCGCACACCAATTTTTTTTGGCGTGCGGGGCCAACACACCATTTTTTTTTGGCGTGTAGGGTCTACACGCCAAAAAAAAAGGGCGTGTGAGACCCACACGCCAAAAATGGCGTGTGGGCCCCCTTGCTCACATAATTGAATGGGAGGGACCATTCAATTACGTGAGCGGGGCCCCTCCCGGCCGACAAGGTTATACAACCTCGTCGGCCGGGAGGACTTCCTCCTGGCCGACGAGGTTGTATAACCTTGTCGGCCAGGAGGAAGTCCTCCCGGCCGACGAGGTTATACAACCTCGTTGGCCAGGAGGACTTCCTCCTGGCTGACAAGGTTGTATAACCTCGTCAGCCAGGAGGAAGTCCTCCCGGCTGACGAGGCTATACAGCCTCGTGCCAGGAGGAAGTCCTCCCGGCTGACGAGGTTGTATAACCTCGTCAGCCGGGAGGGGCCCCGCTCACGTAATCGAATGGTCCCTCCCATTCGATTATGTGAGCAAGGGGGCCCACACGCCAATTTTATTTGGCGTGCGGGGCCCACACGCCAAAAAAAATGGCGTGTGGGAACCACACGCCATTTTTGGCGTGTGGGTCTCACACGCCCTTTTTTTTTGGCGTGTAGACCCTACACGCCAAAAAAAAATGGCTTGTGGGCCCCGCACGCCAAAAAAAATTGGCATGCAGGTTGGTGTTGGCGTGCGCCGTTGGCGTGCGTTTATCAACGCCCCTCGGGATACTCGGATTCAGATTGGGCGGAAAACCGGGATGACCGCAAATCAACCTCAGGCTACACATACAGGATTGGGTCGGGATCCATCTCGTGGAAATCCAGAAAACAAGCAACTGTTTCCCTCTCAAGCACTGAGGCGGAATACAAAGCGCTTTCAGATTCCTGCAAAGAAGCAATGTGGATCCATCATATCCTGACTGAGTTACACCTTTGACCAGAAGAGCCGATTCCCATACATGTCGATAACGAGGGGGCTGAGGCCCTTGCAAAGAACCCAGAACATCATGCGCGCACGAAGCATATCCATGCACGGTACCACTTTGTTTGTGAAGGCGTACAGGATCAACATATTTCACTTCTTCATGTTTCCACACAAGATATGTTAGTGGAGATGCTAACCAAACCGCTTTCCCGGGTTCTACTTGAAAAACATCGTCTTATGTTTGGTCTGGTTCCCTAATCTATTTTTTTTGTATTACTATTTTCATTATTTTAATTTTTATGATTTTTTTTCTCTCTTTTTAACTTCTTATCTCTAATCATTTTCTTTCCAAAAGTGTTCAGCAAGGGGGGGTGTTGAGATGGTGTCTTTTCTATTTGTGATTTTATCTTCTTTCATTTCTATTTTCATCTCAGTGTTATTTCTATGCTTCTCACTTTCTCTTCAGTTTCACTCACATGTCACAAATCATGTAGTTTACCTGGGTCAGAGCTTGTGGAAGGAATCTCTCCTCATCCTTCCACAACTCAACATTCTCTGCCCCAGGTAAGTTGTTCTCTTGTTTCTCTCTTCCTCTTCTTTCATCAATAAGCTGAAATCAATCATCCTTCCACAACTCAACATTCTCTGCCCCAGCTGAGCTCAACAGAAGTCCTCCTGGCCAACGAGGTTGTATAACCTCGTCGGCCGGGAGGACTTGGCGTGTGGGACCCGCATGCCAAAAGAAATTGGCGTGTGGGGCCCACACGCCAAAAACAATTGGCGTGTGGGAACCACACGCCATTTGTTTGGTGTGCGCTCCCACACACCAATTTTTTTGGCAAGTAGACCCTACACACCAAAAAAAAATGGCGTGTAGGCCCCGCACGCCAAAAAAAATTGGCATGCGGGTTGGCGTTGGCGTGCGTTTATCAACGCCCCTTTTTTCCACCCCCAGCAACAATCTTTTTGATTTAACCAGCTCAAATATTTTTCCTGTGCTTCTAAGAAGGGAAATGGATCAAAATTTTTATGGTCAGTGTAGTTTTCCTTCTCAGTCTTTTAAATGATGGCAGTAAATGCACATTCCACAAGGGGAAAATTCCAGACCAAGGGACTTAGCCCCTATTTTACCCATCTCATTAGGAAAATCCCGATGAAGGGGCTTTCTTGGCTAAGAAAGGAAAAAGAGATCAGACTGAAATTTTTATCTCTTTAAGATAGCCCCCTTGAACAAAGGGGGAGCAAGGGACTGGGGACAGAAGACAGGGGACAGGACAGGGGACAGGACAGGGGACAGGACAGGGGACAGGACAGGGACAGGACAGGGGACAGGACAGGGGACAGGAACAGGAACATAGCCCAGGGAACTACTTTTACAGGACAGGAAACAAGGCCACCCAGGTGACCACTCATTAGTGACAATGCCACCAATCTTGGGAGCTTTCTGGGAGCAATCTTCCTAATTCCCAAAAGTATTTCCTCAAAATTTGTGTCTGGGTAGCATACTACACAGGAGGTTGTTCTAGCAGGGACATCCAACAAATAAATTGGAGCATTGCTGCATGAAGCTCCTTTAAAGAGAAAATTATCTTGTTTGTGTTTCTCTGCTATGATTTACCCATTTGAGTGTCAGATGTCAGAGTGGTAGGATTTTCTGAGTTGTGCTTTTCTTGGTAAAACATAAGGCTTTCAAAACCATATTGTTAGATGAATCTTGAAGTTGGTACCACCAAGAATGTTTCTTGAGGACCTTTATTGTGTCACAGAAGTGTGTATTTCACAATCTGTAACAGTCCAAGGCTTCATCAATCCCTGTTAGTATCATCCACTGCTGCACTCTGTTTTGGATCTTAATGATGGGGTCAAGGGTGGTTTTGCACCACCACAACTTAGCTCTTTTATCATCATTCCTGACCGTCCAGAAAAGGTCATTCTGAGTGAGGTGGAGGCCTTGGTGAATTTCTATAATCACTCCTCAATTGGATGGCCTGGGGATGATAATCAATCATCAGCTAGCTTGTCCATCCCTGAAAAAATTTGAAATGAATCAATCTTATTCCAATCTGGAGCAGCGTGTTGGAAGATTTTTTTTTTTGGGGGGGGGGGGGGGGGGGGGGGGGGCCCAGGCAGAGTGTTGTGACAATGGGCTGATGGTCCAACCCGTTATCTTCCAGGGGGACAATGGAGTGGCTAATTATTTTGGAGGCAAAGGAAGCTTTCACAGGTTAAATCAATGGTGAATCCCTTTCCCTTAGAAGATTACAAGGTTGGTATATGCTTAGGCAAGGAAATGACAAAACCATGCCTTTGGTGAAGATTTGCATCCATGCCGATGATGCTTGGGATTTGCCAGGAGTTGTGTGTGATTAACCAGTTTTGGAGAAGGACAACCACCTGAAATTTCCTGGGTGTATTATAAATATTGATCAATCTGAGGTGTTTGTCCTGAGGAAGTATCACATCAAGGGCAATGAGAAATTGATTGCAGTCACTCAGCTGTTTTATGTCCCCTGAATTGATCCAGCATTTGACATACATGCAAGTTTGGTGTTGTTTTTTCTAGGTGTTTGGCCTGTGTTAAAAAGCTATGAAGGCTTTCCAATCCCGATGCTTGGGGGGAGAAAATGTAAATGGGTCAACCCATGGTCCTTGAAGTAGCAAAAAAGTGAAGTCAGATGATGGATGTAGGGCACTTAGTGTGATTTCTTTTGAGACATGACAATGCAGTTGAGGCATCTTCAAATCTTGGTGGAGGGTGAGAGTATTTGGTGCAAACATTGGATTCATTGGATCAGGATCTAAAACTGTGGTATGCATACTAGTCACTTTAAAGTGCAGGAGGGGAAGAGAAAAAGAAGGGGTAAGGGGAAAGGAACAGAGAAGGTAAATTGTGAGCTTCATGCATTCTATTAATCATTGAGACCGGGGATATTTCCTCTCAATTTGATCAGGTTTTCTTGAAGTGGCAAGTGATGTTGAATGGTGTGTGATCCACCAATTCAATTCCATCAATCTTAATCTTTAGAGCTTCTTTGCATTAAAGGTACATGAAGTGATAACTCTAAGGCCCTGTTTGGATGCAGTTATTTTTGAGTATGTTATATGATACACCTCATGCCGCATTTATGTGGCATATAATTCATAAATCCACATAACTTGTGAAATTACATGATGTTTGGCAGAAATATAGTGATGTTATATTCATCACATCATTGTGGCCTGGTTGTTTGAGTCGTGAAGTCAGCTCTAGTTCCCTGCATCAACCCAGCTCTGGGAAAAAAAAAAAACTCAACTCCATGAACTCATCATCGGATGAAGAAGATGGTTTGGAATGCTCAAAATCCTCCTCCATTTCAGCCCAATTGGAAGTCGCCAAAGATCGCACATCCCAAGTCAATTTCCTACTTCAAGTCGCAGTGCTTTTAGGTGCCTATCATCTACTCCATTCAGTCAAGAATCCGTGCAACACTTTGACACTTACTGGTCGGCTCTACACAATTGAGCTCCTTCGTGGTAACAACCGGCAATTTTTAGAGATCCCGCAAATGCAGAAGCCGGTGTTCAAAGAAGTATGCATTCAAATAGCAAGGACAAATGTTCATCCGACTTCAAAATTGCCACTGGAAGAGCAACTTGCAATTTTCATGTACATTGTGGGACACTTGGCTAGCAACAGATCCACCCAAGATTGCTTTCAGCATAGTGGCGAAACAATATCCAAGTAGGTTTTTATACTCAATTGAATCTTACAATCTGCTGATTCTGGGATTTTATTTTCTCTTAGGGTACTCCATTACATTCTCAGTGCATTGGTGGTGATGAGTTGCAAGTTTATCCGTGCCCCATCCCCCGCGGTTATCCAATCACAAAATTCTATCCATACTTTGCAAATTGTTTGGGTGCACTGGATGGGGTCCATATCCCTGCACATGTCCCTGCTTCTCAAAACGTGGCTGCATACTGGAATTGCAAAGGTTTCTTGTCACAAAACGTCCTTGGCGTATGCGACTTTAGTCTTCAATTCACATATCTGCGAGTGGGCTGGGAAGGATCTGCTCACAACGGGCAAGTCTTGGCTTCAGCAAGAAAAAATGAATTCAAGATACCAGAAAATCATTTCTATCTTGCTGATGCTGGTTATGGCCTTTCCAAAGGAATTTTGGTACCTTATTGAGGAAGTTCAATACCATCTCCGCGAGCAGTATGGTGCTCTAAATAGGCAAGTGGTTTGTTTGTTGTTAGGTGTACAACTCTTCTTTATGTTCTGTGCTAATATCTGTTGCATTCTAGACCTGAAAATGAAGAACAGTTGTATAAATTACGGCATGCAATGCTGAGAAATGCGGTTGAACGAGTCTTTGGAATCTACAAACAACGATTCCCAATTCTGAAAAACCCACTAGAATACTCTCTACATATTCAATCTTCGCATTGTGATTGCTTTGGCAGTTATACACAATATAATATCCAAATACTCGGGTCATCTTGAAAACAACTTCCCGGAAAAATTCCCAGAAACTCCCTCCACTCAACATGATCAGATGCAAGCTACACGCTTGGAAGAAACTGCAAATGATGTGACCACAGACCCAGAAGAGCTGTGCTCCTGGAGGGACTCAATAGCACAGTCCATGTGGGACAATTATGTGTCTTATAACAATTGTCGAGGGCAAGCAGTCATGCATCAACCCCTCCATTCTACTTGTGGCTCAAGGAGACAAAAATAGTATAAATTATAAATTATGTTTTATTGTATTCATTTTTTTTCCACAGAAGAAAAAGAACATCATGAATGCAAAAGAAATACAATGTGAAAGAAAAAAAACTTCAGATGCTATTAGTATTAGCTCCAATCATTGAGTTGAGCCATTGGAGTCGCAACTTGCGCCTCTCAATGGATATGTAGAGGGCAGCCTTGCGTTCAGAATAGAAAACGTTGATGATTTGCAACTGGTGGAAATCATCAAATTCAGCCACATCATGCTTTTGAAAAACCATCATTGCTTGGGCTCCATGAGTCTGTTTGCTTCCCGCTTGGTTAATCATAATCAATTCCTTCAACACACCGGCGATTTGTACTCCCAAAGAAACACGTCCAGATGAACGATGGACTTGTGGGGCACTTGCCTCGGAATTGGTTTGAGAGGCAGAGACACTAGGTGATTCTGATTGCAGATTATCCTTGCAAGAAGAGAGCTCCAATATCTTCCTAGGGGTATGTAAGTTGGTTGACAACATTTGATTGGATCCGGTCGCAACCACTTTGTCAAAGATCTCCAAAAGTAAAAACCAATCGAGGAACGGTTTTCCCTTGAATTTTCTTGAATGTGGATGAGACTGGAGGAGAATCAATCATTAGTATAATGAGAGTCAATTAGATTGGTTAAATGTACAAACCATAAGATAGTTGTTCCAAACTTGCTCTGGGGCTGTGACCTCCCAACTCTCATCATTCCACCCAAAGCCACTTGCGTTCTTCAACTCAAGGAAAGTATTGTAATCTTTCTTGAAACCCTGAGCAGCCAAATTTATTACTAACTAAATAAGTGGGTGAATTGATCAGAAACTCACTTGATTAAATTTAGATTTGACTTTGTTTTCATCCAATTCCACATTGGGGAATTTATCTCTCAATGCCATGGCAATTGCTCAGTGAGTTTCAGGTTTGAATCCATTATCCAACCTCTTCCCATTACGGACCGCTTCCACATATAAATTTAGTGCTGATCTTTCTAACTCGGCCGTCCAAAACAGTTTTGTTGATTTGCGGCTCGTTGGGGTGTTCTCAGCCATGCCAGAGGGTTGTGGCGCCTCCTAGATATCCATGAAAGTGAGCGCAGGAGTATTTGTAATGTCCTGTGGTTGACTTTGACTCCAATTCGAAAATGGGGTGCCATTCGAGGCAGCTTTGGATGTGTTGAAAGATCCACTCATTGGAGTTGAAGGCGGAATCGAGGATGAAGGGGCCATTCTTGAACTTGAAGCCGGATTGAAGGAAAAAATCTGAGTTTGAGGTGGGTGGAGTTTGCCAGTGTCCGATATCACTCCAAATATTTATTACCCCAGACCTATATTTGGGATTTGGCGGGGGCTATATCGAGTGATGACCTCAAACGTGATGTAGGTCATAATTTTGGCCTTTTGCCAAACACAAGAGTGATATGATATGGGCCTCAGTGAGGCCCGGTTATACAAATGGGGTGGTTATTACATAACATAACCGCATCCAAACAGGGCCTAAAGGATTTTAAATCTGTGATTTTTTACCAAGAGAAACCAACACACTAAAAGAATGATCAGTTAGAAAAGGAAGCAAAAAGTTGATGAAACTGAAGATAGGAGAAGTCAAGAAAGAAGAATATGGTGACAGCTCAGTAAGTTTACAACCCTCCTATCCCTTCGGGACATCAATCCTTGGTCAACATGTTTATCGCCACACTTGCCGCATCGAGCTTTCTGATCTCGGCACCACAGCCCTGTCAATCCTTCAACTTAATTACATTTGGCTGCTTCGGGAAATATTTAATTCTCTCGAAGGTAAATTGTATAATGCATAAGCATCCCAGGCTGAGTATTACAACAAGATTTTTTAGATAATAAAATTATAATTACTAACCAGATATGAATTTGAACTCCCTCACTTCCTACCTGCCTCTCCTTCTCTCCCACCTCACACTCTCATCACCAACCACAAACTCGTCTTTAAGGACAACAGCAGCATTACAATCAGCAAGCCAACATCCATTGCCCCCGGGTTGGCTTACCTCAGACGACCTACTCATTAAACTACTCAATTATCAACAACCGTCTACTCAAAAAATAGCTTCTACTAATCATCCACTGCACAATCAGAACCAAAATCAGCAACATCTTTACCATCAATGGTCTCGCAGACATGTCGCTGACGCCGAAATCCGGAACAACAGCTTGTCTGCCGGTGCCACCAGCCTGGAACATTCTCATGACGAGCTTTTGAAGCTTATCCCAGAGGTCTGATAATCCAGCAGCTTTATTATCTTTCTTTCAGTCCTTGTGTTTTTTCTCCAAAGTGAAAAACTGAACTCAGATGTCTATTTCGTACGCAAACAGATCCACAGCCTTAACCTAGCCCTCGTCTTGATCCCTGCTTTCATCGTTAGTTTTGGTTTCTTCTCGGCGTTTATCAAAGAGAAGCTGGACATCGCAGAATCGATCATCTCGGTGCTTTTTGGGATCCTTCTCGGACCATACGTCACTGGACTATTCGACCCGCGCTCCTGGAATGATGGCCGGAGTTTCAATCAGCTGACGCTCGAACTATCCCGGATTGTGATTGCACTGAGCGTCTTCGCCGTCGGGCTCGACCTACCCAAAGCGTACATGTTTCTTCATTGGCGAAGTTTGGCCTGGCTGATCGGCCCAGCGATGCTCTTCGGCTGGCTCATCAGCGGAGCCTTGATCTATGCCCTCGTCCCCGCACTCACCTTTGTTCAAGCTCTCGTCGTCTCCGCTGCTGTCACGCCCACCGATCCCGTCCTAGCCCCCTCCGTCGTCGGCAAGAGTAAATCCGCTCAAAAACATGTACCCGCTCATCTTAGATATCTCCTGCAGGCTGAATCCGGCTGCAATGATGGAGCTGCATTCCCTTTCTTATATTTGTCCATCTTCCTTCTTATCAGAGAGGAAACTTCGATCGGATCGGTCATTGGAAAATGGGTTAGCTAAACGATCCATTCACCCATCTTCAACTAGCCGACTCGCTCAAGATATATAATGACTGGTTTTCTTCCAAAATGTAGCTCCTCCTAGTGGTTTTATATCAAGTCATCCTAGGAACCTCTATCGGAATCGTCATCGGAATCCTGGCACGCAAGACCCTCAAGTTCTGCAATCGGCGATCATTGATTGACAAGGAATCAATGGTTGCCATTCATGTAGCTCTTGCGCTTTTGACCACCGGTTTAGCTGCCCTAGCCGGCTGTGACGACCTCCTAGCGGCATTTGCTTGTGGTACAGCTTTTGCTTGGGATGACTGGTATACGGATTCCATCGAGTCTTCCAACTTCGCCGCGATCCTCGACGTGTTAATTAACTGTTTGTCTCACTTCTCTCTTCCCCCCCTTCCCCCAATACACTGGAGCTTATTTCCCAAACAACGTTCCCACTTTTACATGCTTAGGTACTACTTTCTTGTACATTGGAGCAACAATCCCATTTTCCTCCTGGAATGATCCTACATTAAGCCTAGTACCATGGAAACTCGCTGTGCTTGGGATCTCGATCATGCTTCTCAGGAGATTGCCCATCTTAATCATGCTCCAGAAAGTCGTCCCAGACTTGAAAACCCATCGTGAAGCTGTTTTTTCGGGCCATTTTGGACCAATCGGTTCGTCATCGTCATCCCCTCCTCGCACGTCCCTGTACCCACTTTACTGACACGTACGCTCTGTTCACACTTCTTCCTCTTTCAAGGTGTTGGTGCTATCTTTGTCAGCAGTGTGGCAACATCAAAACTTCCCACACCCCAGATCCCACCCCAAACCAGCCTCGATGTCCTCGCCTTGACCACCCAATCCCTGATCTATCTACTCGTCCTGTTTTCGGTGACTATCCACGGCCTTTCAATTCCGCTCTTTGTGCTTGCCAGAAAATTGCGCTCGAGTATGCCAACGATGACAAGAACTTTGGCTCAAGCCTCTGGCCATGAACCCAGTTGGTCGCGTCGTACCAAGCGTCTCAACAAAACTCCCCCCGAGCATGAACCCGAGATGCCGAAGTTTGAGCTGAAAGATCTTGATCAACCACTCCCTATTGCACCTAGTGAAGAAACAACAACTCTAAACGAGTCAAACCAACGTCGGATCTCGAATATCCAAACCACACACATGGTTGGAGATCATGCTAAAGCGCGGGAGACCTCTGCTCATCAACAGGGACAACCTCTTGGGGTTCTTCCATCGCTATCAACTTATGGTAACCTGGGAGCTCACGAACGCCCCAAAGCTCCGATTCGGGCCAACTTTCTCCGTCTGGGATCCCGGATGAAGAAGGCAGCGGACAAAAACGTCCGAGACTGGCCGGATGGGCCTGCCACATCTTGTCAACCACCTCAAACCGACTGGACTCGCAAGTCGGCACTTACTAACCTCAGTCTACCGCCTGGCATGAGTACTCAGGTAGGGTCACCGTCAGCGGCCAGCAGTGCGATTGACATGGGCAGGGAGCTTTCTGGCGAAAAATCTGGGAAATAGTGAATTTTGTGTAGCTTTCCTCCACTCTGACTTCAATCTCCAAGAATTCCCAAGATAAAATCTTGCTTAAATTATTAGGATGGCTGCTTTGATCTACCTGAAACCACTGGCATAAACATAGTCGACCTCAACTCTTATGTTCCTGTTAGATGTGATTTTATTTTATTTCCTCTCCCTCTTTGATGATGTCCATATTTATTGGGATCTGTACTCTTGTATCCACCTCGCCCATTGCGTCATTCTTTTCTTCTTTTGATAAGCATCAGGCCGGTTGTTGATTCAATGTAGTCGTACTTATAAAGCTACACTACAAAAGAACAGGCAGTTGAGCCAGTTTTTCTCGAAGTGTTACTTGATGAAAGTGCAATGCCAATGCTCACTCATGTACTTATATACAAATCTTGACAAAGGAACAGAATGATTTTCAAGGTGTTTATGACCAACATTGTATTTAATTACACAGGATTTACATATGAGGTTTCTCAACCGATAGTGAGAGTTTTGTTGGAATCCATAAAATTGATAGTGTCTTGAGAGAACCACAAAAAACGAGTACTTGATCTAACATGTTCTATTTCCTGGAGCGTGGTTTTATACAATTCTGACAGTCTCTGTGAATGGCAGCTGTTTTGAGATATCCAAACTCTTCAGGATTAGGTGTTTATATGCGATGACTGAAACATTGAGCTACTAACCTTCATAAGCTCTACTGTCTCTCCGAACAGATTGTGTACCTGCAGTATATCTATCATCACATCCCGTCAAGTGATCAGCTGACCTCAAACTCAGCATCCTGGAATAAAATGGTTTGTGTTGGGAAGCACTGGGCGGTTGGCACATTTGATTTGATTCAAGCTGAGTTGTGATGTGTTGCCTAGAGCGTGGTGAAGCAGAGTTCGAGCTTCTGATGCTGGGAAATCCTTTTGTTTCCTCTGTGATATGTTGTTCGGCGTTAATGTTTCGAGTGAAATTAAACCGGCGTTGGAGAGGGTCGATATCATCGGTTGGATTCTGGCCTCGTGCGTTGTTTTCATGCTTATTGGCATTACATCTTCTAGTGGCTCCATTGGAATCAGGCGTATTGTATTCGCAGCGTGTTGAAGAAGAACATGACAAAGCTGAGCCAGAACCAGGCTGTGTGTTGATACTTTCCTCCATTGGGTCACATTTTGGCACTCTTGAAATTCGACGGCTCTGACGAGGTGCACGACCAGAGAAGCGCCTTGGGCGTAGGACGATGGAGTGGGCATGAAGTCGAGTAGCATGAGTAAGTGACGCGTTTGGTGATGTATCCTCCTGCCCTTCCAACCGTTCATCTGATTGCCACGCGTCTGTCACCGTTGAGCTTGTTCTAACATGCGAATCCGATTCGGCGACATTCTGATTGCATCCTAATGCAAAGTACTGCGAATAAGTCCAATAGATACTGAATATCAGCACTTGGCCAATTCAAATTGTTGACCGAGCTTACCATGCCATCTTCTTCCCCGCTCTGAATCTCAGCCTCTCGACATGTACCTGAAATTATAAAGCAGTATAAGATGCCAAGATGGTTTGACAATTGCTCAGGAAACGCAGGGAACTCACTTCTCCTCTTTGTCGGTTCATCCGCTGATTCAATTGAGTCTGAACAAAAACTTAACGAGCGGACACTGTTTGAGGAACTGCTTGTTGTTAGCCAATTTGGCCGGGGAGAATTGCCAGGACTGGGGTAATGATTTGGGGATGATGTTGATGGCAAAGGCCACATCTCTGTTTCGTCGTCGCACATGATGACCGGGCACGAAGTGACATGTGTTCTGGCAGGCTCATCTGACGTTCGGTCGGGCAATTTTCCGGAAGCCGCACTGTTTAGCTCTCGCGGGGTATTATCATTAGTGCCGACTTCATACCCTGCATCCTGGCATTTTAAAACAGGTTGGAAAGATGGTACGGTGCCCAACGGAGATAGTAATGGGAAAGAAGGTCCTGAGGGTGATAGATATCGTAGATCAAGTTGCAAGGTATCACTTTGATTCGCCGGGGTAGAATCACCTGAGTAGGCGCCAACATTCGGCAAATTATTCGGTATACTGGTTTCACGCATGGAGAGACTTGGCCGTTGGTTGGATGTGCTCCGTCGATGGCGACTCATACTGGGCCGATTACCAGACGATAATGACGCATTCCTTCTCATGGAATTGGCCCGAGAGCGTATGGTTTTAGATACCGTAAAGAAGGGTATCGAAAGGCCATGGATGAATACAGAGCAGAAAACCAGTAGATACAAGATGGGTTGTATTGTCAGCGAAAGGATGTCAAGACCGGATTGCGCTGGAATACTGGGTACAGGGAGCTTTTTGGTAGCCAAAAAACTGATGAAGAGTCCACTGACTCCTGAAGATGGACAGGTGGAGTAGGTCGATGGAGAATGTTAATCAGTGACAAGAGAGAGGCCAATTGGAGAGAGGTACATGCCATACCAACTGGACCAAAATGTGCACAAAACAAGGCTTCCTTGGTTGTTCGCAACTCTGGGATGAGTTTTCGCAAGAATAATATTACCGGCAGCCTCCGGAGGAGGAAGATGGAAATCACTAGCAAAGCCATTTTCCAGCCTACCAACGTCAAGATGGCATCGTTCCACGCTTTGAAAGGAATCGTGGCCCCAACGTAGATGAAAACAAAAGCTGTCCGGCCAAACGAAGATCAATAAAATCACAACAATAGTAGAAGGCCGCCAAACTTCTTGAGGCTAAACTTAATTGACTGAACTGTTGATCAAGTTGGAAATGATGCCTGAATAATTGGACGCTTCAATCTCGTGTGAAAACCAGCCATCCCATCCAAAAGCCGTCCCGCAAGCAAAGGCAGCTACGATGTCATCGGTTCCAGCCAGGATGCAGACACCGGCGGTCAGAAGCGACAGAGAGATGTACATAGGGACCATCGATTCGTTGTCGATTAGCGAGCGCTCTCCCGCAAACTTCAATATCTTACGCGCAAGGATTCCAGCAACTACACCCATAACGATTCCTACCATGATGTGATATAAGACGGTAAGCAAGATCTGTATTGACACGAGGCCCCGTTGAATTCATGAAAGGTCAGATAGTTGAGTTCATCAAATCTAAGCAGGAATTAATCGACGGACCCAACTACCAATGGCATGTGCAACTGTGTGATCGTTCCTCAAGACAAGAAACAGTGCCAAGTATACAAGAATGATAGCTGCACCATCATTGGCACCAGCCTCGGCCTGGAGCAAGTGTTGGAGGTGGGGTGGGACGTGGTCTTTTGCATATCTGCCTTTCCCAACAACAGAGGAGGCAAGCAAAACATCAGTCGGGCAGATGCAGGCTGCAATGACCAGCGCCTCAAGATACGAGAGGGCCGGGACGAATATCAAGATAAAGGCGCCAGTGATAAACCAGCTGGCCAACAAGACTGGCCCGAGTAAGCAGATCATAGTTCGCCAATGGTGCCGAATGTAAGCAGCTGGTAGTTCAACACCGACTGAGAAGACATCCAAGGCAACGATTATCCTAGTGATTTCGAGGGTCACCTCGTTAAAGCTTGCACCTCCTGCCCACGAGCGCGGATCAAATACTTGCGGTCCAAGCAGGATCCCAAAAGTGATAGCTAGCATAGCTTCCCCTAGATGTAGCTTAGATCGGACAAAGGAAGAAAAGGCCCCATAGCACATTATGAAAGCTGGAATGAGGGCCATGGCCAAGTATATGGTACGCAACTTCATTTTAGAAGACGAGGCCGAAGTGCAAAGGGGGTTTGAGATGATTTCAGCCGTCTACAAAAACATTTTAAGAAAAGCAGAGGCTGGGGATCTTACATCCGCATTTATCTTGTAGAGGCTTTTGTTGGCCTCTGTCACGCTTCGAGGGGCCGCAGTTTTCAGACTATTATTGTATACCACGTATGGGTCAACAATGCTCCTTCGAAAATAATGTTCAGATTTATTAGGTTGTAACGGCTGGATTCCGGGCAAAGCATCCGTTGAATTCAGTGCCAAGTCATCATGATCGAGTGCTTCAATGGATGGTCGTTGCCCCTTTAATGCGTGTTTGGGAAAAAAAATCTTCTGCGGATTAAGTTGAGTACGAGGAAAGGCTTGATCTCCTCCCAATGAAGCTGTTGGGGATGACTTGCTGAGTAAAGGGTTTAGACATAGAACGAAAAATATTATCACATTCCAACGCCTCTTTTGGAGAGTATCAGGACGTGTTTTGATTGAAAACATTCGCTCCTCAAAGTCACGTCGCCCTCAGCCAACACTCGGTTCGATGATCCTCTCTAAAAATACCTACAAGAGCAAAGGAAGATTCACCAGGTAAATTTTGGATGTAATGAGTATTCATCCACAACCAGCGCCTCTTATTGGTACAAACAGCACTACCGGCGAAAAAAATGAGCGCCTTAGCTTCCGATATATGTGATAAATAAGAGAATTGAGTATTTGCGCAGTTTCTGGTTCGAAGTCAAGTCCACTTGAGATTGTAGAGTATTTTTTTATATTAGGTGGCCGACAGGCGGATTTAGAATCGATAGGGCCGAGGTTGCGTATGGGAATGTGTGGGGGAATCGGGCTATCATCGGGGCACCTCTGAGATCTCCTGAAGGGATCTTATGAACATTCTTGATTGCCCTCCAGTGGCATACCCAATCAATGTTCATGTCAGTCCCCTCTCAGACCACCCCCAGCTACGCGATTGTGCTTGGTTACATGCCCAACCAAGCCGTTCACCACACTCCTGCACTTCGTGTGGAGCAGGTAAAGGAGGTTCGGTTTTCCCAAACTTTTTTCATGAGAAACACTTTTGAGGAAAAACCTGTACCACAGGTGTCGGTTTTTGCTGGAGCTTGAAAACTGATTTCATGATCCTTTTCCCGGGGTTTTTCGAAATCCCCTTGTTTTTGAAAACAGCTTTTATTTTTGAAAAAAGCGCAAAAACAAAAGCAACAAAAACTGTTTTCAAAAACTGTGGTTTGTTGTGGTACAGGTCCTGAAAGTTTTGGCCAAAGAAAACTGTGGGAAAGATGAACAGACTCAAGTGGAACTTCTAGGGATCAAAAAGGGTGGCACAGGTCAAATAAGGAGGTGAACTGATAAAGTCTGATTACTTGATGTGAACTAGTATATCAAGGCTAACTACATGTGATCAAGTTGTGGTTGAGACAAAATTGAACAAAAATGAAGCTGAATAAAGTACTGGAGGACTTCCCATAGCAATCTACAGCCCATGTGAAAGCTATTCTACAGCTGCTGTGAGCACCTCCCCCACAAAAATTTAGCTGTTTTGGTTGTAAATTAGCTTTTAAACAGGGCTGTAAATTCACAGGAAGTTCTCCACTATGGTTTTAAAATACACATGAATCCCAATTGACTACAAAAAACTACAACTCAAGGTTCCATGATGTAAGAGTCACTGTTTGGCTCTCCACTGATCTCTTATCAAGTTGTTGAAACAAGGCTATAAGCCTTGAAGAAGAAAGATGCTAAGACCAAAGTATGTTTTATTTCAATTTACTAGCTCAGAGAGTAAAGAATCTGTAATCTCTCCTTTTACAACTACGGAGAAATGATGATTGGAGAGAGGAAAGAGAATTGTCATACAATGGGTATGACATGTAGATAATCTCAAAGATAACAGACCATTCAATCTGTTATCATAGCCTTTTTAGGTTCAAGCTCAGCTTTGGTGGTTTGAGATCTTGAAGCATGGTGGGACAAAAGATTTAACCACCATTGGTTCAATTCATGGACCATTCAATCCAGTGAATTGTGGGTTTCCATAGTCTAGTGGTGGAAAGGAAACTAGGTATTGGTTAAACCTGTAACCCTATGAGCTTCCATATCAAGTGTCTCAAAGCTCAAATTTTATCTTCTGTGAACTTTGAGCCTTGAACTTCAAAGCTCAAAGCATAGACACTTCCTCCTTTTGAGGAAGGGATTTCTTCCCCCATCAGTCTATGTAGTGCTTTGGGACATAGCACCTCTTACCCTGGGGGTACTGTCATACAATGGGTATGAAATGTAGATAATCTCAAAGATAAAAGAACATTCAATCTATTATTGTAGCCTTTTCAGTTTCAAGCTCAGCTTTGGTGGTTTGAGTTTTTGAAGCATGACATGAATAGAGGAAGATGGGAAATCTCACCTAGCTCAGATAATAAAGAATCAGTATTCTCTACTGAGCTAGGAAAAGAAAGTTGATGGGGATATGAAAGGAAATTTAGATTACATAATCTGTTACACTTCACATATGGGGGGCTTGTCATGTGACTGCATGGTGTGTGTATCTGTACTCTAAGGCTTACTAATGATGCTGAACAAATGACCATAAGCAAAATTGACTAACATCAGGACCAGGAAGGAATTATCAGAAACACAACACTATCCCAGATTAAATGGTAGGCACTCAACCAGATTAAAATTGGCTGATCTTAACTGATGAAACACAACCCCAAGGTGTCAAGATTTCACCTTCAGAAAATGAGGCTCGAGAAAGGGGGCAATCTTCGTGGAGGGTCTGATTGGACCAAGGAGCTGGGAGCAGGATGTAAAAGAATTTTATGCTCAAACTTGATGATTAATTTCAGCTGATAAATAATCTGGCTAAATACAAAACAACAGGAATGGCAGACATGTGGTTTTCTTGTAACAAATAAAAGCATATGCTGTAAAGTCTACAAGCATACGCAGTGACAGTGATGTGAATCTAGCTAAATACTAGGGATAAATAAAACTGCCAAATGACAGAGTGATGAAGTTAAAACTACTTGATTGGTAGAGTGATTTAAAACAATGATATTGAGTGATAAAATAATAAACTGCTTGATTGCAGAGTGATTGGAATTAGAATAATAATGATTATTTTGTTGAATAGTTTTTATGAGAATTGTGAGCGGACAAAAAGACTGGAATTCTGACACAAGGGACCCTGCTTGGGTTTATAATTCATTTTTTGAGATTGACCAGTTATAATCATCTTCATGAATACCTAACTTACTCTCATGAGGCTTTTATTTACAAGGGAATGTTACTTTGGAGATTTTATGGGAAAGCTCTCATTTCTGCACACACAGGTGTTCACATCATATCTTTAAAATCATTGAACTTCATTCTTCTAATAAGACCTACTGTAAAAATATTTTGTTGCTGCATAGGTTCATTGTCACACTGTCCTGGTTTTGAAATGGGTATGTCTTTTGAAGAACCAATTGTAAACTTCCAAATCCCCCTTTCATACCACCTTGTGCAGTAATTTATGAACTAGTCCATTCAAGATGGGAGAATTTCATTTCCACAACTACATTGATACATTCTGAATGTTTACAATGCAGGCCAAAATTAGGTGTGGGGACAGAATTTCCAGCTGAAACTTTTTAAATTACATGCAGCAGTGACTTTAATATTTCTGGTTATTTAGTAGTGATTTTAATTTTTCTGGTTAAGACCAAGTGAGCCAGGCCACTTTGTATAAAATCAATTGGCACAAAAGAAAACAACATACACCAGGAAAAAAACAATACTTGGGTAAAAGTGACATTTCAAATTACAAAGGGGCCTTTGTAATTTCTGATGTCACTTGTAGACAAGTGATCATTGTTTTTTCCTGGTGATACCATCTGGAAAAAAACAGCCCAATTGGCAATTCGTTTCCCATTGTGTCTTGATTTGTGTTACAAAGACTAAATTTACTGGTGTCCACTTTCCCAAGAAATCATGCATTTTGGTTGCAGGGTCAGTAGCAGTGTAGGCTATTTTCCTGAAGTCATACAATTCCATCTCATCCCAACATGATAGGTGGTGCCTGGGCTGTAATCTGAATTCTTGAAAGATGTTGAACAGACACCAATAATGCTTAGGTGCTTGATTTGCCAAGTTGTTGTAGCTGTTTTTCACTGCACCTCATATTTCTAGAGAACAGTAACTTTTCAGCCCTAGAGATACCCAGAGTATCCTAAGAACTGAATTAGCTGTGAAATATAATAAAACTACTGTATTACTACTGCAAATAACAACATATCCTAACATATTACGTGATAAATCAAATTATGAAGTAAATTTAAGTGGGGAAATTCACTTAAACCACTAAATTCCTACTCATTCTAGTACTTTATCATATCTCAAAGGTACTTGGTAAGAAAAAGGAATAACCATTGTGGGATTTTATATTGGACAGGTGCAGCAAAGTGCTCAGTGTAAACTGCAGTGGGGCAGCAGGCTGAGGAAAGAACTCAAAAACCACATGTGTTCTGATGAGAGTGGAGTACTCACCCCAAAAACTCATGCTTTCCACCTGTATATGCACCAACGGTAACACAACCGGAACAGTATTTTCAAACGCAAGCTGGCAAAGCACAGCAACTTTTTCAGGGGTGGACCTTCACATAGTGCATCCAAGGATTGTGCAGACGGGGGCTGAGGCGGAGGCACAGTGGGACTAACAGGTGGAGCCATGGGGCTTGGGGAATTCAGAGGACCACAGCAGGGGTCACCATGGACGGACGTCTGCAGGGGTAATTTGATGGGGGTCTATGCAGAAAACATCAATGCAGTGGAGCAGAGGAGTATTGGTTAGTTTTTGCAGAGTATCAGTTAGGGTTGCGGATTTCAGTCTAAAAGGGGTTTTTGGGAGGTCTTGTATATGGAAGATCATATCATCTTACCATCAGATTTTATGTCCTCCTAGGGAGCTAGGTAGTATTTTAGGTTATTACACACACAGTCTTCAGGGTTTCTAGTCTGAAAGCATCCCATGGAAAAGAAACAAGAGGTTAACCGGAACATTGGAAGACAATCTTGACCAATTTTAAAGGTGGAGCATCTGTATTTCCATGCTGTATAAAACATGGATTATAAGTATTTTCATAGAACCTGAAAGAAAATAATTCTATTTGCATAAATATAAGAAGAATAAATTTATGCCAATAAGAATGAAATTACCCAAGTGTGTGGCAATTTCCCAGTATTATTGTATTATATGAATTGGCCAATGATGTGATTGGTTATACATACATTTCATGATGTCATGGGGACATAGAAAATACTGTGATCAATACAACAAAATTCCCATTTCATCATAGTGCATTTGAATTTTAATAAATCAGAGCAGAATTTGTAACAATTCTGATGACCCCTAGAATATAAATGGATCAGGCCATTTCCTGGCCTTGGATTGTATCCTCAGCATATTCCCCCAGTACAACATAAGTAAGTACCCTGAATATTCTCCTCCTAATTTTTAGAGTAGTTTTATCCTTTATCATCCAACCCACCTTATCTACTGGAATAATTATCAAGTTTCCAAATCAACAGGGATTTGAAGACATCATGATCCTGTTGGGCCAGAAAATTACCCCACTTCCAAACCAAGTAGGAACCTGTCATAGGTAATTCACCTAGCCTCTTGAGCTCAATCAAGCTGAAATGAAGTTTAGTAAATACATATAGCAGATTTCTGGTCACAAAATGGATCAAGAAAATATGTACATTGTGTGAGAAAGAACACTCACTGCATACAGATCAGGTAGTCAAAGGAGCTGTTCAATAGCTTTCCAACCAAGCCCAGATACTATGCTTTTGTTGAGCCACTTGTCTAATCTTTTGGGGGAGCATCAAAGCTTGAAATCCTTGTAGAGTATGGATCATGATTATTCTCCCAGAATCATACCACCCACAAGGAATAGCTTTCAAGGTGTTGTGTTTCACACATCTGGATGAACACCCACACTTTTGAGATGGGTGATTCTTGTGAAAATCAGGTGCTTGGAGGAGGTGGCCAGCACAACACTTGTACTCAATTTTGAAAAAGAAATAAAGTTGTTGGCCACTGCCTCTGGTTATTACTATGGTGCCTGTTCTCAATTTTTTATTTTTTGCCTTTCAAATGATCCACTGGATGGTTCGCCCCATGGCACAAACAAAGCCCTGGGCATCTCAAAGTGAGTTACCAGGTATTGTGAATTGTTGTGAGTTGGTTGGGAAGGATGGAGAGGGGTCATACACACCTTGCGGACTAGTCTCAGAGGGTTTGAAGGGAGTTGAATGCTGTGGGTAGCTGGTACTCCTTGAGTAAGGGGAAGAGGAACAAAGCTGTAGATGTTGCTGACAAAGGGATATGGGAGCTATGTGGTGTGCAAGAGAGAGGACTGGGACATGATAGAAAAATTGGTTGGTATTGAGACCAGAAAGTAACAAATAATACACAATGCAAAGGTAAGATTTATTGAGGAAACAGAGGTAGTGGAAAAAGGCAAACTGCAAAATTTGGTAGGACAGGTGGGATGTATGTTTTTATAGAAAGTCCCTGGAAGCACAGATTACTGCTGACTCTGTCTCAAGGTTCCCGTGTCTCCTAGCGGACGGCCTGATTGGACCAGATGCATTAATCATTGTCAGGGTGCAGCATCTGATGCCAGAAGTTCCCTTAATTGTGGCTTGTCTTTTTTTTCTCATGTCTATAGGTAAGGTAAAAATTGAGGTAATGAGTCAGGGACGATTATCTCACGATTTTTTTTTTTTTTCAACTTTCGACTCGGATGATATCCTAATTATATGGAAGTAGATTATTTATAGCCGTCATAGTGCCAATCCTTTAGGGTTATCCTTGCGGATGTTTAAGTTGTTGCTAACCGGTGGCTCCAGCTGATCAGGGGGTGCGATAATTAGGAGTTGAGGAGCTGGAGAATTGATCTAGTTGTGCACATATCATCTACGGAGGACCAGGGGGGACACAATCATTTCTCGTTTTCATCAATTATGTTTCCCCAATTCGCCAATCGGGGGTTTTTTTGCCTTTCTGTTTTCTTTCTTCCTTGCCCAGAGGACTTTAACATTTATTTTCCCAAAATCTGAGCCGGTACTAACCACGGGACAGAGAAAAAAATGAAAGTGGGCCGGCCCGCCTCCCTAATGGAGATATCTGACGTTGATGATTGGGATGGTGATAGTCGGAATGGTGAAAAAAAAGAAATCTGCTTTCATGAGTGTTTGAGCCGAGAATCAATGTTCAAAAATGAAAATACGTAGGGTATCGAGTGCTTTCGTGTATATAAATTTCTAAATCAAGATCAAGTTAGCAATCGATTATTAGGACGTATTGCCCAGGAGGTGCCGATGTTAAAGTCGTAGTACAAAGGATGTGCTGTGAGTACTTGGAGTTTCCGCTGAGATCCATGTGAAGTTTTGGTTTGCTGTGATAATTGTACATATTTATATAGTCTGGCCAATTAGGATGACTCGAATTTAAATAATAAAGTACATCAACAACCACAACAGTCAACACACTCTTCGCTAACTTACTACTTCCTGCCACAAGTTTTAAAAAGTTCTTGATATGGAAACAGATACTAAACTAAAACATCCTCTTCAACTCAAACCAGGACCCAAAGACCGTCGCAGACTTATAAAAAATAGTAGTCTATTCCTAATCACCAGCCTACTCCTCCTGACCTTCAACTACATCTCACCCTTGAACTCATCCAACATCAGCCGTCTGTTCAACCGATTCTTCCGCAACCATCATCATCCCGCAATTAAAAAACCAGACGATCATGATTATGATAAGGTAATAATTTACTCTAACACTTTACCGAAAAACTTAACTGACCTGTTTATTCGGTTTACCACACAGTTCGTATGGCACAAGGATATCCTGTCTGACTGGGACCCTAACTCAAATCATCGACTGATCACTTTTGGCGATATCCATGGTATGGTCGATTCATTAAAGTCAGCCTTCGCTCTTCAGTGCTCTTCTTCCTCAGTCTTTCCACTGAACTAACGCATCATTATGGAAACAGAGAGCTACTCAAAAAATTGAACTACGACCAGCAAACAGATACGCTCCTTGTCGTTGGTGACCTGGCCGCCAAACACCCGAGCATTCAAGCCTCACTAGACACCATCCGCTACTGCAGAGAGGCCAAAATTGAGGCGGTACGAGGGAACCATGACGAATATATTATTATTTGGAGGAACTGGATGAACATCAATCGGGAGAAATTTGTCGAGCGAGACCAGCTGCTGGCTTACGAGTCTGATGACCATGCCGAACTCCAGTCTGACCGTTGGCTGCAAGCCTCCGAGCCTCCACAAGAGCTCAAGAAAAAACTCCCCAAAGGCATGGATTGGGGCACCCAACACTTCGAAATTGCTCGCCGAATACCCAAGGTTGATTTTAATTGGCTCTTGGAGCGAAGTCTGACGATCTATGTCTCCCCTCTGAGGTCAGTTTTCTTTCTTGATTTATCTCTCCAAGATTTCTAAGAACCCTTTAAGTCAACTGAGCTGAACCTAACCTACCTGTTCAAACTCGCAACAGGACGTACTTCGTCCATGCTGGACTGCTACCCTGGGCCCCGCCTACCGAATCCAAGGCGGTTGCAGCACCACAAGAGGTGATGTCCTTACTTGGCCTGAAGGAAAACAAGGAGTCGTACACCCTCTTGGAGATGCGAGGGCTGAAGAAGGGCCGCAGGCCGACAAAGAACGCCAACAAGGGCAAGCCGTGGTATAAGTACTGGAACAAGACGATGCGGAGCTGCAAGCAGAACACCGTCTCATCCGCTCGGGCATGGTGCCAGCCCGACCAGTACGTCGTCTATGGTCACTGGGCCGGTAAGGGCCTCAAGGTCAAGCCTTGGTCCATCGGCCTCGACAGCGGCTGCGTCTACGGCCGACAACTATCTGCCCTGGTCGTCGGCAATACTCGTCCGTCGGTTAGTAAGAAACACAATGGCCTCCTCAAACCGATCCCCGTCCAAATTTTCAAACACAACGCCACAATTTTCCAAGTAAACTGTCGCGAACCTTAATCATCTCTCTCCCTCTACTCCAATAGATCGCGGTCTCCTCTCTCGTTATCTCTCTGCAGTCTCTGTCATTCTTGTGTAAATCGTCTCAATACCGGAAAGACCTTTCAATTTGCCCTTCCCTCTCATTCCCAAGTAGCGATACTCATTTTCTTTTCAGCTCTACATACAATGAGCCGTGTCTCTATCTCTTTGCTCATCGTCTTTTTCATTTGGTTTTTTTCATATGAATGAGTTCCAACAGACATATCATTTTTTTTTTTTTTCGTTTTGTTTAGTTTTGGCGGAACCTCTTTGTTTGCTTAGGCCATCATCCGGACAACCAACCTGCCTAATAGGTTATCTCTTAGTTTTTCTTTAATCAATTCTTACATGCATTGCCCATTGGGCAGGATTGTTTAACACTGGCATCTGTAGGATTGTTGTAGCCTATAAATGAGAACAAAAGATCTGTTCAACTTGAACGTTATACTCATCTCTCGGTCTAAAAACAGAACAGCTTATTTTCTGATTGAAAACAAAAATGCACATGGCAATGATTCTTTCTAACATAGCAATGCGACTCGGCTCGAAGCGGATGATACGTATTCATCCGCTGGAACGAGTACATTCAAAGCGCATTTTCTGAAAACATTTTGGTTCCAACTATAGGATCTTCATTCCGGATTGACAGATGTAGGTACAAATGAGTATGTTCCATTGATAACCCATGCACTACGGCGTGAAAC
The DNA here is from genome assembly GCA_007896445.1 of Puccinia hordei. Taxonomy (NCBI): domain Eukaryota; kingdom Fungi; phylum Basidiomycota; class Pucciniomycetes; order Pucciniales; family Pucciniaceae; genus Puccinia; species Puccinia hordei. Next base: position 50,332 of record RDRW01000757.1, on the reverse strand, counting down.
ATCAATAACAAAATCAGAGCTACAGCAGTGAAAGCGTTGGGAGACGAGATGGATGGAGGTCAAAGAATGAAGAAATACTCGTACAACTCTCAAAAATAGAAATAGAAAGATGACAGAACAAGAAAAAAACGAGTGGTGAAGAGAAACATGACACCTTGTTGTAGGAGGGTAACCAAGCGCGAAAGGCCAGCGGAGAGCATGTGTATTGAGCATGCATACACTAGCTAAAAAATTGGGAAGTGCGACAGCTAAAGAGGATATGAAAAGAAATAATACAAAGAACGAAGTGAAAAGAAAGAAATTAGGAGATGATTTCAATGAGCGTCAGCGATTTCCAAACGGAGCGAATGCTTCGATTTCGATTTGATGATCTGGATTTGTGCCGAGCCTTCGGGTACTTTATCCGAGTAGAACACTTCTTGGCCTTCGTGGACGAGCCAATCTCCATTCTAATAGACCCGCGCACAGATCAGTAAACAAGTAGGAACTGCGATTGGAAAGGAAAAACAACGACAGAGAAGCAATGTGATGTCGATTAAACGTACCTTCTCGAAGCCTTCCGAGTTGAGTCCTTTAGCGCATTTGAAGACTGAATTCTCGAAAGCACAGGCCCCTCTACGAGTGCGAACCTCAAGAAGGGCCTTGTCGTTATGGCCGACGGAAATCGAAAAAGAGGCGCAGGTGGCCCGAGTCAACCAGTTGCCGTTACTGATCAAACATCCGTTCCGTTGACCTTGCTCATCAACTACGTAAATGAAGTGTTTTCGGGAACTCGGAGGGTCGTGCGGCTCTTGGCCAGGATGCTTGGGCCGGTGGTCACCACCACCACCACCACCACCACTGTGACCCTGAAGATTAAAAACAGAACCCATGTAATTTGAAGGTTTATAAACTCAAGTTAACATTTCAAAAAAAAAAAAAAAGAGGCTTGCCTTTGGTAAATACTGGATACCTTTGTAAGGACAGGTCGATCGACTATGATAAGTGCACAAAAGGGTCAGTAAACAGTGACCGTTAATCAGTATACCAAGCGAGGGACAACTGACGGGCCTACTGGACTAGCATGCACAAACTTCCCATCTGCAACGGTCCCCACGGTGTTGAACTAAAATCGATAAAAGCTTCAGCACCCCAATGGACGAATGAGCTTGTAATTAATAATTGGTTGACTGACGTGCCACCAGACTTCATTCAACACGTGGCCACGGCAGTTCCACACCGCCTCTTGACCTGTATGTCGTTTTGCGACTTCTTGAAGCTGGTCGAGGTTGTAGGTTGTCGTCGTCGAGGGTACGATGTTATCTGCTTTGAGCCACTCGTAAGTCGGTAAGCTTTTGAACTGGGAAGACCATTTTTGAAAACAGTTAGATCGTTCGTCTTCTCCATGGTACGCAAATTCAGTTGCTTACCAAGTCGACCGTCCGGTTAAAGAACGTGACCACCTCAGACTCTGTTGTATTACCAGATTGGACGTCAGTATAGATATAAGCTGATTAAGGGAGGGCTCTCACGAGGTCGATAGGCTGAGCCCATACAGTCAGGTTCGAGGGTGCTGATGCAAGTTCCGTGCTTGGCCCTTTAAAGGAACGAGCCCAAGGAAAGCAAGTAGGAAAATTCGAAGAGGTTAGTCAGTTAAATGGATCTATACATAGTATAAGCACTCTAGCGGATGAGTTACAGACCACTCGTGTTCCCAGAAAGTTTCATCACTACCGTGTTGATCCTTCCAGTACTTCTTCATTACCGATAAAGCCTCCTGACCGCCCCCCTGCTCCAGGATCTGAGTGATGTTTCGATATTGTCGATTCGGATCACAGGATGCTTCGTACGTCCCATCGCAATTATCAGGCTATACATGTGAAGAATTATCACCGGAGCTAAGAGATATCAATTTTTCGAAGCGGTGATCTTATGTTAGGAGAAAGCGCTTGCCCAAAGACTATGCAGTAGATTTGGGGCGGGGGGAAGGTGGATATCAATATTTGCACTTTCTCTGGATTTTTTGATTTAGTAATTATAAAAACATTCATATTACTAACCCATGGATCGTCCAGCTATCGGAAGGACCAGTGGTTGGATGCGTGTCCCAAAACTAGAGTAGTTTGTAGGTTTGTGATGAGTTTTTGATGTAATATTTCTAAGAGATGAGATGACCAACCTGGGTGAGTAAGATCTGACCACCGGGTGTGTTGGTACAGCAGGAGTTGACCGGTTCCTTGCCTTCGCCAGATGATAGATGGCAGCTCGTTGGTGGGTTAGCCGGACAGCTATTATCTTGACTGTTGAGGTTGTTGTTGAAGATGAGTTGATCTGGTTGTTGCTGTTGGTAGGTAGTGAGGAAGGAGTGAGATGCGATGAGGATCGCTGGGAGGAGGATGTTGGCTGATAAGACCATGTTGGATCAAAGTGAGTTTGTAGGGGGAAAGAGAGAGAGAGAGGGAAGTTTAAGTGCTCCTGACTGGAGACAGTTGGTCAGTGGGAGACTTAAATATAAGTCAGAGATGATCAAGAGAGTTAGGTACAGCCATCCAACAACAAACAACAGGGGCAACAACACCAACCTCCAATCAATCTATGACGAGAAGAAAAAACAGAAAGATTGTCGTGGACATAGGATCCCAAGAGGAGTTCAGTATGACGAAAGATACTCCAAAGGGTAAGAAGATGGCCATTCAGGAGAAGGAGAGCCAATCAAAACATGTCGAGAAGTTATTTATTTACATATTTACATATCCATCCCCCCATGCATGGGCAATCTATCGATTCTTGATGGTCTTCTTTTGAGAAGAGCTAGGGTAAATAAATCTTACTTCGATCCAGGGAATTGGGAATGTCCCTTCTTCCCACGTCATCGATTGATAAAGCCCCTCTGATTCCACAAGGTCTCAACAAGCTCAATAACATTCATCATAGGGATAGCTTTCCAAAGCATTACTCATTCAGCAAGTGGGTAACTTGGCCCTTCAACACGCTCATCGACTAGATAATCATTACGTCCTACTAGTAGATCCAGCTCAGCTGATATAATCTTTCTGTGAGGGCTGCGAAAGAGGATGGAAATTTTATTGAAAACAAAATAGGTAGGATGACATCTTTTGAATTCCAGTTAATTTGTGAAATACGTTTATTCATTTGTTTATATTTTGAATGTGATCTTGAGTGTTTCAGATAATCGGAGGTCGAATTTGGTGTTGCTTGATCTGAAAACTGTTCAATTCATTTATTTGTTTTGCATTCGGAAATAGCTAGCCAGCGATGATAGATAGAGGCTGAGGGTAGGGAGACAATCTATAGGGGAGAATGGACAACAACTACTGCTCTTTCTTGATACTGGCCTGTTCAGCCTCTTTGATACTCTTCGCATCAGTTTTCGCATTCGTTGCAGCACCTAAAAATCAACAAATCAATAAATGAGTAGTTCCTTCCAACATCAATAGAAACAATACTCATACCCATGAATCCGCTTGTTTGGAACGGCCTCTTGTAATCTCCCGTTGCCGGATGGCCGAACAGATGGATCTGAATAAGTTCTGATCGGATTGAAGCAGAAAAATCAGCCGATCATCGATTTATGAGTTCTTCTTGATTGACACGCTGGGATTCTGGTCTTGTTCTCAGATCAACTGTTAGATAGAAGAAGGGACTGACTATTGTCGTAAACGGTTTTGAGTGGCATGATCGATTGAAGGAAGAGTGGGGCATCGTATTTCATGTAGAGATGTAAGAAGCACATCATCAGAACACCCATGAGCACGCTACGAAGTCCGGATGAGGATTGGGCAAGATCATAATCTCGATTTGTTGTTGTGACCAGTTTACCAGGCTCGTTAGTCTGTGGTGGGTAGGAGTTACACGTGTTGTCAGCTTGTTTTTCTTTTCCAGTTAGAGAGATGGGTTCGGATGACGATTGGAATCAGATGCAGGTATGATCGATCAGATTTGTTGGACGAACCATAGGAGGAGCGGGTTCCACGTATTTCAAGACTGTCGTATCATTTTTCGTCTTGATCTATAATTAAAAGGTCAATCAGAAACGATTTAGCGATCCAACAAACAGTGCTCCATTGTACTTCTACCACTGAGGGGTGGATGATGGTGAGGATTTGATGAAAGATGAAAGAGAGTATGAAGATGGAAAGAACTAGACTTTGTGAGATAACCAATAATAGGCCGACAGACAGATCAGTTGACTGGAGACATATGCCATTCTCATTCCAAATAAAACTTGAGGATCATTAAAAGGGATCTTCCGTGCAACTTGCATTCCGACCAGAGGGCTGGACACAGATTATTCCAAACGAGCCATTAGCATCTTGATGTTTTTTGAGCCAATTGGTAGACAAGATGTAAAAAGTCACTCAACATGGCCATGTTTAACATTTGTGCACTCATCTTGAAGGAAGTGATTGAGATCGATCGGCTAACGGTTTGTATTTCTCGAGGTTTGGGTGCTGGGGTAGTAGGTATGGTTCTTGGTAAAGATGCTGGATGGAGAGAGTTGGTCAACAGTCAAACTAATGGTATCTACTGATTACCTAATCATCAGTCCTTCCATCCCCCATAGGAGTCCATCAACCCTAACCCCCTAAACCCCTCCCCGAACAGGAATTCATTATATGTAAATATTTTATGTGGATAACAGGAGCATCACATTAATGTAAAACCCGATATCTTTTACTTTATAAATATTTGTAGATTCACTATGATCCAATAAGTATCACATAATACCTTTGGTTTGACATCCAATGGAGGAGAGACCAACATCTAGAAGAGAACTAATTAAGAGAAAAAGAAGAACAGGAAAAAATGAACTCATGAAAGAGAGAAACTCAAACTTAGCCTCAGGGTTACTATATCATTTAGACAAAAATTACATTTGGGAATTGTTGTATTTATGTGGATAACAGACTTCAAGCCTTTCATACAAAACTGAATGAGTTCACCGAGCCTCATTCCCTAAAAGCAAGTTCAGTTATTTAGTTTAAGATAGTCATAAGATCCATTAGAATCACAAATTACAAGTATCAATGCAACCTAGTTAGTGGGCCCCTGTTGGCCTGGCCCCTTGGACCTGGCAACTCTCCAAATCCTATTAAACTCGCTGTTCATCTTTCTAGTCAACCCCTATCTTTTTGGGAGAAAAAAAAACATTAAGAATTGACAGAAAGCTTTCTTCAAGAAATGATAGGCATTACATAGGTTTTGAAGCGCTGAAGCTGGTAAGAAACTGGGAGACAACTCTTCATGTAAAGACCGAGAGTCGAATCTGGATCAAAAGTGCTTTTTCTACCAGACCTAAATAGGCATAGTGCGACGGGTAGATACATAGATAGATGAGTGGGACGTGTTTCGAGTGGATACATAGATAAGACTATCGGCATCACTCGGGTCCGTGTAAGCCCACCGTTCTCACAACATGATTAAAAATGTGGTGCTTGACAACCTGGCTGGGTTGATAAGGTCACCACTAGTTCCGGCTAGGCAGGTAGAAAATAGGGAATTTATTTATCTATTAACAATCAATGGATCTAAACAAATATTTAAGTAAATATTTATTTATTTATCTAGGTACCGGAGCGCAGTGTTAGGGTATGTACAGTCGATGCGGTAGAGTGGGGTGGGGGTTGAGACCGGTAACCGGTTGGGGTGTTAAACCACCTTCGGAAGGCTGGCTGCATACATCCTTGCATCAGCTCTGAACACCACACCAGGATTCCCATCTCCCATCCATCCAACCATCCATCCATCCGTATCCATCCATCTCATTCTCAGCACAATCCATTCATATTTCACGCTATCCTTACCCAAAACCCAGATGGCTTCTTTCCTCAGGCGTTCAGCCCTCGATTGCTGTGTAAGCATCGACCACTCCCATTGACGTCATTCACCTCCCAGCTCACCTCTTGCCCCTCTAAACCATCTCCATCCTCTCAGCGTTTACCTCGATTGGCTAGCAGGACCAACCAGGCTCGTCTAGTATCAACCAAGGTATATGGGTTTCTCTCCGGATTAGATCGGCTCACAGTACACTGACTTGATCGGTTGCATTCCCCCCCCCCTTTTTTCCTGCTCGTCAGTCCATCCACGATGAACTGGCAGATATGATCCCAGAGCGGTTAGAGATGGCCAAAATGTTGAAGACCAACCATGGCGACAAGAAGCTCGGTGATGTTCAAGTCTCGCACGTCTTTGGCGGGATGAGAGGCCTCAAGGCCATGCTCTGGGATCCGTCCGTCCTGGACTCCGAGGAGGGCATCCGATTCTGGGGGAGAACGATTGCTGAGTGTCAACAGGTACTACCCAGTGCCAAGGATGGTTCGGAAATGCTACCCGAAAGCATGTTCTGGTATCTCTTGACCGGCAAGGTCCCCAGCGAGAAACAGATCGAAGCTTTCCAAGCCGATCTTGCCGAAAGAAGTACCAAGGTACCCAAATTCGTCGAGCAACTCATCGATTCATTCCGTAAGCAGTCTTCCCCAACTCGTCCCTTCTTTTCAACTCTTGAGGCTCACCTCTTCTTACTTGACATTGTTTCTATAGCCAAGACACTTCACCCTATGACCCAATTCGTCATGGCTACTGCCGCATTGAAGTGAGCATCATCGTTTAGGTGATCTACCTTGCGGAAATTATCTCGTTGCTGATATGAGGGTCCTCTTGCGTGATTAGCCACAACTCGAAGTTTGCTGCTGCCTACTCCTCTGGAGTTAAGAAGGCCGATTACTGGAAGACTACTTTGGAGGACTCGCTCGATCTTGCCGCCATGGTTTACCCTATCGCTGCTCGAATCTATGTCACCAAGTATAAGGGCGGGGCCAAGAACTTGCCTGCCATCAACAAGAACAAGGATCTCTCGTGGAACTTTGCCCAACAGACCGGCTTTGGTGATTCCCAAGGGTTCATCGAGCTTGTCCGACTGTACAACGCTCTTCACACCGATCACGAGGGTGGCAATGTCTCTGCACACACCACCCGTAAGTTCACACCTCGTTCGTCTATCATCTTGGTCCATACTGAACAATTTAATGCCCGTTCATCTTTTAAAGATTTGGTGGGCTCAGCCCTCTCGGACCCTTTCTTGTCTTACTCGGCCGCTTTGGCTGGTCTCGCCGGACCTCTCCACGGACTTGCGAACCAGGAAGCCTTGCGATTTGTGCTCGAGATGAAAAAGGCCGTCGGAGATAAACCTAGCGCCGAAAAAGTAAAAGAATACATTTGGAGTGTCCTGAAGTCTGGTCGAGTTGTCCCAGGTTATGGCCATGCCGTATTGAGGAAACCCGTGAGAACACTTTTAATTGACCTCATGGTCAAGAATCCAGCACTGATGTGAATGTCTCGGTAACTCTTACAGGACCCCCGTTTCGCCGCTCTCCGAGAGTTTGGTAACAGACGCCCAGAAATTGCAGCCGATCCCGTCTTCCAACTGGTGGACAGCCTTTACCAACAAGCTCCCGGTGTCTTGACAGAGCATGGCAAGACGAAGAACCCATTCCCTAATGTTGATGCCGCCTCCGGTTGTGTACTCTACCATTATGGTATGACTGAATTTGAGTACTACACTGTTCTCTTCGGCTGCTCACGTGCCATGGGCGGTTTGAGTCAACTGGTCTGGGACCGTGTCCACAACTTGCCGATCGAGAGACCCAAATCTCTCAGCATGGAGGTATGTAGAACTTTCAAATATCTGAAGAATAGTTTACATCTGCTAACTAATTCCGAATTTCCGTCCCAACAGGCTATTGCCAAAATTGTCGGAGCTTGATTATTTAGTAGTAGGTTACACGAACTCATAGATTCCACTTGAAGTAGTTGTTATTCCATCTTAGATGCTTATTCAGGCAATGATATTCCCAGCTTGCTTTTCAATCTCTGGTGTTGTGCGCAAACAACTAATCGGCTTTGAAACCTTACCACCTTAAAATGCTGGGGCAGCACTCTGTGCTCTTCCCATAGACAGCCGTTATGAACCACATGGTACATGTGACATGGTACATGTGGGGAACTGTCTGGTATTCTCAGCAACTCGTGCTCCCTGCACGGCCAGCGAAGAAGTCATGTCCGAGTAGGGTTTTTGGTCACTCAAAGCATTAGAAATGCTTCCAACAGTTCACGACAGATAAACGCAAAGGAGAAGGAAACATGAATGTGCCTTCCGAGAGATCGGCTGCGATGTAATCACCATGCTACAAGGTGTCTTGGAATCCGGCTACATCTAAAAGTCCACCAATCAGATGTAAGCTTCCGCTAACCAAGACTGATGTACGACCAGAAGATGTGGCTTGTCTGGCAACCTCATCGACGGCTTGTTCGATTGAACTTGTGATGATAACATTTTTGGTGCAGTTTGGGATCGAAGTCCATGCCTCCGCTATTTCTTGCTGGGTACGCTGTTCTGGATCTGATAGAGTGTCTTGAGCAACAGATCTCAGATCTAGTGGCCACGAAGAATAATTGATCGTTTTCAGCTCTTCTGAAGTAAGTTATTCATCGATGCAGGGCAAATGCAAATTAACGAGGTGAACCCACCACTCTTATAGTGTCCATCTGAGTAAGTTCTGTTACTGGTAATGATTACCTGGTCAAAAAACCCATCGCAAACCTTGTGAGGATCTTGGGATATAGGCTTGACTAGACTATCGAGTAAATCACGGGCCTTGCGACCGAATGTACAGTTGAAGATCAATATCTTCCGATGATTATCAGATGAGGGCGGATGATCACTTGATGATGAGCCCGATGAATCCAATTGTTGATTCCACCATTGCCCACATAACTCGAGACTGTCAACCGTATGGGCACCGTCAAGAAACCAGGTCACGCCTTTCCGGACCGGGTCAACAATAGTCTGACAGCGACCGGGCCAACGGGTGTTAATGATCGCAGCTTTGAGTGCGTCGGAAAGCCCTGGCTGGACGATCTCTCTGGGAAGCTCGGGAAGCCGAGTATCAATCCTCTTTGGCAACGTGGGTGAAGGATCTGAAGGCAGTGGCGGTAATAAATCCGAGGGTATCTCAGAGGCCGTGGTATCATCAAGTACGGGTGCATAGGCAGAATAACTTGGTGGTCGTCGAGGGGATCCAAGGAAGGTATTGACTAGAGCAATGGCAAATGACGCATTGTGTTTCTGATGGGAGCCAGCTAGACCTGGTAAATGTTAATTTCCATCGATCAGGAGAACATTCAAACAAAGATGAATCGGTTTATATAAGTAGAAGCTTTTCTTGACTTACCAATTTTCAACTCGTCTAGATCTGGACGACGGGGGATAATGGTGAAACTTGAAGACTGTTTTGTTATTTTATTGAACGATGGAAATTAGTCAGCATCTTACTTGACCAAACAACTACTATCTCTCTCAACTTTCCTACCTCAAGTTCATGAGCTCTTGCCCTCAGTACATCGATTGTTTCGGGGTATTGCTGTTCGACCGTCAAGGCTGGAACACCAGGTTTGAAAATTCCGCCCTTATGTCCTGCGATTTCAGCGATCGAGTGGCCGAGGACATTGACATGGTCGATGCCTAGTGAGGTGACTCCGGTGACAATCGGTGAAGGGATCAGGTTGGTAGGATCCAGCAGACCGCCTACGCCGACTTCTAATACGGTCGCATCCACTTGCTCGGCTAGGAAGGTATGATAGGCCAGGTAAGTCAGATATCGGAAATAGGCGGGTCGAATCGGTAAATCTGTTCGGAGAGGCTGTAAGCAAATGTAGAATAAGGTATGTTTACATTAGTATGGTTCACTAGCTAGGAGGAAATAGGCATTTCAACTGTTAGCTCGTACCTCCCCATTCCCATCTTCAAATCGTTCCCAGATTTGCCAGAAGTATTTGGCAAACATGTCCTCATTGATCGGCTTCCCATTGATGCGAATACGCTCCCGCACAGCGACGAGATGTGGAGAAGTAAACAAGCCGACCTTGGCGGACGGATTGATGGTGTTGAGTAGCGAGGAGCAGAAGGCCGCGGTCGATCCCTTCCCCTTGGTTCCGCTTATATGAATCGCATTCAAGGTATTCAGATCTTTTGGCTAGCTTGGTAGATGGATAGGTTCAGAATACGTGTGTTTATTTTTTACTTGTTCGGTTTCTCTGGTTCAAGAATGGGAGAGCCGAAATACCTTATAGCCCAATCGGCGGAGGTAGTAGGTTGTTTGGCCAAACACTCGTTCACTAGGTTGTGGCCCAGCAGCCTGGATCGCAGCCAAGACGCTTGCGTTGGACTGTAGCGAATTCAATGCGACGATAGCCTCCTAGGATTTGTATCAGATCGGAGGGTCGAGCTACCATCAACTGCTTGGTTTCGTTAAAGGCTGTTTGTCCATCGCAGACAATCCATTCAAACACGGCAGAGATTAAGGACGAACTTGATAGCCTCTCGGTCGATACTCCGAAAACATTCTTCGCTGATAGACCAAGAGAGGAGACCAGCGGAGTTTGGTCAAATGTCTTGAGGAAATTACCATAAGGCTTTTTGGAGGGAGTGCGGTAGTAACTGAAGAATAGAGTTCGCTCGTTTCAAACCTCGTCGAACTGCCCGAGTTTCATGTTGCCCATTAACCTTGCTGCCACTGGAATAGGTTTCGATCAGACCAGAAAAAGTTTTGGAATTGGAATTGTCGATTGCCACACACTTCCTTCCTAAATTGAGAGATTTATTTTCAACTGTAATCATTACATTTAAAGCACTGTAGGAAGGACACTTTTGCCGCAGGCCAAAAAGAAAGAAAAAAGGCATCTCATGGTGTTGCAGCCCCAGATCAAGACACTCAGAGTTGCTGTTGACAGCTGATCAGTGAATGAGCCAAAAGACATCATAGCACGTGTAGACTAAAATTCTTAACAGGAGAGGAGCCAATTTACTTTTTACAATCATAAAATCACCACGCTTGTGGGTGATAATCGTTTGTGCACATGAATCCGATTCCTAAAATTATTGCCTTGGTTATTTTTTTTTTCATTTTTTTTGGGGGGGAGGGGGCATTTGTTTTTGTCTTTGAATACTAATTGCAATTTCCATGGCCATTTTAAGCCAAGTGTTTTATTGGTCTGCACCTCTTAATTTAGCCAAGGACATATTATTATGGCTCAACAAGGCTAATATTGAGTGATCCATTAGAATGTAGCAGCCAAATGTCATTCATATCTGGGAGATCAAAACATCCTCAAGGTAAAGCTTGTATTCAATGAAATATGGCAATGGAAATGAAACAATAATCTTAATTGTCAATTTTTCTCCTAGCTGAACTTTTTTGGTAGAATCATCATCATTTGGCAGCATGTGAACTGATAAGAGAGTATAGAGTAGGACATGTATTAACATGCATTGTTGATCATGAACAGGAGAACTGTTGTTTTAATCATTAACAGGATAACTTTTGATGGCTCGCAAGGCAATTGGATAGAATGAGAATATAAAGTAGACATTCGTGTTTCTTAACTTGTTTGTCCACGTGTTTTGAGTGGGCAGCCTGATTGGATGATGCAGCCCAGAATTGAAATACTAGTGATACAAACTTCATGGAACGATAATATTCCAGCAAATAGAAAAACCAGGCCTCGTGATGTTGTAGATACAAGATGGAAGTTGTCAATGGGCATCACCTGCATCAAAGAGGTTTGTGTTGCCGACTGGCGTTGAACCAGCTTCCTTGGATGCCGATCCCGGTGTGTTGTTAAGATTGGCTCCACCACTGGGCACGTATGATTCTTGCGGCACACCTGATTCATCTAGTTGCTCAGCACTCTCAATCACGTCGTAAAGGGCTGAAGCTGCTTCAGGCGGGGGGACTCGTCCTCTGGGAAAATAGCCCAAGTGTAGGTGAGAAAATTGCTCGGTTGGATTCGATAGCTGACTAGATAATCATAAAAGCATAAAATGCTTACCGAAGTATATCAAGCGAAGGGATCCGTTGGCCATAAAAGGCTTCATTAGTGTCTTTCTGAAAACGAATTTACCATGATTTGTAGATTGATGAGTGTGAAGTAGAGGTTGACGCTAGGTATTGTACGAGCAAAACTTACTCGTTCTATGAGAGCTGTTCCCTCTAGTGATAAGCCTGCAAAAAGACCTAAGATTGAAGAATTGATAGATGAGCAGATCGTCTATATATGTTCAGTGTCCATTCGTACCTTTGTTTTTGCTATAGGTAAACAGGGGCGCAGGATGCAGTAAGCTAGCATTGACAGCACCCCCAGTACCGATCGGGCCCACAGCAGCACTTAGGTTGCCTATCAAACAAACCATCACCGAACCAGTAAGAGTAAACTCAGGCCCGATATTGTCAGGTTTGACGAGAACTAAACGATGGAGTTACCTCCTATGGTCATATTTCCTGTGGTTGCAAAAGCGCGGACGGCTTCTTCCGAGTTTAAGACGATCACACTGAATGCGTCATTAAAAACGTCATGTTCAAGTCAGTGTTGCTACAAATGGGTCGTATCTTTTAACATAGTGATCGACGCACAATTCGCTAAAATCAGCTCCTACCTGTAAACCAAAGCCCACACCACCGGTGGCAATGCAACTGGGTGCCGACCAAGAACCGTCCTCCAAGCGGGCAATCACAATCCCTGATCCTGCTTTGCCTGACCAAACAAATCCGACCTTGAGAATTGTAAAGATAGCTAGACCTGGGGTAGGTGCATTAGCGGGAAAGATGGCAAAATCGAGTTGATCAACAAGGCCTGTGTCAGTACGCTCGTCATGTATATAGATCCAAGCCAAAACATGGGCGTTGGTCAAAAAAGAATCTTAATTGGGTACCGACCATGAGCATTCTGTAAGACAGCCTTGGGTATGGCATTCAAGGCCGATTCAGGATGTAAAGGATCGGCGAGGAACGATGAGAGGATCTTGGCCGAGCGTTCACACTATAAATCAAATTGAAAGTTTATTAATCGTGATAGCCCTCAAAAAAATAATCAAACGATCAGATCAAGAAGTGTCTGGAACCAGATAATCTTCCAGAATAGATTAAAAGAAACTATAATATAAACCTCAGATTCCAGTTTGAATTCGGTCACCAATTGGCGACTACCATCACTAGCCATCGTGGCAACATCACGACTAAAAGCTGTGGCCTGAGTACCAACCTTGAAGGATGAGAGGTAAAATGCAGGGTCAGTACCGAAGGTTTGCTAAGGGCTGTTCCACTAGAAAATTGGACGAGGAAGGGGTGAGAAGTACTGGGACTCACCTTCTTGGCGGCCGATTGGAATCTTTCCATTAACGACATCGGTGAGCTCTTCTCTCTGTTAATGTGTTTGAACGAGTAGCTTGGATTGTTCAGCAGGTTCGATCGAGGGTCCGAATAGTGATGAACGTGTAAATATCGAGGGGAGTCGCGGTTTGTGATATGTATGTTTCTTCGTTTAGCTGGTTCGTATGTGCTGAGGGGTGGCCATGACCTCACTCCCTCTCAGTAAGAACATATTCCTGTTATGTACATACATATGTACATACATATGTACATACATATGTACATACATAAACACATATTCACATCGTAATCTTATGCATCTTTAATAACGAACAATTTTGTTCTTTGCAACCCTCAGAACGGAATGGATTTATTTGCTTTCACACGGATACTTCCCGGCAAATGAAGCTCAAGATGATTTGTGCTGGCGGATAGCCTAGCCGCACAATAATTTCAACGGTCACAAAAGGGCGTCGAGCACGTTCACGATCAAATCTGTGAGTGGCTAGCGAGTGAAGGCTTCAAAAAGCTCTCCATACATAAAAGAAACCAAGGTCACGTGGTTCTTGCGGATGTCTCCCGTCCTCTGTCGAAGCGGGGTCAAGCTGGATAAACAATACGGCCAGTAAATTTGGGCAGCACATGATCTAAGCCCGCCCGAGATACGACCCAGTTTTGCTCCAGATGTCCCTTATTGTGAGATTGAATCTAAACGGGTCTATTGCTTTCTTCACTCGCTAAAAATGATATGGGCAATGCATCCCATTTATTTGAATTCATCAGAGGATCCGTTGTTTGATGGATAACTCTCCGCTCCCATTTGGGGGTTGTTTTTTTCGGTGCTTTGTGCTGCCGTAGGGAGTGTGTAAATATGTATACATTGATTGCGGGATGCGTCATAAAATGACCAGTGATTGGAGTGAAGCTCGCGTATTTGTATTTCAAAAGATGATTGATGTGATCGCAAAAATTGATCATGATGATGTGAATCCTGATGACTAGTCCAAAACAAAACAAAAATCCTAGTAAACCATCCCTATATGTGTGTATATGAGCCCGGAAAAAAAAATACAAGATGCTATGCAAGAAAAAAAACATTACTACTTTCCTCCTTGTTCTCCCATAGCGAGAGCCATAACCTCATGAAGTAGTCGTTAAGAAGATCATTGCTGTGAAATGCATTCGAGTCGTAAATATATGGTGTCTATCGTTGTAATAAATAGGTTTGCGCGATCCAAAAATGATGTGTCGATCAAGTCCAAGTCGAACGAATCACGAGAGCTGAACGTGCTTTCTGAGTTCGTTTAGTTCAAGCTAAACGGGTTATTTACCGGTGAGTCAACATGCGTCAGATCGAGCAATAGAGATAGAAAAGGTATTGGAACGTACTCTCAGCTGAATGACTTCATTTCTCAGGCCCTGAATTGTGCTCAATTCTTCTAGATTGGCCACAGTAAGCTCGGGGGAGGTGGGCTCGGATGGTGGGTTTGTCAATGGGCTCTGATGAAATCACCAGAAATCAACATCTATCTCAAGAGGATTCCATGCGGATCAGACGGTTTGCTCACTTTTTCGTCGGACTTCTGGCCAAGCGAGCTGTATCGCTTGGCAAGTCTCAGGCTTACTGCTCTTACTCGCTTCCCGCCAAATTTGCCAAACTTGCCAAATTCATCATGTTCGGATCCCTGGTCAGGTACTGGTAAGGAGCCGTTGATACTATGGCGAGGGTTGCTATTTGCACCAAAGGCTCGTCGGAATACTGAGGCCCGGTTAGCTTCGAAGCTACCACCTTTTCCTTGAGGGCGTTCACCATCCGTATCCTCATTGGATCGGATGGATCGTTCGGCTTGCCCGCTAGGCGTGGTGGGAAACGATATTTTGATTTCGGACGAAAATACCGTCGGAAGTAATCGTTGGAGGAGATCTGAAATAAGAGGACGAGATATTTGAGTGAGTACGCAGGGGTTTTTGTTTTTTTTTTGTGAAGGAAGATCGAGCTGATCACTCACCCTTAGATCGATAATAGAACGTAAACTGTGCAATTACTTCATCGCTTTCTTCTGCTACAAGACCAAGTTCTGTGCCCGGAGGATGGTTCTCGATAAAGCCCAATCTGTGCGATTAATTAAGGGTACGATTGAGCGATGGAATTGAGTAGGATATTTGTTAAGGAAACGTACCTTGTCCAATGGCTTAATTTTTCACGCATACGTTCTGGCAAGGGTGCACTACCACTGAAGACAGGGGCAAGCGGGACAACACGAGAGGTAGGTACGACGTTGGCACGCGTAACAATGACGTTGACTGAACCGACTCGGTCTAGGATGAATTTGTCGGACAATGCGGAGTGTGGATCTATGAACCAACGAAAGGAAAGGTGTCAGGGTCAACTATTTCACGAGACTGATTTGAATCTAGGGATCGACTGCAGTGATCATTGTGAGGTCCAACAAAGAAAAGAAGCTCACGAGTGGTTTTGATTTCTCCCATCACCCAAGGTCGTCTACGAGTGCCATCGGGGACAACCCAAAGACCATCATCCATCCCGGAAATCGGAGCAGGAGGAACCAAGCCATCTGGGCCGATAGCTTCGTAAGATCTAGGTTGACCCTTCTGACAACCATCGACTTGAATTTGAACTTGGATTCCACCGGTAGCTAATAGGTTAGGGTAGATCGACCAATGAACCGAGTAGGGTAAATCTGATGCTCCATAGTCAGAGTTCGGATTGGGATTGGACTCGACGGGTACGTAACAGGTTGCCGAGCCGTCGATAGCGATGTTAGGCAGTAATTCGGGGAATCGATTGGCGGGATCGGTGCCATGGATGAGATGGCAGGTGATTTGGTTGGTTGAGGGCATGGTATGATATGTAGTAAGCAGAGGGGGGGGTATTGAGATTGCTGTGAATGGAAGGCAGTTCGGATGATGTTTAGTTTGAGGGGAATATTCTTCGAGTGCTACTGCAGCCCTGTTTAGATAAGATGGTTGGGTATCAAGCCCTCCAGATTGGGGGAGGTACCGTCGAGGGGCGTTAGGATGGTAAAGATTTGAATCGGAAGTGTTGAGGTGGTTAGGTGTGTTGGGTGGTATATCTTGAGTCACTAGGAGAACGTTGAACTTTGGTTTTCCAGCCAGGTCAAGAGAGCTTTTAAGTTTTCCCCCGCTCTTGTCCAGGGGTTCCTAATTACACCTGTGTACCCTACTTAAAACCACCCTAAAGACCCCCTCACAGATGAAACATCCCGGGGTCCTGAGGTGGTAAATGGCGGGGGTTGGCTGAATATCCGAGTATTTGAATATCTCAGATACTCCCGCCAAAAAAAGTCACCTTCCAAAAAAAAACTAAGTCATACAACCCTCGGCTGGGCACATGTCCCCACATACACTCTCACCGAGTGGTGTACACTCTAATTCATACCCTTACAAGTCCTTGTAAGGCGTCTGTTCCTTGTAAGACGTCTGTTATATGGAACTTCAATGTTTTTTCTACCTCAGTTTCCTTTTCTCTCAGTTTTGCAATCACATCGTTATTGCATTAAAATTTTAACATTCCTTGGGATTTTTTTTTTTGGTTCATAAAGTTATTTCCTATGTGTGCGGGATGAAATGAGACTAACAAAATGGACAGGACAGAATTAAAAAAAGAAAGAAAGAAAAACCACTAAAGATATGAATTATTCAGCCCCCTCATACTCCTCTTCATCACTTGATACCTCGTTGGGTCTGCCAGGTTGGCTTGGGGCCAAATCAAGTTGCTCCATCGCGTCATCAATGGAGTCCATTGCGTTATTAATGTGTTGAGCTCTGAGGTAAGATACACCCTCAAACCATGGGTGAGTAGATTTTGTGTGCTGATTTCGGGTAGATTCCCAGAGCCAATCAACATCACACATCCACAAACTTATCAGTCGCTCATGGTCCTTCAAACAGCGCTGAATTTCTGATTTCATTATGCAAAGTTTGCTTGGAAGTGGTAGAAGGAGAGGAGCTGTTATAAGGGCGTTTTCTGGATTGCTCGAAGGGAGATCAAGTGTCTCTGGGGACCTCAACCATGTGTCTGACCGGAAAATATTAGAATTATAATATATCTAAATAGAATAAGACTCAATTACTCACCCAGCTGCGTAACCTTGTTGTTGAGAACCATCAGATGCTCATGAGCCCAGGAGATCGCGCGATCAAGCTCTTGAGTCAAGAGCTGGATTTCTTCTTGTACTCGATCTAACACCAGCACCGCCTGTATTCCATGTCGAACCGTAGGATCGATTGCCCAAGGATCTTGAGAGTGAAAAAAGAATCCATCGTTCCAGAATGGATCATTCAAGTCCATTGCTAGGAACGATTTGTAGGTAAGGTCTTGGTTTTCGGATAGATGTGCCCTTGCGGGTTCGTAAGCTAGGAGGTACTCGGTCCGTCTCTGGTTGTAAAGTTTAATAGCTTTATCGACTGGGTTTTTTCGGCGCTGTATTGCTTTCAGAATGCGTTGTTGCGTCTTCGTTCCACAGGTTTGTGATCCCATAATCGGGTATCTTTCACCTTGTAACTCGACGGCTTGTAGAAAGAGGCTGGACTTTGCTTCCCAAAGCAAGGTCAGCTTCCCCTCCTTTTCTGCTGTTGCAGCATGCAACTCTTCGTAGTTGCGACCAAGCGACATCGCCAGCTGTCTTTGCTTTTCCTCATGACTGGCAAACAAAGTAATCACTTGCTCCCAGTCATCTACAGAGCGGGGTAATCGGCCCTGAGCACCAAAAATGTCCTTTCTAAGACGGTTATCCAAAAAGTCAAATAGGATTACCACAAATCAAGATATATGTATCCGTATATGGTGTTGAAAAAACTTACTTTACTTTGTTCAGGACCTCCTCATTATGAAAAAACTCTGCCAGCTGTTTCATTCTCACCTCATCATCCTCTGCACGCTGGCCTTCACACTTAGATTGTGAATTCCACTGAACTCGCAAAAAATCTACAGAGTATTTGATGTTTCCTTGGTTGTGCGGATTTTCCATGTTGAGAATTTCATTGAGGACCTTTTTTGAGGCGTCTCTTTTGCTGAGGGCATTGAGAAACTTATGACGCAGCCAGGCAGCTAAAATAAATTTATTTCGTGGAAGAAAAGCTAATGAATGAATGGGTATGTAAAAGTACGTCTAAAAGCTCATTATACATACCAAGGCCCATAATACTCTCCCGGTTCCTGAACGTACATCGATGTGCAAGTGCTCTCAGTTGGTTGTTTTGAGTTGAATACCTCAAAGGACTAACTTGAGGTGAAAGAGCCGACCATAATCGTTCCATCGATTCTCCATCAGATAGGCCCCAGCCGTGGTTGTAACGAGGATTGTAGCTAAGCTGACATGTCCAATCATGCACAAAAGCATGGAAAACAGATGTACCAAATACTAATCGGTCCCTATGTTGGGGAAAAATCTTTCGCTATGATGTAGTAGAAGTTAGTAAGGTTCATTACAACATGCTGAAAGGTGAAAGGAGGGGGAGGGATGACATACTATGTTGATAAACTTGTTTAGTGAGCATCCAATGTCGTACAAAACCCCAACAGGCCTGGTTGGGTTGATATTGTCAAGAATACGCTGGAGAATTGAGAGCGGAAGGGCTCTATTTTCACCAGTCTCAACAATGTTTGCCATGTAAATGACACTATTGTGAAGGCAGCATGAGCCCATCAGGCCGGTGTCGTCACAACCTTTCCACGTCGTTTCATTTCGCATGTCGTCCGCCGCTTTGTGGGAATCAGAACACTTATCGGCTACCTGTGGAGAAATGTCAGCCAGGCTGCCAAGAGAATGGGGAAGACTGAGTTATGTGTGCGGATGAATTACTTTTTTTCCCCGTGATATCTTGTGGGTAACCTCCATTTCGTGAATATGTTGCTTCATGTTTTCGATTTTGCTTGGTTGAACAAAGATATTGGGTGTCTTCAACGCGGTATAATTCTTGCTAGCAGCCTTATGATGTCTGTGTTGAAAGTTGCCATCAAGGCAAATGATGAGGCGATCATTCACTTCAGGATTTGATTCGTCGCCTGTATCAAGATAAGGCCCAAAACAAGCTGGGCAGCAATCGATTGCGAGTAATTCCTGTCCATGCAAACCGAGGGCTGATTTGATTAGATTTTCTGTCTGTTCCAAAAGGGTTCGGTATACAATTACCGCCGATGAGAGACAGTTTTTCAAACTCCTTCCCTAGACATAATTTACCACAATTATAATTCAGCCTTTTGCCTAAAATGATAAATATAAGTACTCACCGATACACCTTTTTTATCCCACAAAACATAAGACCTTTCCTCTCCAAACCGTTGTTGAACCATGGAAAAAGGCAAGTTTCGAACATTACACAGCTGCCACGAGTAGTTGTGATACTGAATCAACCGCATAGAAAAACCAGTTGAGGGGTGGATAGGCGAACTTGGTAAGAATCCATTTGCCAGGAGATGTATGGCATGAGGCATACAGCGGCAAAAATAAAACTCTCTTCTTTGTTGAGCTACACAAAAAGGAGAGACAAATGAACTTAAGGTGCTCATAGAATGGAAATATAGAAAATTCGACATGACATACCTATAATATCGACACAATCAATCCACTGATGAGTCTTGACAACATCTGGTTGGCAGTTACAGAACGCGTCCGAAAATGAAAGAAACGACTTGTTGTTTGTCCAATTGTCGGTTTTCGCCTTCAGCCACGAGTACACAGCAAATAGCTTTGGCATGATAGCATCCCAATGGTCCTGGTGTCTGTTTGCAGTAAAAGCGCGGTTGGCGGTGCGAATTTCTTGGGTTAAAAGTGAGTCGACAGGTTGCATTGGTTGAGATCGACTTGCTTTTACTTTCCAAGGAATAGAATCCCAGCCATCAATGCAGCCATGATTTTCATCAACCCAATTTTCATCAGAATCTTGAGAGTCGTGCTGAGGATAGAAGGCGCTGTCTACAAAATTGGTGCCGCCAGTATCAACTGGTTCGTCTGGATGAGATTGAATATTTACAGCGGTGGAAGTGGATGGAGCAGTATTATTGTCTGAAGTAGTGTAGTAGTGACGCCAACGTTGATTGATAACATCAAGAACAGCTCTTGAATCCGCATTCCTGATTTTGTCTTGGGCGGCATTTTTCTTTTGTTGCTTTCTTTCCGCGTTTGTCTGGTGTCAAAAGGGATTCTTGACTGAGTGAACTCGAGGCATGGAGCTGGGTGCAAGAAAAATTGAATGGGTAAATAAATCCAAATAGAAAGATTATTGTGGTAGGGTTGAGAAGGCAATTTTCAGTCTCATAGTGATTAAAATCAAGTGATTTGTCCATTCCGTGATACCTAAGTGTATAATTCAAAGTGAAAATTAAGGAAACCTCACTAAATTTTTCATTTTATGAGAACAAATCACAATCTAATACTATATCAAAAATAATCCCTGATTTGTTATGATCATATTTCAAAAAATTGATCATGATTGAATTATGTAGGGTATAATAATCCCTGATTTTTATACCCTATATATTTGAAAAATTATGACTTGATTTAATTATGTAGAGTATCATAATCCCTGATTTGTTATGATGATATTTCAAAAATTATGCCATGATTGAATTTATGACTTGATTTAATTAAATATGTAGAGTATCATAATCCCTGATTTGTTATGATCATATTTCAAAAATTATGCCATGATTGAACTTATGACTTGATTTAATTAAATATGTATCATAATCCCTGATTTGTTATGATCATATTTCAAAAATTATGCCATGATTGAACTTATGACTTGATTTAATTAAATATGTAGAGTATCATAATCCCTGATTTGTTATGATCATATTTCAAAAATTATGCCATGATTGAATTTATGACTTGATTTAATTAAATATGTAGAGTATCATAATCCCTGATTTGTTATGATCATATTTCAAAAATTATGCCATGATTGAATTATGTAGGGTATAGCCTGAGTGTCTCATGGTCATGGCTAGTACATTTATGGTTTTTTGGAAAATATATTATTGACAATAAACATGTATCATGTATAATGAGCTCACTTGACACTGGTGACTTTTCTCAAATGGGTGACATGAAAGCAGGGTAATAGCTGTGAAGAATGAGGAGGGATATGGTTTCCCCCAAACATTAGAGTGTTATAAATGAATTCTAGATTCATCTTTTGAATGAATCAACTAGGTCATGGCATTGATTTATGATGTTTTGGAATGTGTATAATACAATTCATGACCAGTGGACATTTGGGATTTATTGAAGGTACAAATGATGGTTAAGAACTAATAATATTGGGATACTATTCCTAAAGTATCTGGAAAATAATCTCAGCTTTAAATCATAAAGATCCAATTAAATATCAAACCATGAATAAACTGGATGAAGAGATTCACTGTCTTTCATTCCATATATTCCTACTCCTTACTTCCTTCTGGAAAACCCTTGAATTACTACTGAAGATTATGGGGGCTTGTGCAGATTGCCCTTTTGAGATATAAGAATGTCCAATCAGCATGCTTCAGGCATCCACCAAGATTCATCTATCAACTGCTCATCATTTGCACTCAGGTGTTAGTGTGACACCACTGGTCAGGATGTGTTGGTCCACAAAGCTTCTAAGTATTCCAGTGTGATTACATGACCATGAATGGATTTGAATTTTAAATTCAAATCTGCATCCACCATGCTGGACCACTTGGTCATCTACTAGTCACTAAGCCAGGATTATAGTGGCAGATAAATTGGCCATATCTTCTCAAATACAGAGAAGATTCTGCAGCTTCTGGCTTGTGCAGAGTGGAGAACAAGGTATCAGGAATATCATTCAGATTTTATTAGTCATAGAGAAACCTCTGTGGATTAACTGCACACTGGTTGAAAAGACTTCTTAGTAAGTATCCAAGTATAATCGTATGATTATGAATGAATAGAAATGAAACCCTCCATCCATCAGACCTGCTGATCAGACCTAATGAATAGAAATGAAACCCTCCATCCATCAGACCTGCTAATCAGACCTCAGACCTGCTAGACCACTGGGTTACCTACTGGTCACTAAGCTTGATTTACAATGTCAGGTCTGTTGGCCACCTCTTCCCAAATAGGAAAAGCTGCTGCAGGCCTGTTCATATTTCCCATCAAGGTACCACAATGACCATTCAGTCTTCAGCATGCATTGAGAAACCCCCATCTATCAGCTGATCATCATTTGCCCTTAGTAGTTAGTAGGGTACAGATGGTCAGGATGTTTGAGGCCACCAAGCTTCTGCACACTGGTGAAGTTGCAGTAACACCACTAGCTTACTTACAATTTCTTTATATCAGAAACTGGCAGTTTCTAGTGTTTTTCTTGAAAGTATAAACAATTTGTAAATTCCCCATAAATGTGAACAGGAGCATTGCAGAATAGAAAATAAATGGTATTCATGTATTTATTTAGAAGCTATACAAGAAACAAGTGAAGGCAGAAAAAAAAACAATTGCCAAGAGCAGCAGTCAGAGTCCGGTAAAAAATGAATTAATTGGTGTGATGTAGTACTAAGATTGCCCGGTTTCCAAGCCAGACAAGGGGCTAGATGGCGAAGGACCTAATGGGTTTTCACCGGAGGTAGTACTATGTGTTTCAGCGACACCTGTTTGGTGATCTGTTTGATTTGTCGTGGTTGCCTGTGTTGATACCAAGTCTTCTGAGTGGCCAGATGGTTCAGCATTGGAAAGATTCGCAGCCGAAGTTGATTGTATTGGTTCAGTTGTGTTTGGCGGGGATGATTCCAGGTCAGAAGATTGCACATTTGAAGATTTATTGACCCCACGCTTTCGTTTCTTGTTGGGAAGCTGATTGGTGACAGTATCTTTGTCGGTAGCCGCCACTGATCTCCTACTGTAATTCATCTTGACTTTATTTTCACCTAAACAAGCCAAGACGTCTCGAGTCTGATTGAGCTTCAACTTTGACAGGGGTTTCTCAAAATGAGCAAGAGTGACACCCTGGTCGTTTGGCTCAACAAAAACCTTTAAGCCCAGCTGCTGTAGCTTTGATGCAGTGTTGGTCGCTGGCCAGCCCTCATCAATATTACCACCCGATACATTATCTACAAAGGATGAAAGCAAAACCGGTGAATAGAATAGTTCTTCATCATATGTTTTTACCCTTGGCTTACTATCTACTACTTACACATCATTGATCTGAGCTGGCGGCGAATCGACCTAACATTGGGAAGCTGGTGTCCTGGGAAAAACGGAAGATTCATTGGAAACTGTTCACATTGAGGCTAGGGTTGTGGACACTCACCTTCATCCCATTCGTGAACTGGTAGAACAGGCTTCTTGTATTGTACATGTGTTATTTTTCGGGTCTGGGAAGCTTCGTTGGTTTTTAGTTTCTCAATGGCTTTTCCCGCAACCCACGTATGGAATTCGCCCAGAGGATCGTTGTCACCTGTGGACATTTTGAGAAACTCAATGGCAAGAGGCGTACCCTGCTTGTAAAAGAAATCGGACTTCGGATGACGGGAAGCAAGAACTACAAAGCCTTCCATTTGATGGAAAAAACTTAACGACTTCAACTTTGCGCAAGTAGATTAAATCAGTTATTAGGGAATTGAATTAAATTAACGAAGTAGATTAATACTACTTACATATATCATTGCTTTGCGAGCCCACTCCGATACAACTGAACGGCTATATTTTTGACTAGCAGTCGATGATTGGACAATAACTTGGGGATTGGACTTGCTCTTCTCAATAGAAGCATCAACAATCGATTCAACATAGGTCATGTCGCGGTAGTTGTCTTTCTCGGCCTTGCTCTTCTGATCCCAAAGGTGATAAACTTCATCGGGTTTGTCTAAGGGATGTCAACTGATTCAATGGTAAATCTGAGAGAAATGTGAAATAAAAGAGTGACTTACTTTCTGAAAACAATTTTGAAGCCTCAGGGTCGTACGCGGCAAAGTTATTGTAGTTTGTCGCTGTCCGTTTTTTCTGCTTCCATCCCAAATGCTCATAAAGCAGATGTGCACCGACACCGCTGTTGATAGCAAGCTGGTTAACGCTACACTGAAAGTTGTAGTACAATTCGTCCAACTCCTCCCGAATAGTTTCTGTCATTCGATGATGGGTTATGTTCTGATTGGCCTCGTTCCGCAGTCGAGTGAGGCCGTGATTTTGGATACGTTCCTTGGTAGCAGTTTTAAGAACTCGAGCTGGCTTATTTTTCAAAACCATTTGATCGGTTGTCATATGTCCTCGGAGATCGTCCTCTGGCGGGTCTGAAGTAGCGATGGGTGGTGGGAAATGCTGATCAACTGGATTTGATTGAGATTCTTGAGATTCTGGGGTGACGGGTTGGTTTTGATCAAGAGGAATTTGCAGATGAGGTGGGTATTGCGGAGGTGGTTGTGAGGGATTAGGGTTGATATTCTGTTGGTATTGGTATGGTTGATTAGGGGGCTGGGGGAAAGGGTTATCGTATGTTGGAGACTGATAGAAACCTTGTGTCTGATTATATCCTCCTGGATTGAACATTGGGTTATTGATATTGTAATCATCATAAGAAGGTTGGTTGGATGCATAAGGATTCTGATGAGTGTTGATGTGCCGTCCAGTAGGTTGATAGTACTGTTGCTCAGGGTTTTGGTGGTTTTGGTTGGTGTTCATACTGTTGGTGTGCAGCGTAAAGTTGGTGGTAAAGTTGAGGTTTGGGTTGGATGATGAGCTAATCAATGTTGTGAATTAAGGATAGACACACGTGTGGATGACCACCGGTGTGGATGACAGCATGCATTTGTGGCTTATGTGTGAACATACTTTTGAAAAAAAATCAGAATTTGGCGGGAGTATCTGAGATATTCAAATACTCGGATATTCAGCCAACCCCCACCATTTACCACCTCAGGACCCCGGGATGTTTCATCTGTGAGGGGGTCTTTAGGGTGGTTTTAAGTAGGGTACACAGGTGCCTAATTAAGGATCTGAGTCGTAAATGGTTCTGAATAGTCCCAGGGTGATCTAAATGATTCTCGAATCGAGTGAACCTGAAGTTAAAGATGACAGCAAACAGCTGAGTGGTGAAAGATATTTATTTTGTAATATTCCTTTTTTTCCTGGTGGTCGAAAAGAACTTAAATTTTTAAATAAATATGAAATAAATAAATAAATGTGTAAATAAACACATATTTATGTAAATACACATGTACTGGCCAGGCATTAGGAATTAATACTTTAGGGCTCCTGGCTGTATTTTGTTAAATAAATATGTATGTCCAAAAGGTGTGTACCCTGTGCCAGGTTACACATTTAAATACAGCGTCCATCCTTCACATTATTTATTAACCCTAACCCACCGAACGCAATCCATTGCTTGATGGAAAACAATGCAAGGTATTTACAAAAATTCACACAAGTGTTGTAGTTGTTTTACTCTAGGGTACCAATCAAAGACCCTAGGATATTAACTCTTGAGTTTTGTAAACTGATATCATGAACCCTTCCCCTGTGATTAATAGCTTCAGATAAATGTTTTAAATGTATTCGACAGATTACAAACAAACATACACACATTGAGATTTATACTAAATTAATTATTGATCTGACACGATCTGATGATCTTGGGAAGGTTAAACACTTGTTAGGAGAAATATCAATTAAATAATAAGTTAGAGAAAGAAATCGAAACGGAAAAAAAAAGAAATGCTTCTCATATGTACAACCCGGTGTAGATGTAAGTATTTATATAAAGGTCAGTTGTGATCCCAATCAAATATATGTTATAAAAACTGAAATCATCAGGGGAAGAATAGACTGTCCCGGGAAGCCTTAGGGAAATTGTCCTTTAGATGTCTATCAAAACAGTTTCATACAAGATAGGCAGAATCCTGCAATCAACAGAAAGGAGAAGAAGGAAATAGATGTAAACAAAACGCCGTACAGATTCTGGAGAACAGAATAAGATGGGAAGGTTTGCGGTTTCAAGTAATCTCGTCCATGGGTGGTGGCTAAGACAAAAAAAGAATCGGTGCCCATACTACAACAAGGTGCATATTTTTGTCAAGCAGATGGGATGAGGAACGATCCGGCCAATCGGTGTAAATAGTTAGACCAAATAGCTAATACCTAAAACCTACGACATAGGTTCGGTAGCTTAGTTACGCCTCAAGAAAAGATATTGGATAGAGAGAATAAAGTGAGTAATTTACCAGCTAGCCTTTAGTGATGGACTCCGGGGACTGAAGGGCTGGATCGTCTAGAAGTTGTTGAAGGTGTTAGTGTTATAAGCTGTTTTGAGTGTCAAATGACAGGGATAGGAGGTAGCAAGTGTAACATACACTTTGGAAAGGTGAATGATCATTCATGTATGCTCTGGGCCAGAAGGTGGTTGATTGAATTCCCGACTGATGAATCGAGAGAGTGCCGACTGGCCGGGCGGATATGAAGGGTACTCGAGTTCTCTAGCTGGGTTACCAAAGTTTTTTGAAGTAGTCACCCCATCCCGCAGTGGTGTTTGTATTATCGGGGGAGTGAGCTGATGGGTGAGGAGAGTGTTGAGTGGTTGGGATGATTTCTGAGGTGATTGTAGTTGAGGATTGGGTGTGCTGCTGATCAGGAGGTTGAGTGTTAGAGTGTGAGTGTTGGATGGATTGAGTACTATTCCGTCGTTGGATCTCCTTCTGTAGTTCGAGGTTGAGTAGATCAGAATCTTTACCGAGTAAGTCAAACATCTGTTTACGAGCTGAGAACATGTTTTCGACTACTTCTAGTTTCTCATCGAGTAAGGAGAGTCTATCGTCTAGACGGGGTAGATCAGAAGGGGTGGGTGGTACTCTTGATGAGATACTCGAATAGCTGGTAGAGGTACTACAGCTACTTGTGGTGACTGTTGAGAGTTTCTTTCGTTCTCGTTCGACGACACGAGTCAGTCTAAGTTCTTTACGCCAAGTGGTTGAGTTGATTGAAGAATCGATGATGGTTGTCGTTGAAGATGGATCTAAGGTTGGAGCAGATTGACCGGGTTGAATTTCGGAGGCCTTGGAGACTAATTTGAGTAGTTTGAGGTTAGATGTGAGACGCTTTGAGTTGGTTTGATTGTTTGAGGACCACATGATAAACTAATAGATGGATAGGTAGGAGGTTAATCAAGGCTGATGAGGAGGAGGAGGAGGAAGGGTGGATTATAATTATGTAGTGAGAAGGTGTGTGGGGGGTGGACGGAATATGGGGGTGTTGGAAGTAGACTGGGCTGAGTTTCAGAGTGATTAATACAAACCAACAAAAGGATTAAAGGGCCTTATAAGGTACACATAATACATACATCTGCTTTTTAGTGGACTTTTGAGGGATTGTATGTATTTAAGTGTGGATGAGTTTCTATATTATGATATTTGTGTTACCGAACAGGAAAAAAGTTTAGTTTAGGCTGAGTTATAAGAGAAGTTGATGGTTTTTGATTTTGAGCACGGCTCTTGATAGGCTGAGGATAGTCGACAGGGTTGAGTTGAAGCTCAAACGAACCTTTTGGTTGATGGAGTTGTTGTTGAGGGTACTAATGTAATTGTGATCAGGGTGGAGGAGTAGTTGAGGCCCAGTGGGAGAGTTGATGGAATCGCTTGAGGTTGACGATGGCATGGTTTGAGAGTGATGGGTAATTAGCTGGATGTGAGTTGATTTTTTTTTTTTTTTTCACTCCAAGAAGTTGAGAGTAAACTTGGTGGATGATCTATGTAATTATCGGCCTCCAGCTGTTTTATCACACTCATCACAGTGTGCACCTTCTACGACCAAGACCTTGGTAGTCAAGCTCCGTTGTCCTGACGACAGGCTGCATTACGAAACCGACAACAGCTTATAAACTCTAAACACATCTTGATCAGAAGAAGAAGAAGAATAAGAAGAGATGTGGGAGAGTATTTGTCAAACGAGCATAATATGATATAGTATATACACATAATAGATAACCAACGTCCAGATTGTATTAAATCATCCCCTTTCAACCCTTTCTCATCAGCAACTCAACATGTCCATAGATCAATAAAAGAAAATGTACAGCCAGACCAAATCAGAGGATCGCATTAACTGCCATCGATTGAGGTCAGCACGCTGTCCTATGTGGTATATAGAACCTTCAACTTACCAACATGAGTTGCCACCGCCGATCCTGCTCCAAAGCCCGCCCCACCAGCCAGCGCTTGCCCAAATCTACCCTGGAGTAAGTTTTTCTAGATAATCAACAGATAATAATTATCTCAGAAGGTGGGTTTTGTTTATTATTAGAATACCCATCCACTAATCTCTCACCTTGGGTTTCTCAACCGTTATATTCACCGGTGGAGCACTCTGAGTATGTTGTAGAGGTGGAGCTGGAGCGTATAACTGTGGTGCCTTATGATCACCATTCTGAGGCATTTGATGGTATCCAGATGATTGATATCCTGGATTAATTGGTGGTGGTAGTGGTCCACCAGATGGGGGGTTGTTATAAGCTGGGATAGATTGGTTGGTGGGTTGATATTGTGGGCTTGGTGAATGGTTAGATTGGGAGGTCACTTCAACATGCTAAGAGCACCCACAGTGCCCAACGTAAGTTATAAAAGCTTTTAGTATCAAGCCAAGTCTTAAAAAAATATATAGAAAAAACTCACGTTACTAGGAAAAAGGCCACCAGGTCGCTGACTGTTCAAAACTTGACCTCTCCACCAGTCTGGATTTTCTTCGGCTAAGACAACGATGATCTCTCCCTTCTCAAAGCTCAGATCATCAGTAGCTGAGCCGTGGTAAGACCATAAGGCTCTGGCTTGCTTGTATTGGTGGTGGTAGTGGTGTTGCTGCTGAGGTGGTAGAACGGATGGTAATTCTTGTTGAGGAGGTTGAGATGGAGGATGACCGTCTTGGGTGATAGGCGTCGGTTGAGGTAAAGAAGGAGCCCTGGTGTATGGAACTGATGGCTCGGGTAGAGCTGAGTGAGGACGGTTGTTAGATTGAGGAAGAGCGTTCTTGATGAGATCCACTTTATCGCGAGAAATCTTCAGGGACAAACAGATAGAGGTGATAGTCAGACTAAGTATATTCTAGAATCGACCGATAGGGAATTAGCTGATAGATTATTACCTGAGCTTGTTGTAGTAATAAATCGAGGTTTGCGTGAATCTGATTGATGAGATGGGTGGCGTAGATAGAGTGTGAGTGTTGTGGGTTATGTTGAGCCATGATGATAATGATGATGATAGTAGTGTGCAGGTTTGACTGGTTGAAACTAAATATTTAAATAAATTTGGTACAAATTGAAGATATAAAGGGAACCTAAGTCTATAATCAGGTAATCTCGACGTAATCGAGATTACACATAAGCTACAGGTTGTCTCACGTCATAGTCTCGACGACCACTCTTTCTGCTTTCTTCCCATTTCCATTTAATTATGTAAATAATACATACTATAAATAACCATGTATTTTTAGTAAATATGTTTATCTCTTCTCTCTTTATTCAATCTAGTTCAATCCAACTATTCCCATACTTGGATTCTTTAATTAGAAGTTGATGTTGAATTATTATTTAAATGGAA
Organism: Puccinia hordei; assembly: GCA_007896445.1. Classification (NCBI taxonomy): domain Eukaryota; kingdom Fungi; phylum Basidiomycota; class Pucciniomycetes; order Pucciniales; family Pucciniaceae; genus Puccinia; species Puccinia hordei. The sequence continues at coordinate 20,560 of RDRW01000757.1, read as the reverse complement.
AGGATTGAATTTAGAAATTTCAGTCAAATTTCATTAATAAATATGTATTCATTTAAAAATAGTAACCAACAATCATATAAGATTGCAGGGTTTTAGACACGGCCCATCTACATATAAAACACTGGATTAGCAACATTTGTTTTGTTTTAGTGAATTTTGGCCTATGGCATTGCACACTATGAATCTAAGTAACATCTTGGTGAAAGTAAAATAAAAAAAAAGAAAAAACAGCCACATCAACATCTGCTGTCAGCCCCCATCTCTGATGTGATGCGGGGTTGAATAACAGATATGTAATAATACTTTTACATAGTATTATTACCTGTATTATGGGTCTCACTATAACCTTGTGAGGCCAGTGGAAATAAAGCTCTTCTACGCAAAAATGCAAATGAGCTGGCACCCTAGTGTAAACAAGGGAACACAGGTATGTAATACCTCAGCGCTTAGATTCCTCAACTACTCCCTGAGAGTGGGAGAGGACTTCTAGTCACTTGAATAAATGTTCCAGTGACTAGGAATAGGATACAGAAGGGGATAAGGGAGTAAAAAGGTTGATTTGGATTATAATAAACCCCACTCACTGATAATTAGTAAGGTAGATGGGTTTGTATGCTAATAATCTGGGGGCAAATTCCCTTTAGAAGGAAATCTCAGCCCCTTAAATATTACACAATATGTTATCCCCAATGTAATAACTCAAAGGAGTTTGTATTACATGGGGTAATTTATGATAATAGTCTCCTTGAAGGAGATATACCTAAATTTGAATAATGTATTGTAAATTCATGGAGAGATATTAATCTCTCCTTAAATTAGAATTTCTTAATAATAGTTAGTTTATTAAAATGATAAATTTTAAATAAAATAAGTATAAAGATTATGAGTCATATGGGAATTGAACTTATGAATTAAGATAATTTACTTGGTTCATTTTATTCCCTTTTTTGTAAACACAAGTCCTTAACCATTGGGTTATGTGACTTGTATTATTTTGGAGACATGTGGGCTTATTGTCTCAATGTCTGACATCTGCTGTCTCAGTATACTATGTGACAATGTGAAATGGTTGTGACATGTGAGCCAGGAGAGAAAACAAAATGGAGAAATGTATGTAGCAGACAAAGCAGAAAAAGAAACCAAGATAACTATCTTAACAAGCTGTAAAAATATGTCCATGTTGATTTGAAGAATTTTTGAGTTTCCCCATCTTCCCTTGGTCCAATTTGCTGGCATATATCCAAACAGAAATTTTGATTTAATGATGCCTTCTTTAACTTGCCAGTTTATTCATAAATATATATGAGATTTGGAATGAATAGTTCATTTAATTGTTTTACCCATTGAATATTTTATTGCTCTCTGACTTTCAATAGTCAGGGCTACATTAAGGCAAAGATTGTGCAACTAATTCCATAAAGAAATTGCACCACAACCTACCATAAACAATCAGGTTTTTTATGGTAAGTAAACCTAACAAACTTGGGTGATAATTCACTTATCAGTTTACTGTTTATCTTGGAATTTCCCACGATATATTTCCCTTCTGGAATCTTTAGATTCAGTTTTTCCAGCCCCCACAACACTCAATAAATTAAGCAGTAATCACTATATCCTCAAGATAAAAATTATGATGTGAAAAAATATCCTCAAATTTTATGTATATTTAATCCCAAAATGGCTAGTTTTCCAAAGTTTCTTCAAAAGAATCCCATTCCAGATTGTTTCCAAACATTCTTCCCTGGGAATTCTCCTGAAATTCATCCTAACTCCTTGTCATAATATTAGTTTGTTCCACTGGTAATGGGTATCAAATATGACCAAATCCACAATGAAAACCAGTGAATTATGTTTTTCCACAAGATTTCATTTTTGAAAATTCTGAACCATTTTATATAGATATCCATGGTTTTTGAAAATGGTGGATTTCCAAACCCAGTTGATTAGATAATGGTGGATTTGTTCATATTTGATACCCCCTAATTTGTGCATTCCAAAAAAATGTGTAATTATTTGTATATTTTTCAATTTGATTCAAAAGGCCATAATTTCTAGGGAGGTTGCACAATGTGCAATGGTGAGAGTGCTACATTGGTGCTCTGTTCTTCCTGGTCTGAGTTGCATGGGGGCCCAGCTATTTCAAAGTTGAGGTCTAGCCTCCCAGTTTTGGGTTTGGCCTTTGGACCAGGCCTTGGCTTGATTTGGGCATAGTTGTTTTGGCCCACATGGGTCTCAGCCAGCACTGGAATACAGTATTCTTTGTTGAAATTTCACGTCTCTGTCTCTTTTCCTTTCCCTCTCCATTACATGTCACTCATTTCCTTTCCTCCTGATGCATATTCACTACACCTTCTGTCCCACAGACTGTCCCCTAGTCATTATGGTTTATATGCCATAGATAGAGAAGAAACAAACTCATCTGTTTTCTGTGTCAGTTCCCTGAGACCATCTTCCCGTTGTGAGAACTCCTTTTGGGACGGTAGTTCTGTGAGGGGGAAATAGCAGTTATAGTATTTCAGGTATGTATGAATCTATTACAACTTTTAAGGGTGGTTTCAAATACCTGCCCCTCTATTTACTACAAGAGTTAACACAACAATTTTTATTTATTGTTGTGGCTGATAAATTTCTTGTTTTTTTTTTTTTTTTTTTTTTTTTTTTTTCTTTAAGAGAACTATTTATGTAGTAATCTCTTATCAGACAAAGATCTAATTTCAACTTACAAATAATCAGCAATGAGCTTGATGAAGGGATCAGGGACGTAGATAGTAGATGGATTGTTACAGAAAGTTGTGGTAAATGGAATACAAGGTTTTTTTTGTTGGAATTGATGAGGAAATGAGTATTTATATGTTTATGATTTATTTATTTCTTTTTAGATGTAGTCTGAGGAAATGAGTAAAAAGATGTTTTTGGTATAATGTGAAATATTCAAAGTGTTTTACCCTCTTCCTTAACCTTTAGTTAAAAGAGCACAATTTCCTGTTGTTTCTTTTGTGTATCTTAAACTGATATGAAAGATTTTTTTTTGGGTCACCTGATTAAGATCACACTATTATATGGATGGGTAATTTTATTTAAGTTGCTAGCTGGGGAGTGGGATCCAATCGGGATGATTTTCTTTTCTGGGAGGGAACAACCTCCCCTGTATATAGTAAAATGTGAGGGATTTTTGCTGGTGGAATGTCTGATTGAGGTATTTATGCTGGTGGGGTCTCTTCTTCTGGGCTGCCTTCATGCGGGGAGTGCATAAAGTGAGCTATTTCTGCTGGTGAGGTTATGTACTTAGACTGTGCCACAGATCATGTGCTGTGTCTTGTGACCTAAAGTGAGCTATTTCTGCTGGTGAGGTTATGTACTTAGACTGTGCCACAGGTCATGTGCTGCGTCTTGTGACCTAACACTAAACTATATACTACTTCTATATATATACTATGTACTTATTATTCACTATAATCCTTTTTAACTGTATAACTTTTGATTTAGCCATGCAAACCCTAACATAAATGGGTGACTTATAGATTAAATTTACCCTAGATTTCAATTATGCATTTATATTGTTACTATTTTAGCTTCTGAAAGATCATGAAAGAATATAATCCTGCATGATACTTGAAACAGGGTTTGGAATACCACATCCTCCCCCAACTCAATGCTGTCCACAGCATTCCTGTTTCAAGGATCACCATCTAGAATAGGTTGATTTACCCAACTATTTTTAATTTACTCCCTTGTTTCCCACAATATTTCATACTCCTAGACATGCTAACTTAGATTTCTCTTTTCCCTCCTGAATTCTACTTCTTTCCTTGATTCATAACTAGTGACTCTAAAACTTCTTCACTCAAAAAAAAATAGCTAAACTAACAGCTCTAACTCTCCAATGATCCTATCTCCCTCTAAAATCTCCAATAATCCTATCTCCCTTATAAATATCTCCAAAATTTTTCAGTTTGTTTAGTACACTGTCATGAATCTTGCCTCCACTTCTCTTCCTTGGTAAATAAAGCTGATCTTTTGCTCTGTATGGCTGAAGTGACATACTGTTTTCTGTATCTGTGATAAACTGAAAAATAGAAAGTTCCTCTTCCATGTCCTGTCTGGTATCATTTAAATGTGTAAAGAGAGATAATGTGTAAACTGGTCCTCTGTTCTTCTGGTTGCTAGGATTTGAATTTGATCTGATCTGTTAACTATTATTACTATCATCACTTTTACCAATTTATTTGACTCCTGATGATCTTCCTGTGGGTATACCACACCGTCTCTTGTAGTTCCCCACAAGCTAGCAGCCTAGCCCTTTTTGGGCTTCTTTTTTCTTTCTCCCTGGTCTCAAGCCTTTCTCCTTGCACCCAAAAAAACTCATCTCACTGCCTCAAAAGGCTTCATTTCGTCATTCTTGGCCTCCCTTCTGCAAATAAAAAACATAACCACAAAATCTCAATGCTTTCCAGATACAAATTTGCTGTCAAAATTTTGCCTTGTTGTGTGTTCTTTCTCATGACAACTGTAAGTACCTTATTTGAAATCATGTTTTTTTTTTGTTTATTCTTTTTCAGAATACCAATTCAGGTTTGTTTTATTATACATATTTGCAGTTAAAGTGGAAAACAGCCACCAATCTTGTTTGGTTGTTTTACTCTGTCATGGGCGTTGATAAACGCACGCCAACGGCGCATGCCAACGCCAACCCGCACGCCAATTTTTTTTGGTGTGCGGGGCCTACACGCCATTTTTTTTTGGCGTGTAGGGTCTACACGCCAAAAAAAAGGGCGTGTGAGACCCACACGCCAAAAATGGCGTGCGGGTCTCACATGCCCTTTTTTTTGGCATGTAGGCCCCGCACGCCAATTTTTTTTGGCGTGCGGGTCCCACACGTCAATTGTTTGGCGTGTGGGAGCGCACACCAGGCGTGCAGGTCCCCCTTGCTCACGTAATCAAATGGGAGGGCCCATTCGATTACGTGAGCGAGCCGGCTGACGAGGTTATACAACCTTGTCAGCCAGGAGGAAGTCCTCCTGGCTGACGAGGTTATACAACCCCGTCAGCCAGGAGGAAGTCCTCCTGGCCGACGAGGTTGTATAGCCTTGTCGGCCGGGAGGACTTCCTCCTGGCCGACGAGGTTATACAACCTCGTCAGCCAGGAGGAAGTCCTCCTGGCTGACGAGGTTGTATAACCTCGTCAGCTGGGAGGACTTCCTCCCGGCCGACGAGGCTATACAACCTCGTCGGCCAGGAGGACTTCCTCCTGGCTGAAGAGGTTGTATAACCTCGTCAGCCGGGAGGAAGTCCTCCCGGCCGACAAGGCTATACAACCTCGTCAGCCGGGAGGAAGTCCTCCCAGCTGACGAGGTTATACAACCTCGTCAGCCAGGAGGACTTCCTCCTGGCCAACGAGGTTGTATAACCTCGTCGGCCAGGAGGAAGTCCTCCCGGCTGACAAGGCTATACAACCTCGTCGGCCAGGAGGACTTCCTCCTGGCTGACGGGGTTGTATAACCTCGTCAGCCGGGAGGAAATCCTCCCGGCCGACGAGGCTATACAACCGCGTCGGCCAGGAGGACTTCCTCCTGGCCAACGAGGTTGTATAGCCTCGTCGGCCGGGAGGAAGTCCTCCCGGCTGACAAGGTTGTATAACCTCGTCAGCCGGCCCGCTCACGTAATTGAATGGGCCCTCCCATTCGATTACGTGAGCGGGATCCCCCCACACGCCAAACAATTGGCGTGCGGGGCCCACACACCAAAAGAAATTGGCGTGCGGGGCCCACACGCCAATTTTATTTGGCGCGCGGGGCCCACACGCCAAAAGAAATTGGCGTGTGGGTCTCACACGCCAATCTATTTTGGTGTGTAGACCCTACACGCCAATTTTTTTTGGTGTGTAGGCCCCGCACGCCAAAAAAATTGGCGTGCGGGTTGGCGTTGGCGTGCGCGCTTGGCGTGCGTTTATCAACGCCCCTCTGTCATGGCATTGATCTCCAGGACTGAAGCCGTTGATGTCAAATACAGGGACCTTTTTCTCTTGTAAGTATTTTTCTTGCTTCTTGTATCTTCTTCATTTGGGCCTTGATAAACGCACACCCACGCCAGGGGCACACCAACGCCAAAAGGCATGTTGTTCTGCACCCACCAGCCTTTTTTGGTGGGTTTGGCAGGCACATCATTTGGCATTGGCGTGTTTCAAGGCACGCCAGCGGTGTGGCAATCCTGTTCCATCTCACATCATTCTTTCTACATCTTATATTCCATCCATATATCCATCATTATTATTCCAGATTCAGATTCTAAACCTTATTTTACCCCTAGTCACTCACTCAAACCATACTTGATTTCCTTTTGGATCAGAAGTCATTAACATTCATAGTTTTCATAGGTACATTCTTTTCTTTTATTTTCCTTTTGGCTTACATCATCCAAGTCATTATTATTTCAGTAAATAAAACATCTTACATAATCTACATCAAATGCTCATCATTGCTACATACATTCACTTCACTATTACACTTGTAGTCTTTTGCTCATCACTATTACTATTATGGACATTGCTCATCATCATATCTTGTAATACTGTGCTCATCATTTGTTCCCCTCTTGAAGGGCCCTTTACACATATATACTCCACTCTGTTGTAGTATTACCACCATGCAATTTCTACCCCATACAACCTGTATGACCTTTTACCCCAAATATTAGATTCAATTTCATCAAAGACACTTCTTACCTAGACATTTTTAGATATCCTTGCCATTTAAACCCTTTTACACAACCATTTTCCCTCACAACTTCTCCTCAACTCCCCATACCTCAGAGGTAATAGTAGTCAGCTTATAAGTACTAGTCAGTCTAAGATTGAAATAGAAAAGTCACACCTTTTATTTTATTCTTAGTGTTACACTCTTCCCATAAGCATTAGTCAGGAAGGCAGCTCTTATATCAGCACCTTTGTCTTAACTTACATGAGTACTAGTGTAGTTATACATATCCTTTCCAAGCTCTATTCTGGCCTTAGAGTAGTTCTACAGCGGCCTTTGCATGCCTTTGAAACACACCAATCAGGATTGGTGTGCCTGAAGGCGGCCCACCTGCACACCAATGTTTGGGCCCACATATCCCATAGGCTATGGGTATAGCCTATTGTCTCCTATAGCCAATTTATCACGTCAGAGATGTCGATGTCCAACTTGGACATCTCTGATGGTGTGGAACTACTCTAAGGCCAGAATAGAGCTTGGAAGGGATATGTATAACTACACTAGTACTAATGTAAGTTATGACAAATGTGCTGATATAAGAGCTGCCTTCATGACTCATGCTGATGGGGAAGAGTGTAACACTAAGAATAAAATAAAAGGTGTGGCTTTTATATTTTAATCTTAGACTGAATAGTACTTATAAGCTGACCACTGATACATCTGAGGTATGGGGAGTATTGAGGAGGAGCTGTGTGGTAAAAGTGGTTTGTGTAAAAGGTTTCAATGGCAAGGATATCTAAAATGTCTAAGTAAAAAGTGTCTTTGATGAAATTGAATCTAATATTTGGGGTAAAAAGTCATACAGGTTGTATGGGGTAGAAATTGCATAGTGGTAATACAACAACATCAGTGAAGTATTTATGTATGACGGTCCTTCAAGAGGGGAGCAACTGATGAGCACAGTATTACAAAATATTATGATGAGCAATGACTACTAATTTAGTATTAGTGATGAACAAAAATCTACAAGTGTAATGGTTAAGTTAAAGTATGTAGTAATGATGAGCAATGGTTGCAGATTATGTAAGATGTTTTATTTAATGAATATTAATGACTTGGATGATGTAAGCCATTTTAAAAGAAAACACCAGGAAAAAAAAATGATGACTTGATGGTAAGTGACATTTGGACAACTTCACTCATCTATCCTCCATCTATCCACTGCTACTCCTTGAATTGATTCAAAAAACAATTGGGTATTTATTCTTCTACCTTGAACAACCAGAGGCTGTGCCTGATGATAACAGATCTTTCTGCCTTCTGTGAATATAATTTTTTGTGTAGCTGCTCAGTGCTGCTCAGCTTTGATTAAAATAGGTACATAGCTCAGTGGAAACTTCATTCCCACCCTCATTGATGTGCCTTCCTTCTGACCAAAAGTCATTTCTGAGCTGTGCCAGGTTGAACACTGAAATTTACCAAACTGAACACTGAGCTACACTAGGGTTAATACTGAGCTACCAGTGTGAAAACTGAGCTTGCTCAGGGGAAATATTGAGCTATGTTGGAGTGAACACTTATAATCTGTGCCAGACTGAACACTCATCTGTGCCAGAGTTTGCACTTAGGTTTGATATAGTAACTCCTGAGCTCAGCCAGGGAAAACTGATGAGCAACAGAAAAAAAAATTAAACCAGTGAAAACTGAGAAGAATAAGTGAAACTGAGCAGAATCAGTGAAAAATGAGCAGAATTAGTGAAACTGAGCAGAATCAGTGAAAAATGAGCAGAATCAGTAAAAAAAGAGCAGAATTAGTAAAAATCAGCAGAATCAGTTAAAAATGAGCAGGAGGTGGAAAATGCACAGAATCAGCCAAAACTGAGCAGAATCAGTGGAAACTGAGCACAATAAGTGTAAACTGAGCAGAATCAGTGGAAGCTGAGCAGAATCAGTGGAAGCTGGGCAGAATCAGTGTAAACTGAGCTGAATCAGTGCAAACTGAGCTGAATCAGTGAAGTGTGATCTGATCCAGTGGAAAAGGATTAAATTAAACCACCATTGGGGATCAAATATACAGGAAGAGTAGGATTGGAGCAGCTTTGGAGCTGCAACCAAAGTTGCAGAATGTCACTTTGCATCAAGTGAGCATTGTTTTTTCCTGGTGAAAGAATGTAACAATGAGAACTATGAAGGCTAATATCTTCTGATCCAAAAGGAAATCAAGGGTGGTTTGAGTGAGTGACTAGGGGTAACATAGGGTGTAGAATCTAAATCTGAAATAATATTGATGAATATATGAAAGGTTTATAAGATGTAGAAGAAGTGATGTGAGAAGGAACAGGATTACCACAACGTCCAGGAGGAATATCACCTTGTCAGCCAGGAGGATTTCCTCCTGGCCAAGGAGGTTGTATAACCTCATTGGCTGGGAGGATTTACTCTTGGCTGACAAGGTTGTATAACCTCATTGGCCGGGAGAATTTCCTCCCGGCTGACAAGGTTATATATCGGCCAGGAGGATTTCCTCCTGGCCAATGAGGTTATACAACCTTGTCAGCTGGGAGGAAATCCTCCTGGCCAAAGAGGTTATACAACCTTTTTGGCTGGGAGGAAATCCTCCTGGCCGACAAAGCCCACTCCCACAGGGGTGGGTGTGCCACACTGTTGGCATGCAGGAAAAACACACCATTTTGGGTTGGCGTGCCCCTGGTGTGGGCGTGCGGGCGTGAATTTATCAACAACCTCTTTATTTTTATATTGAGGCAGTGAAATTTATTTAACTGCTTTTTGTTCATACAGCTCATGTCAGCCACAGTTGTGTGCCAGAAGAAATAAAAAGTATCAAGAGTGGCTAAAAAGTGGTTGAGCTAGATAATGTACTATAAGAATATGCTAATAACTAATTAACATATGCAAGGAGGCATTGTAACTTAACAATGGAACAAGAGAGAATTGTCACTTAGCAATGGATTTTAAAAACATTAAAACTGAGTAATGGAAGACATCAATTATTTAGTGAGGAATATTGACTATATATAACATCACAATTAGTGATGGAAAACCAATAAGTTTAATGAGATATAATTATTTATACGAGTTTATTTTAAAGATAGAGAAATGTGAGCAAAGAGGTGACCAGAATTCTGACACTCCCAATGTATGTGAAAAAGTTATGGATTACCACAACATTCTCTTGAGAAGAAATCAGCCTTGTTGCCCAAATAATAATTCACTTTTTCCTTTTTGGTTTATTATTTCCAAAAATTATGACATATTAATTCCCAGAAGCTAAATACAATATGCATTAGCCCCTCACAAAGTTTTGCCATCTTAACCCCATCTCTCTTCTCTCAATAGGTACATTTACCAAGACCTAGGTAAAATAATTCCCTTGAGAACAAAATGAAGAATAAGCCTCATAATTTGTTTATTTTCTTAGTTTAACTTTTACATTGCAAAAAGTTTGCAAAGGAGGCAAGCCACAAAAGAACCTGTAGCTTCAACTTGAATTATCAGGATTTAGCTTTGCATTTACCCTCCAAGATTTTTTTTCTTGAGGCAGTCCACACTGCACTTGGTGCTGTTATTTGGGAATTTATCAATATCAAACGTTTGATTTTTCCTCTACCCTATATTCATATTTTCCCTGTATTTAACATATTCTTATGGTGAAATAATATAGCTTATATACCCAGATTTATCAAGCAATTGATCTTATCCCAAAGGGAAAAAGAAGTAATGAGACAAATCCTTGACAAGAATTCTCTATGGTGTTACAATCTACTATTTTACATTTTTATTAGATGCCAAAGAATACTGTTAATATTCTAACTAGGAACACAAAATTATTTCTGTAATTAGGGACTCATTAGATATTTTAGGAAAATATGCCCAGTGTCAAAAAAAAATAGAGTGAAAAAAATCCTCAAGAGAAAAACATGGGGTTATAGAGAGAAAAAAACCCTAGTGTTCTTGGAGGGGCAAGATTTCTGGCCTCTGAGTCTTAAAAAATTACACATTCCAAGAGACAATGTGATTTATCTTAGGGGAATTTTTAGAACAACTGAAGGTTTTATTTCTGTCACAGAACATTCTTTGAGTTATATCACAACAATGGCGGTGGATTTTTGGAACAGTGGAAATATATTTACTCATTTATCTGATTAGTGGCAAAATTTAACATTGAGAAGAGGGAAAACAGAGATAGAGAAATAGAGTTGGATATAAAATTTAAATCAGTTATTATTTTTCATCTAATTCTAATTCAATTTTTGTCAGCTTGCTACTATGGAAGAGACAACCTATTGTAAGCATAAAATATTATGACAAATACAAATACAAAATATAAAATAAAAACTTATTCCAATGGGGTCATTTTTCTATTGGAAAAAAGATTCCTGACACAGATTGAAATTGCCATTTGCACATACTCAGAAAAATTACCAGACATACTCCAATATCTTTTCATTTTTTCTTTCATATCACAACCTCCTGGACAGAATGGTGAAATTGGAATATTCAGACCATAGTCATACCATTCTAAACCAAAAATGTAATCATTCCTTATTCCATTTCTCATAATGAATTCTCTCCCCAGAATAATATTGCTGAGTTCCCTCAATCGATCTTGATATAGGTCACCATAAACACTGTAAATCCATGCGCGCTCCGGGGACTCAATCCAAGGAATATTCCTGGGCTTTGTAATGACTTCAAAAACTGTATCAAATGCTTTTTTAGGTGGGATTACATCTTTTCCAGCTATCAAAAACTTCTTTGAACCAAATTGAAGAGAGTTTCCAATCTTCAGGATTACTAAAGGGTCTAGCCCATGGCTTTTTATTGCTGATTCCAGCTTAGATAATTCCCACCAAGCTTCATAAATATAGGGACAATTATCTAGATACCTAATCAATTCCAGCTTCTTTTCCCCCTCCTGTTTCCCATAAATTTGTAATATATCACGTTGAGTCAGGGATTTGTTAGTGTCCATACTGCGCATACACATTAGAAAATAAGAAATTCTTGGAATAAAAAAAAGGGATGATGGGTTTTCTGAAACTCTAAAAAAAGTTTCATAATATTTATCTAGCAGGAAAAACTTGAATTGGCCTGTCTGCTTCAAAGATTTCCAATTCCTTGAAATTTGATGACAAATTAAGTAATTAACAAATGCTTGCAGCCTTCGGGTTCCTTCTTCTTTCCCAAGTATCTTGTAGATTGAATTCAAAAAAATGGACATTTTTTTTGAATCCATGCTTAGGTACATAAATCTATCATACAATTCCTTGTTTTTAAATATTGGTGAAATTCCAAAATGTGATTCACTGTGATCCAAGTTGAGTATCAGAGCTAATTGGGCCATTAATCCCATGTCCAAATTAGTTCTATCCCAAGATAAAACATTCCTCTTACCCCAAGTTTGAAATAACTTTTCAATGGTTGATATTGAAAACCCTTTCAATTTCTGGATCATCTTTCCTTTTTTCAAAGGTTCAATTTTGGACAATTCATAAATTGACTCAATCTTATCTTGAATTTCCTTATTTATTTTGGTATCAACTTTCCAAGGTCTCATTATGGGGACTGAGGATTGATCTGTATTTTTTGAATTGGATTCTTTCTTGGCCTTTTGGAATGCAGAATTCATTTCAATTTCACGTGATTTGTAATCCACCTTGAATCTCAACTCAAATTCACCATCCAGCTTCACCTTTTCTTGGTATTCCCTAGCTTCCATCAAAAGAAGGATATTCAATTCCTCTTCACTTTTTTTTGTCTTGAAAGAATCAGGATTAGATAAAGGTGGCTCTCTGGATATCTCTTTCTTGGCCCCACTTTTTTCAGTTATTTTATCTGAAGTTTCTGATAGCTGATATGAAGGAATTGATTCCAAGGGTATCTGTCCAATTTTAATTTTTTGGTCAGAAATTTTACCTACTGAAACCTGGGAGGTTTTATCTCTTTTAGTTTCCACCTGCGGTTTTGATTCATTCATAACCAAGTTTGAACTCTCTTCCTTTGGAATCATCAAAGTTCTGTGATTTGAATTTTCTGGTAGTTTTTTGGAAAGACTTCCTACCAGAATAGAATTATCATCATTCTTCTCTGATGGAATTAGATACTTCCATTTTCCCTTTTCTTTCCATGATTTCAGCTTTCTTTCAGAAACTTGGTCCTCATGAGAATATGACTTATTTGCCTTGATATACTTCTTCTTAATCCTTTTTCTTGAATCATAATGATTACCATTTTCACTTCTCCCCTCATAGAAAGAATATGACTTGACCGGTATATCTGTTTTATCATCTGGAAAAATATTCTTTCCCTTGTTACTAAATAGCTCAAAATATTTTGTTTCAGTAGATGGTCTAATTTGAGTACTGAATAATGAGGAAGATTTTCTTTGCTTTAAATCAGCATGATTACCAATGTTGAATTCTGACTTGGATGAGCTCAAATTTTCTTCCTTTTTAGTTTCCTGGTCAGATTCACTATTCTTTAATTTATTCTTTGGAAAATTTATTATCTCCTTATATGGAGTTTCTATGAAAGCCACTTCTTGGTCTTTGGAATTTTTTGCTAACAAAAAGGATGATTTATTTTTTTGAAAAGGCATATCAGATAATTTGTATCCATGGATCTCACCAGAAAGTAGACAATTAGAAATAGGTTGGAAAGATTCAATTATTTGGCCCCCAGGAACTTTTGCTTTAATATCTTTGGCTGGTAGCTTATTCTCTAACTTGTTTTTGGATACCATACTAGCTCCAGAGATAGATGAAGAATTTTCTAATCTTGAAACAGCTGGCTCAGATAAACTGCTAGAAATATCACTGTTTTTCTGCACAGTGCATTCTGTGGTTTGACCCTTACTTTCTTTTGTCTTTTTCCAGTTAAATTTACGTAATTAATTAAAATTTGAGAAAAATTAGTTTATTCACTCTGGTTATTCAATCTTGTGGAAACCCACACAGTATAAAATATGTGAAAGTATCCAGAAACAAAATGTAAACAAACCCACGGAAACAAATGTTGTCTGAATTGCAGGTTGAGTTACTTGAATAATTTCTTTGTGGTTTTTGTTCAAGGATTTTGCCTACTCAAATTTACAAAAGATAGTAAGGATCCCATAGTACCCCCTTTTCTTTCGAAGAGAACAATCTGGAGTAATACTTACATTACACAACTTGAGGCTCATAATTGTAGTTTTCACATCAATATGTTTTATAATTGTGCTTTCAGTCCTTTGCAAGGGTTGGGCAGGATTTTCATTCTTTCCCTCATTTAACATGCTTTTGTGACTTAACGTGAATTCATCTGGACTGTCGGTTTTGATCACACCAGATGAATGCGGATCATCTACGGGTTTATGTCTTGATTTCATTGGAGCTCGATGGAGATCAATTGGATCCCCATCATGAACATCTTGTTTCATATTTGGAAGTTGGGGCCAACTCTTTCCGTGGCTGCTGATCTAGTTAGATAGCACTGCACATCAGCTAAACTTTTTTTTTGGATTCTGGAGACCGCAAGCGCACTTCATCCTGCCACTTACTTTATTATCGGCGGCAGTTCGTACAACCTCGAATTCAGCCCAGCTGACGCTTCTCCGCGAGTCATCGTCATGTTTTTCAGCCAAAGTAGTACGTGGTTTATAATTCAGGGACTCTGGTTGAATTAATTTACTGCGCCATGTCTGGGCTTGGTCTCTTCGATTATCTGACGGCTGGCGGTGATGATCCCAGCTGGCTTCGGGGGAACTACCCAACCACGCACTGTTAGAAACGCAGGGACTATTTTTCCTCACCTGATATTGCGCTTCCCCGCTCGCGGACTCGGGGCTTGATTCCAAGGCCGATAAAGCAACACTGGTGACTGTAATCGGGTCGCACATATTTTTTCATCTCCATAAGCTGGGTAGATATGAGGCATAGAGATGCCACCAGATGCACCCCAAAAGGCTTTGGCTGCCCACAGGATCCACACTGTCGTCCATGAGCGAAGGAGTTTTGTGCAATGCATCTTTGGGATGTAGGCAGATAGAAATCGGTGAATGTTCAAGTCGTGGTATATAAATACCCAGATATTTTGGTGAAGTGGGATGTGGTACCTACCGTTTGGCCAACGTCCCTCCGTCGCATAATCACAACCTATGGCGACACGTTTGATGCTGCGTCCAACCACAACATGATCCGGCCGGGCGTTAAAGCCACTGCGGGATAATATCACAGACTTGAATCGATGTATAGTTTTTGTTAGAGTTGGAGGTTATTCAAGATTACAAACATACATGTTTTGATTGATTTGACATTGCGCACTGTAATGTGGTACCGGTACGGGCAAGCCTAGCTATCACGAAGACCGGTGCCCCGCAGGACTACAAAATGTCCCACCCAAAATCCCTCTGAGCAGAGTTATCGCAAGAGAAACAGAGAGAGAAGGAAATTTTTAAATGAAAAAAGGCTTAAAAGAAAATCAAAGAAAGAGGAGAGCAGACAATGATGATATAAGAGGTGATGAGGTTGATCCTGAAGAGCAGAGATATCAGGATAATGTTAGATGAGATGGAAAGACTCCCCCAGAGAGAAGAATAAGATTGCAACATGTGTGTGATGTATATCCAAGTATGTACACCACGGGTGCACCCCTAGTTAAAAAAAAACTTCCGGCGAACAGATTTCTATTCTTTTGACAGGTTGGACGCCTTGAAGGCGTTCTCAAGGCGTTCACGATGGTTTCTACCCGTTCCGGGGACATTGGTGTATCTTTGACCTGTCTCAAGAACCAAAAGGGTTCTCAGCACGACTTGAGAACGACTTCGGACGACTTGAAAACCACTTTTGGTTTTCAAGTCGTCTGAAAAACCACGACAGGTTCTGATGACGCCTTGAAAACCGTTTTCAAGGCGTCATCAAAACCATTTGACAAGTTGGAGACAAGACAAGTCCACTGCTCCTCCCATAGAGCTCCAGTGAGCAGGAGGAGGGGCAAGGAGCTGATGGGCTCAATTGACCAATTATTGATGAGCTCAACTTGCCCATCTTCACTGGAGGGGTTCGGGATGAAAGGACTGTTGAAGTGTAGTCCTTTCATCCCGAACCCAAACAGCCATTACAAATATATAGCTGAAAGTCAGTCCACTCTGCCAAGCAGTCTCTGACTCTCACTGGTTAGTAGATCCGTCATCCTGTTTTTGCTGCTCTGTGGTTCGATTCCGCTCTTTTTTCAAGAATTCCCAGGGCGGCTTTCAGTTGTCATCAAGGCAGATCCACAACATTTAAAAGCCGCCTGGGGAGTTGTTTGCCAGGCGCCTTTGGTTCTCACTCAAAGTCAAGGACTTACTGCTGGGTGCCTGGGTGACGCCTGAAAAGACACCTGGCAGACAAAATCCTATGCTACTGAATAGGATTTTGACGCCTTCCAGGCGCCTAGCAGGACGACTTGGAGGTGCCCGAATGCGTCCGTGGTGTAAAGAATCCCAGGAAAGAGAGTGGCCTGAAATTCAAAGAGCTGCAGCGGATATCAGAGTATGACCGGCATTCTCACAGTAAAGGACGTTGTCAAGCTTGATGACCATTGAATTCATGCCATGAAAAACCATTGTGCTGTCAACTTGTAACTCCAACCCAACACCAGGAAAAAAAAGTTGGAACCTTCATGGAGGTGACTTCTCTATATCCCCCACTTATCCCACCTCTATCTACTATGTATCCTTGGTGTGCACCAATGTTATCTCCATGCCTATCTATTATGTATCACCAATGTATAATGATACATCAGAGGAGTTTTCAAAAAAAATTCAAAAGATCCAATTGTTTTTATAGAAATTTCTGAGGCAAGAAATTCTTTTTATTACAACCAATGTTTAATCAATGACAGCTCATAATGAAAAAAAACAAATTATAATTTGTGAAATGGAGACTATAGTTTGATCTTGGATGAAAATTATATCCAAACATGGTTTATCTATTACTAAAGTTCTTGGAAAACATGACCATAGAACTCTGAAATAAGCCAGTTATATTTGAAAAGCGCATACATCACCCCAGGAGATCCACCACCCCCACTGCCAACACCTTGGAAGCTGAATTTCTGATATGCACAAGCTTCAAAATCCAAAAAAAAAACATCAAGTAGCTTGATCAAGTGAAATTCAAGGTTTCAAAAATATTCTTTACAACATGGCTAACATGAACTCCTTGTGGTTTTCAACTCTGGTACAATTGTTGCACAGTCATTCAACCACAACTAATATTTTATTTTGTATAAATTTGATATTTTGGGATTAAACATGGAAATAAAACCAATCTTGATAATCAACTTGAAGTAAACAACATGATTCATTATAAGCCATTTATTGCAAAATTTAAGTTGAAAAATTCAACTTTTCCTGTTGAAAAGGAACAAAATCTTATTACATATTCCTTGTCTATGTTGAAACCTTGCATTGTTAATAATGATTCTTTTGTACCCATCAGCTATTCAATTTGAAGCCAATATGGCATTGGTTTCCCCAATTTTTTTACTTCCTCCATGTTCAGAAGTTTCAGAAAAACAGTGATATCATATTCTTTTTCCTACATCAGATTATTTGTAATTATGGTAAGTGCAAGTTGAACTAAGAACACAAGCGTAAAAATCTCCTATCAAAAAGCATCTATGGAACGTGGGCCTTGAATTCTGCAAAAAATCAACAAAAGATTATTCCATTAATTTTGGTGCCACATTGCACATTCATAAATATGGTATATATATTTTTCTCAAATCAAATTGAATGCCCTAGTTGGAATCAGGAAACACTTTCCAGGTGTAGGATCATTTTTTCCCCCACATATGTTAATATCCATTTGAGAATCACCATTTCAACCTCCTATTAATTTGATATAGACTATATCTCTCATTTCTGTCTCAATAAATTTCAACCTAACACATAATTTAATTTAGACACAACAAGATTTCAGGTGGGGATCAATTTATTTTTTGATTCTCTCTTCAAATCTGCTTAAATGTATCCCTGTCAAGTCCCAAAAAGAATTGTAAGAGAAAAGATGTTATTGATCCTAATGAAATTTGGCCATTCAATTACATGATTTTTAAATATCCACAAAAACAGCTTAAGTCATTTACTTGGAAGCTTCCCGCATGGAAAAGCCCTCTTAGGTATCAAATCTCCTGTATAATTTTGTGGTGTTGTTGAAATATGTATACCATCCTGTTTTGGTGTTACTGCTCTGAATCCTAGATTATCCTTAGATGATACTTTAGATAATTTTCAAAAACCATGTCAAGTCCTCCGGTAAGTTATGCAAAATTACTGAGAAAGAGCAAGAAGTTGAAAATCATGATGATTGGCTTGATGATATATTTCTTACCATATCTCTTACCAATTAATTCTGGAAGCCTTCTGATCTCACCTCGTATCATCACACTCTTTTTTTCCAACTAAGACCCAAGATTACTTATTATCAAAGAATGGTTGACACTGGTCTTGTATTTATAGATTACGTTTTCAGCTTCCATCTGTCATTTTATGATATCAACTTTGGTTAGAAATGATTCACATGATTTGAAAAATCTCATTCTTTTCCATGAATAATCAATAAATTTTGGATTCAAACAAAACAATTTTGCCATATCCTATGATCTTATGTCAAACCCAATCTTAATTACCCAATTAATCATAAGCCGGCCAGGATTTTTTGTTTTAGATTAAGCCCGCCAGGCTTAAACAGAACCCTTGATTTTCCTTGTTTTCCTGCACATACAATATTTTTTAGTTCAAGCATCCTTAAGCCCGCCGGGCTTAATATCAATGAATTTTGGATTAAAACCAAACAATTTTGATGTATTCTATTATTTTATGCGGGACCCAATCATACTTACCTAGTGACGCACAAGCCCACCAGGAATATCTTTTTTAGATTAAGTCCGCCGGGCTTAAAAACACCCCTGTGCTTCCTTGTTGCCCTACACTCAATGTTAGCCTCCCTGATGCCAAGGACAAGTCCTTCTAGCTACAGGTGGTGCAAGAATGAATGGAAAGAGTTACAAGACTCTGGGTAAGGTGAACAGTTGCAATTCCCAAAAGATATGGGGGAATTGTGACGTAAAAATTGAGAGAAAATGGGGTATGGTTAATAATATATTAAATAAATTTAATATAATTAAAACCAGAGGGGCCTGATAAATCAGGGGTGGTTTAGATCCCTCTAAGGTATCTTACAAATAAATTGCAGAGGATTCAGGTACCTGGAACACTGGGGCCTGTTGGAACAGGGGTGGTTTAATCCCAGGAATGGAAATGGGGGAATATCTTCAAGAAAAAGGGTTATTACTTACTAGTAATAAACCTTGAGGGATCTTGGGGATATTCTGGGTGAAACTGGACAGTTTGAAGCGCTTGGATGGATGGATGGTAAAGAACCTATGCCTAAATTGCTGTTAAATAAAGACCAGAAACTAAGGCAAAACAAAGTGTAAGAGACATGAGAATAAAAGAAAGAAAAGAAAAGAAAGTGAAACAAACCCTAGGAATATATTTGATGATAATAATAGAGAAAATAGTATATAATACTCTGGAGAGTTATACGAGAGAGACTAAAAAAGAGACTGGTGATTAGTTGTTTGAGAGAGATGAGATTTGATAAGAAAAGAAAAGAAAAGGATAACAAACCCTAATATAATAGGTATAAAACAATGTGTAATGATGAGATAAAAAGCAGGATGTAATCTGCAACAAGTTGACTGATCAAGAAGAGAAGTTAGTGATTTGACTGGGTGCAGAGAGAATATGATAAGAAATGCGATGACAGCATTTCTCACCAAGTTGGAAGCTACCAAAGGCTTTCCGAGTTAAAGCTTCACACGAGTTCGACGATGTTGTCGAGTGTCGAGTGTTGATGATTGGTTTGATGATTCGAGTTGATGGTTGAGATCATGAGAATCGTCGATGAGTTGATGAGCCAATGAACTGAAGTGATACAAACTGGGGTTAGGTTAAGAGGGTGTGCTGAGAGCACACAGAGAACGGCTCGAGTTTCAACACCCCCCTCAACTTGGTGAGTAATGAATTAAGAAGCATTTCTCCCAAAGTCGATTGAGGGATTCTGCATTGCTAGCTTTGGTCAAGGTATCCGCTATCATTTCTTCTGAGGGAATGAGTGTGACAGATATTTCATTAGTATTTTTGAGATCCCGTAACCATTTCATTTTGATATCCAAATGTTTTGTTTTTGAATTTGATCCAAAATTCTTCAGCTTTTCATTCAATCCTTGGTTATCAATGTGAAAATGTGAAGGTTCTAGATTGGTATCCCACAATTCTTCCACAAGAAATTTAATCCACTGATTTCCTTGCACGCCGTCCGACAAGGCATTCAGTTCAGCTTTGGTTGAGGATAATGCAATGTTTCTTTGTCGTTTGCTGTTCCAAGCAACGGGACAGCTCTTTCAGAAACATATAGATCCGCTTCTAGAGAGGCGCAATTCGATCTCGTCGGCCCATGTCGCGTCAGTGAAATGTTGGAGAGAATTGGATGAAAGCGGATCCGGTCGCAGAGTCAAATGAAGATGACTGGTCCCTTTTACATATTTCCAACAATGTAAGAGCTCTTTCCAATGATTAATGCCCGGATTGTTATTAAAACTAGAAAGAATGGAGACTGCCGGTGCTAGATCGGGGCGAGTACGGCAGGAGAGATAGTTTAGAATCCCTGTGAACAATTGTTGTAATTTATGTTCAGTTTTGAAAACTGATCCCTTCGGACTGAGTAGCCGGTTTGAGTTGTACAAGCTACTGAAAGGGGGGTATTCACAGGCTTGCAGTCGGATAGTCCCAGCAGTTTCAAAACCCTTCTCGATTAATT
>RDRW01000255.1:235000-263236 GCA_007896445.1 Puccinia hordei | reverse complement strand
TAAAGAGAAAAGAAAGAGAAAAGAAAAAGAAAAAGAAAAAGGAAAAAAGAAGAAGAAAAAGAAAAGAAAAAAGAAAAGAAAAAGAAAAAAAAAAAGAAAAAGAAAAGAAAAAGAAAAGAAAAAGAAAAAAAAAAAAAAAAAAAGAAAAAAAAAAAAAAAAAAAAAAGAAAAAGAAAAAGAAAAAGAAGAAAAAGAAAACGAAAAGAAAAAGAAAAGAAAAAGAAAAAAGAAAAAGAAAAAGAAATTAAAGCAATTAAAAAAATTAAAAAAATTAAAAAAAATTAAAAAAATTAAACAAAATTAAAAAAATTAAAAAAATAAAAAAATTAAAAAAATTAAAAAAATTAAACAATCAAAAAAAACAGGCCAATTAATTGGAATTGACACAAATTGCAAAAAATAAAAAGATGAAATAAATCAATGTGATTGAACACATGAAATAACCTCTTTGTAAACAATATTTTAATTTTGGTATGAAGGAGGGACAGATTCTTGCTGAGGAATTAAAACCTTTGTTGTGTGACTGGACTTGCTTTGATAAAGTGAAACATACAGTTGCCCATGACTAAAACAGGAAACTGAGTATGTATTATCTTGAAGGAGATTCCAGTCTCTTCAGAGTTGGATATGAATGGGATGTGAGGTATGGCAACCAATTCACCAACTCTGTTTCGTGAAGCCACTTTTGCCAAAATTAATGAAGGACTGAAGTTTTCCACAATCAAAAAATTATTGTATGAGTTGAATAAAATGTTGGGCTCTTCATTTTCAGATCCTAATCTGATTTGATCAAGCCCATGTAAGGAGCAAATCAAATGAGATTGAGAAGAAGGAGGGGGAAGCCCATATGAGCTTTGGCTCTGAATTCTGGTCATATTTTGGTGTGATGGGTGGTTATCAGGGTGTGTGATGGGTAATCATGGGGATGAAAGGGTGATAATAGATGTTGATAAGAATTGGATGGGTGATGTCATGAGGTGATTGCGACTGATGTAATTGATAAAGAGTGCTATGAGAGGTGTGAGAAATAGGGAGGTGTGAAGAATGAGACATTGGTTATTGATTTTGAGATTCATGATGATGGGAAGGGTGATATTGGTGGAGAGTTTTGGGTTGCAGAAGGTGGTGGTGTGATGATTTTAAATGCAGCCTTTGGGATTGGTTGCTGGATTTTGAGTGGTTCAGGTTGTAATAAGGGTACCAAAATGTTTGAGTGTGGGAAATATCATGGTTGTGGATTCTTGATTCATTCTGGAAGGTGTGTGAGAAATTTATTTTTTGAATCAAGGCTGAAGGAAGGTTTTGATTATATAAGTTTTTAGATCTGAGTGATTCACATTTCTATCAACAGCAAGTATCTGGCTATGAAACATTTTTGATTGTTGTTGTTGGTTAGTAGCTCTTCCCTGTTCTTGTCTTTTGGTTTCATAAGCTCTTCTCCAGTAATCAAACCTGATTCTCATCTTCAAAGATATTTAGGTTGTATATTGTGGAAAAGACAAATTTATATTGTGGAAAAGACAAATTTTGATGATTCAATTTAGAAAATATACTAAGTATTTTATTTGAGATTCTGTCAAGTGTTTTATTTGTGATTTTATCACATATTTTATTTGTGATTTTGGGTCTAAAGAAAATGATCAAGATATAGTATAACAATTTGTTTTTGGTGTTTTTTTTTTTTTTTTGGTTTGGATTGGATTGGATTTCAATTTTTTTGGGTGTGGAGAAAAATTAAGTTTGTAGTTTTTCATGATTTCTCAAAATTTTGAATATGTTTATAACACTTTGAGGGGGGTAGAATTCAATGGGACCAACATGTTTTTTAAAAAAATAATTGGTTGGATTTTTATGATTTTTGGACACAATTTATTTTCTCAAAGTTTCCATTTATTTGATAGAAGTTTCCATTTATTTTATAGAGGTTTCTAGTGATTTTGAAAGGACAGGCAATTTTTTTGGTCTTCTCCAATTGAGCACCATCTTCAGGCTGAAAATCCCCAGATTTGGGGGAAAACTTGAGAAATTGGTTTTTTTTGCGGGTTTGGGTGGAAAATGGATGAGGAGTGATGGTTTAAGTGAAAATGGGTGGTGGGAGAGTTGAGAAAAATTTGGGGAGAGAATTGGAAAATCTGAGACTTGAGTTGCAGAGAGGAGGACAAATGGCAATTTTTGGTGTTTTTTTATGTGGATTGGTTGAGTGGTTGATGAATAATGGGGGGTTAAAGATTTAGGGTAGGGTGGTGTTGATTTTTGAATTTGGTGAGTGGATTTTGATGTGGTCGATGGTGGATGTTCAATGAGGAAGTGTAACGTTTTTTTTTGGGCATTAATAAAAAAACCCAGTTTTTCTGTGTTTACAACCGGTTTTATGCAGTGGCAACATCAGATTTGCTGGGCAGTACACCCAGTTTTCTGCATTTACACCCAGTTTTTTTGTTTAATTTTATTTGGGCAGATTTTAATTGTTGTTCAAGATTTTGAATTTATTTATTACACTTTCAGGGGTGCGGTCTTTTCAAAAAAAATCCCCACGGCTTAATTTCCAGGATTTCTCAACTCTTTAAACTTTTTAAAAACATTTTAAGGAGTGTAGAATTTCATGTGACTAAGAGTTTTTTTTTTAAATCATTGGTTGGATTTTTATGATTTTGGACTCAATTTATTTCCAAACACCTTCACGTCTGCCTTTCAAGGTAATCAGGGAGTTTTTAAATGGATTAATATACTTTAGAGGGTGAAGAATTCATTGGAAACAAATACTGATTATAAAATTAACTCTTTACAGATTTCATTACAAAGAAATGGAAATATAATGATACAAAGAGGTATGGTACATTGTATGAAGCTTTGGAGTGTTACATGTAAGATAATTATTACACATTACATATGGATTCAGGAATGGAAGAGTGCAATTGTTTCAAGTCCTGTTTCTTATGGGAAGTATCCCTTAGTGTGGGTTTACACCTGGAAAGAGTAGGTTTTACATTTCCTCTATAGGTTAATTTGGGCGTAGATTCACCATTTTTAATAATTTAGTAGTGTTTGTAACAATTTCTCTTTCTTATACTTATTGTTTGTGTGTGCATTCTTAGTCTGTACTAATGTCTCTTTCTTGTTTATTACACTTATTCTTTATTATTAAATTATTAACTTGCAATTATGTCTCTTGCTTTTTATTTTATTTTATTTTATTTATTTATTTATTTCATTCATTTCATTTATTCTATTTATTCTATTTTGTTTATTTTACTTACTTATTTTATTTGTTTTAAATAAAATGTTGAATGAGGATGATTGGGGGGGTTGTGCACATCAAATGCCGCCCTCCATATGCTATTTGCATAAGAATTAAAAATTAAAAAACAACAGGTGCGTGCGCGGAAAACTGGGCGTACTGTGCAGCCGCAATTGCGCAGAAAACCAGGTGTAAACGCGGAAAAACCGGGGTTTTTATTAATTCCCTTTTTTGTAATGTTATGTTTTTTTTTTGTTCTTTGGAGGGCTGATCAGCAATTTCTGTCCTTTGCTGAGAGCAGGCATCAGCAAAGCTGGCTGTTCTCGGCTGAGGACAGCCAGAACCAATGGCTGCTCTCGGCAAAGAACAGCCATCAATGTTGATGAATCCTCTTCGCTGGGAGCAGCCATGGTCAATGGCTGTTCTCAGCAAGGAGGGGAGGTGACACGGATTGACGTCAACCCGTTAGGTTGCATCTGTTCATATTTCATGCAACCTAACGGGTTGACATCAACCCATTAGGTTGCATCAATTGAAGCTGTACACTCAGGACAGGTTTTGTTTGGCTACAGGAGCCTATTCCCTCAGTTATATAGTAGATGCAGGCAGCACTAAAATAAATATATATCAGAGGGGAAAATCCAAAGGCAAACAAAGTCAACCACCTGGCTTGAGATAATTATGAAAATTGTTGAAAATTCAAAGATGGAAAAGGATTAGTTTTCAAGTTCCCCTATTTAACTAAAGCTTTGGGCTTTAGAACCCAAGGCTTTGGGCACCAGTCTCCTCTCACATTAAAAGACAAATTTCAATACTTCAATACTTCAAGATTCAAGATTCTTCTCAAGACTCTTGACTCAACTCGACTCTTCTCCTTGACTCGACTCTTCTCCACTTCCTATCAGGATCAAGACCAATCTAGTCTTTTCAAGAATCTCCTATCATCAACAATGAAGAAGGATCTAGCGTAAAGTAATTACATACTCAGATAAAAATTTCACTCGCTTGAAACTCACTCCTTATTCTTTGCCATCAGCTTACTCTCAACACCAATAGAATATCATTGCCTTCTCAAGCTAAATCAAATAATTCTAGTGTTGTCCTGTCGGGTAATTCCTTCCTCTATTCTAATCCCATCTTTCTCATTGTTAATTGCTTGATGAATTTGCTAAAATTCTTACTTCTTATTCCTTTACCTATTTAGAATCTACTCTTCTTCCCTTATTATCTTCCTTCATAACTAGTCCATTAAAAATCTATTGTCTCAGTGGTACCAATTCTCTTCTCTCACATTCATCTTCTTTTTTATCTCTGATCTCTATTTTTTCTTTCTTTCTAATTCTTCTTTTTCTTTTGTAAAAAAGTGTCTGGTTTTAGTTCACAATAAATAACAACAGAATTCAAATAAAAATGGCAAAGATATACAAGATCATGGTGGATCTTTCATCATTTTACTTGATTGTTTTGGGTGGTCTTAGGTTCCATATGGGTCAATTAGTTGTGGTGTCCATTTCTTTGGTTTTATCTTTTAGCAGATGCCTTGTTTCATACAGAATCCAAGGGTTAGGCAGAGAAAAATTGGTAACTTGATGGGGAAAACTTGGGACATCCCAAGACACAAAACTAGAAGTAAAATTATTCAAAAATGAGGGTGTCAAATTGTTTAAAAAATTCCCCAACCAAATCTTTTATTCTCACAGGTTACAGGAGTGATACTTATTTAAGTTAAATGCGCCTTCCCCAAGTACTATTCAACAACCACTCCTCTAGACAGACATTCATCTCCAATCCCAACAGGTGATCTACCCTCCCTAAAAACCCTTTAGGACACTGACCACCATTGGCAAATCTCCAGATATGAAAATGTATGCTGCTCTTGAGACCGGGCCCATCCCTGCACCAGAAGAAAACCAAGGTTGCCTGAGGGCAGTTGATGTGAAAGAAATTCCTTTTAAATTTGATTTATACTCCAATCCCCATTCAGTGGAGCTCCCCAATGACCACAAAGAGTGTTCAGTGGAGTCTTTCCACAGTTGCACCTGATTTCCAGAATTTTTAATTCAATTTTACCCATCTCCAGGTTTCCTCAAATTTTTACTGGTGCTGCTAGCATGCTTGGTGGAAAACCACTGTTACTGTCAGGTATTGCCTCATGTCTTCTTTAAAATTTGACTCTACAATCAATAATTTGAGACCTTGATGAATCCCTAATGATTTTAGTAACACTATTGTAGATAGGATTTCTCTGGTCAGTCTATCTGATGCCAAGGAGAATTTCTTCTAGCTACACATGGGGCAAAAAAAGACAATCAACATTATAAAGCTCTGGGACAAAATGTCTTGAGGTAAGTTCAATTATCAGTTGTAATTGTTGTATAAAAATGAAAAACAAGTATTAATTATATTCATAGATCTAATATAATTAAACAAAACCTGAGGGGCCTGATAGATCAAGGGTGTTTCTATTCCCTCTAATATTGTTTGCCATAGCAGAGGATTCAATTATCTAGGACTAACTAGGGCCTACAGACAGGTATGGTATAAACAATAAATGCCTGCATATTTTCCTGAAGCAACGTACTTTTATCAAAGAAAACAAATTGGTGATAATGTGGGATTTTGAAATTGATTGCAGCTAATAATAAATGCTAAGAGTAGTAGGATGACTGGAAAATAATAATAGGGGGTATCAAATATGATCAAATCCATGATTATCTAATCAAAGGGTTTCACGAAATCCACAATTATGAAACCAGTGGATAAATATTCCAAATAATGCCATTATTTGCACTAGACGTGTCAAGTATCAACAACAAAAACCCCAATATAATTACAAAAACCACGATCCTCCACATTTCAACCAATCACAACTCAGGATCCAAACTTGCAATATACAACCCCAATACAATCAATAATCCTCCACGATTCAACCCCAACCAACAATAAATTGTTGCCAATAAAACTCCCAATACAATCAATAATCCTCCACGATTCAACCCCAACCAACAATAAATTGTTGCCAATACAACTCCACCCAGTCACAAACCCAAACTTGTTCTTCAGTTTTTCTCAAAATTTGGTAAGTTTAGTCAATTATAAACTTGCTTGCAGAAAAAACATTAATCAATCATTCCCTGATCCCAGAACAATGCCTATCAAAAAAACAAATAAATTCATCACCGGAAAAGGAAAAGTGATACCAAAGACGTCAGCAAGCAGGAAGAAACCCATCAAGAAGCAAGCACAACATGTCTCTGACAATGATACAACCGGAAAAACTTCTTCTCACCTAAAGAAGGACAACTTCCTCATAATCATTGACTGGCTCAAAATGCAAAAGAATTACGATTTGTGCTTTGGAACTGGTAAGGCACCGGCGGTTGGAAGGCCAGACAAAGGGAAGATTAACGGATTCAAGCTTATGGCAATCAATCTGAGAAATCAATCCCTTTCACAAATCAAACTAACGGCCAGGCAGATGAAAGATTGTTTTAACAGCTACAAGGACAAGTACAAGAAAACACATACCCAATCCCTCTCCACTGGCTTTGGACTCACCAATGAAGACCGATCGGCAGGAATTATCACCATTGACGAGAAGCTTGACGAAATGTGTCCACATTTCCATGCTATGCATCAGCTGATGGGCAAGAAACCGTTTGTGACGCCCTTGTACAAAGCTGATGCTCAAAACGGTGATGAGAGCTCTGACTCTTCTGGTCCCAAGGCCAACAACTTGGACGAAAATTTTGATAAAGATGACTCGGATAATGTATCTGTGGATTCCAATAACTCTAGGGCTCCAGTTGTAAGATCAATCAGTTGTTTCATTGTCTTTTTTGATAATTGCTAATATGTTCAATATTGTTTATACGTGATGAATTAGTCAGCAATCTTGGAACCTTTAGAAAAAAATGAGAATAGGTCTGAAGGAGGAAGGGACGGTGAAGAGGTGTGTTTGAATTTCTTTTTATCACTTATGCCATTTCTTCTTCAAACAATTGACCTTGCCACTAAATAATTTAGGAAAGAGTTGGACCGGCCAGTGTTTGTGACAATCCGTCAGATGAAAATGAAGCGGCAATCCTGGTTTGTTATTGGATCAATTAATCACTGTTGTTCAATTGATTAGCTAAAGCCCCATTTCTTCCCATTTTTGACATTAGCAAGGAAAGGAAGCAAGTATTCGTCCTAGTGGACAGGTTAAATCATCTAAGCGCTATTGAAGGGCTGTGGATTCCCTCACTGCCGAAGAAAGGGCCCTTGACACAAGTGATTCAGAGGATTACTGTCCATCTGATGCTCAAGAAGATACTCAGTCACCCTGCAAGAAGAAGAAAAACAAATCATGCACCACTTTGACACCTAACGACGCTGCATTGGATTCTCCTGCAAATTCAAGTAAACCGTTGCCAACTCAAACACCCAAGGACAAGCGAAGGGCATCCAACAGTGCCAATATCAATCCTAAGAGCCAATCAACCTCAGGGCCCAACACCACCAATTCTTTTTCTCAATATGAAGAGTATGCGTTGAAGAGGGATGAAGGCCAGTTGGAGATGTAATCCTTGTTCCAATTTTATTTAACTGACATGCTCCTTCAACTTATTCTTTATTAGGAAAGTCACAAGTGGCTTGAGACACCCTCAGTTTTGAGATGTTGAAGTTTGAACGACAGCTCAACAACGATAATAAGGGGGTTGAGTTGGAGGAAAGGAAATTCAACCACTCAATTGAACTTGAGGAGAAGAAGTGGGATCATGGAGTTAAATTGGAGGAAAAGAAGTGGGAACATGGAATAAAATTAGAAGAGAGGAAATTAGACTGGGAAAGGGAGGAGAAGGATAAGGACCGAAGGTTTGAGATGGCCAAGATGGAACGTTTGGCTTTTCAGGAGCACATCGGTAAGAAGTATGACCTGGTGACTCAGTGTGTGGCTCATGGGAAGAGTACAGAAGAGATTGAACGCTTGGTAAATTTATTCAAATAGTGTAAGACGTCGCTTTCGACTCCTCACTAATAGATGATTCGTGGCGCTAGAAACAAGACCGTGTGTCTTGGGAGACCAGTTTTCTAGAACCTGAGGTAATATTGCCAGCTAGCTCAGTAGGAATAAAGGTTAGAGGTCTCTCAAATATACAATAGAATAATAATAAGAAAGGAGAAGATTGAAAAGAGAAGAGTAAGAGAAATGATGTTACTCACCTAGCTCAGTAGGAATAAAGGTTAGAGGTCTCTACTGAGCTAGGAGGGTGCGGGGAGGATGAGTTTAAGTAGTCTTGATGTGATTATGTAATCTAATGTTCCTTTTGGTGAAGCCCGCGCGAGGGGGGTTTACAAATAGTCCACCTTTTTTGGCTTTGTTTGCACCCAACAAATCATTTGAAACATTGCATGTTACACATTAGAAAGAAAATAAAAAAGCAAACTATCAATTATATTTTAAAGAGTTATCTAAAATAGCATCCATATCTCTAATAGTCCAGTTGCTTTTATTTGGATGATTAATATAGTGACCATCTCTAATAAGCTGAATGGCTTTTTGGGTTTTCTTGGGCAGTTGGCAAGATAACCCCATTTGTGTATGTGAAGAGTTGGGAGCAGTTTTTGAGGGAAGAGTCAGGTGAGAATAAGCAGTGGGTTTCCATGCACACTCAACTATACCATCAAATCCTGCAAAGTTGATGCCACAAGAATCGTCTGGAAAGACAAATTCACCTCCAGTGACTTGAAGACTATTCTCAACTAGCTTCCCAGTGTGTTTCTCAATGGGAATCCATAGGACAAAGCTGAAGGGTGAAGCATCTGTGTCTTGGTGTGGTGTGTTTGCAAACTGGCCAAGGGTAAACAACAGGTGTGAGGTGAATCCTTTGCGGTGGGCTGAATATTGGGGAGCTAGTCCAGGGGCTTTGAGTCGAATGCGTTGTTTCTGGACCTCACGGAATAGGGGTTTGGATACAGATCGGAAGCACCGGCCAAGAAACTTATCGATTTTTGGAACATCCTTTTGAAGCGCTTTATAACCGTGTCGATCTGTAGCAACTTTGGAAGAAATGCCTGTTATACCAATTTGGGATTGTGCCTTGTAACCTTTTTGCCATCCCAGACTGTACATTTCACCCGAGTATGCTGGTCCATTGGATTTATTGGAATTTTGGAATTTGGCCTGCTGGATGAGATGTTGGCTGAGATTTTGGTATTGTTCTTTGGGTTTTACATCCATGGTTGAGAATGGTCGGAACTTTACCACAGCAATAATGTTCTTACGAGCTCCATTGGCGCAGCAGATAAAGGACTTGTTGAAGAATCAGATGTCGGCATTTGGATTGGGAATTGAGATGTGGACTGGAATATGGGACTGGCCAGAAAGATGTACATTGGCCCTTTGACGGCAAAGAGATCGAGTGGCGGCTTTGTACTTTTTCTGCTTCCTTTGATTTTTACTGAGATGTGATTGCGGAGCCAGACAAGAACCTTCTGCTTCATTGAACCCTTTGCTTCCACATATATTATGTTCTCGATAGTGATCACATTGGCGATAGATTTGACAAATTACGCAACACTTTGATTCCATCTGAGACATGTTAGGAGGCACTTTGGGATTGGGATTGGAGTGTTTGTTGCATGTAGGTGGGCGAGGTTGACGGCTGAGTTTGACTTTCTTTGAGAAGTCATTTGATGATTCTGAGTCCTTGTCACTACTTTCATTATTGGTAGAGCCAGCGTCTGAGGAGGGGCTGTCTGAATCCAAATTGTACGTCGAAACGGAAGGTGACGGGGGCTCCTCGTGGTGAGAATCATCCCCTCCTTGCTCCTCACTAATGTGCTGTGACTGTTCTAGATCAAGAGGAATAGCACACCACCAATGGATGTTACAGTTTGTACTTGATCTTTGAACAGTCAGCGACATATCAGCTTGGATTGGGGAGGGGGTGGGCAGTGTCTGACTGTTGGTTGCAGGGGATTGGGAGCTGTGTGTGGCCAATGTGGGTCTAGGGAGAACATCAAGACTGGGAGGGTCCCGTGTAGAGCTACGGAATGGCAAGCTTGGCAAAAAAGGGTGAGTATTAGTAGGAGAGATTTGAGATTGAGGCTCCTTAGTAGCGTTTCTTGCTTGAGTAGACGCAATTGAGAGTGCATGTTGAGCTCGATCTGAATTGTTGGAAGTAACTCCTGAATAATTCACAGGATCATTGCCAGTGATACTAGAAAAATCTTCAGGAGAAGCAAGACAATTGGCTTCATTGACAGGGATCCGCGAGGGTAGGAAAATTGCCATCCTAACCTTCTGTCCATTCACTGAAAGCAGAATAAATAGATAGCTGTTTGTGTTAGCAAGATTTATGGAAAGTAGAGCTTGATGACTTACCTTTCCGACGAACAGTTGAGCAAAACTTGGAATTAGAGCGTGCAGCGCAAGAGTTGAAACGCGACTTGGAGAGCGGGGGTTGATGAGAGGGATGTGAGGATGGGTGAGAGTGTTCGGAGGAACCTTCATGGGATCCATCTGTGAAGGTTGTACAGCCATTGGTCCGACTGAGTGAGCAGGTAGAGCCACGCAATACAGCGGTACCCAAAGTCAAGCACTGACGACAAAGCTCAGCTTTGAGGTCAGAGCCAGAGGAAGCGGCTGCCCGTTCTTCATCTTCATCATTGGGTGTGTGATAGCTGCACTGATTGGTAGTACCCTGGAAGAGTCGGCGTGCATCTTTGGTTTGAAAGCCAGGTATCTCAAGAGGGGTAGCCGGTGTTTGAGTGAGGTTGGCGGCGATTTGAGAGATACAATCAGCCTTCATACTCAGAAGTCGTTCACGAAAACAATTAAGCCGTTATGCGGTTATCCTATCCTCAGCGGTCATAAACGATCAAGCGGGTACGCGGTTATCTTATGCTCAGCTGTTGTAAACGATTAAGCGGTTCAGCTGTTATCCTATCCTCAGCTGTTGTTCACGCACACAACTAAGCGGTTAACAAAAACGAATAAGCCGTTATCGCCGCTATCCTGGGCTGTCATTCACGCACACGAGTAAGCTGTTACCCTATCCACAGCTGAGGTTAACCTCAGCTGTCGTTCACGCACAAGATTAAGGGGTTATCCTCACCTGTTGTTCACGAAAACGTTTAATAAAGGACACCGAGCGGGGAACAAAACACCTGATAACAGCAAGGGAGCTGTGTGAGCAAATACAGCGGATGGTCTGACGAGAGATCAGGTGGAAGCACACCTGATAACAGCAAGGGAGCTGTGTGAGCAAATACAGCGGACGGTCTGACGAGAGATCAGGTGGAAGCACACCTGCGAGCGTGGAGAAGGTTTGTGAGCGAGTTGAGAGAATGAAACAAGTAGTTGAATCAATTGCTAAACATAGTGATACTAACCTGATAACAGCAAGGGAGCTGTGTGAGCAAATACAGCGGACGGTCTGACGAGAGATCAGGTGGAAGCACACCTGAGAGATAGATGAGAACACTGGTGAGAAGATATCATAGATGAAGTTGAGAAAGTGTTGGAACAAAGCACACCTGCAAGCGTGGAGAAGGTTTGTGAGCGAGTTGAGAGAATGAAACAAGTAGTTGAATCAATTGCTAAACATAGTGATACTAACCTGATAACAGCAAGGGAGCTGTGTGAGCAAATACAGCGGACGGTCTGACGAGAGATCAGGTGGAAGCACACCTGAGAGATAGATGAGAACACTGGTGAGAAGATATCATAGATGAAGTTGAGAAAGTGTTGGAACAAAGCATACCTGCGAGCGTGGAGAAGGTTTGTGAGCGAGTTGAGAGAATGAAACAAGTAGTTGAATAGAGAGCAGCAGAGTGAAAACGATTCTGGACTAAATACAACTACACTAGGTTTCATGACTATCATCAACAAGCTTCTAACCTAATTGATCCACGTCCGCAGCACGGCTTATGAGAGAATCCACGGCCATGTGCCTCAATATTTAAGCAGTTATCCTCATGAGCAGTCCTTGGTGTGGTTGTTATCCTCAGCAGCAGCCGAGTTAGAGTCTGAGGAGAGGTGAGTGTGTGTTAACGATTAAAATTTAGCACCTCAAAACAATTGTTGGATAAGGGAAGAGAACAAACTCACCAAGGTGCAAAAAAGGAAACAAATGGCAGACAACCGTTGGCAGGTCCCAATTGGCCTGCCAAACCGTCTGGGCGGTTTCAGCCATCTCCTGTGGCTTGGCCCAATTGAATCACCCACGACGAAGTGGCTTGGCCTGATTCAATCAAATTGGGCCGTCGTTTAATTGTTCCTGAGCATCTCTTGTTGCCAAGAACATTGGCAACAAGAGATGCCAAAAACATTCATTCAAGGAGCGTTGGTGACCTCTTGAGCTAAATAAAAAAATCAGGATGCCATCAGCCAAAGAAAGTCAAGGTAATAAAAACAAGAGTGATCACACTCACCTTTGTGGAAGGGATTGATAAACAGAATGTATGTCAGAGAATTATCTGAGCACCAAAGAGGAGGGATGATGGGTTAATTGGCTTACCTTTTTCAGCCACAAAGCACATGAGCAAGCCAAGTTTTTCCTGATGATTTTTTAATGAATAAACAGCGTGAAATTTAAAAAGATGAATTGAAAAATCAGAGGAAATGTTACCATGACAGTGTATTGTGCACAATTGCAACATTGAAACAAATTGAGCTAGTGGAAGAAGAATTTTTTTTATACCGGTGGGTGGTTTTTTCCTTTAGAGATGTGGTTACTTAGGCAAGAAAACATATTTTGATCCAACATATAAGTGTAAAAACTTTATTGATTTTATTGGCATTCCAGAAGAGAAGAGAACAATCATCTGTAATGAAGCAGAGCAATCAAGAAAAATTGGCACTGCGAGGAAACCAAATCAAAAGCAAGAGTCAGAAAGCTGGAAGTGTATTGTTCTGCAAGTGAATGTTGAATTATTCACCTTAGTTGAAGAGTGAAAGTGTTATGGGGCGTAACAGTCCACGTAATCCATTGTTACTAGATTCAACATTTTCCAACAAGGGCAGGGCTGCTTCTGGTTCCTCCTCATTGTAAAGTTCATGCCACTGATCCTTGAGGTCAGCTAGAAGATTATGCAGAACAATGCAGGTGATGATCCACTTGACCGTTGCCTTCATCTCACAAGGGTTCCTGATTTGTGATTGAAGTTCTCGCAAACTGGCAAATCGTCCCTTTAGAATACCAATGGCATGTTCAATTTGTACTCTTGATTGGGCTAGATGGTAATTGAAATCCACATTCTCAGGTATAAGCAAATAAGAACCTTTGTAGGCTGGAACAGTATGTTGATCACTTGAATAAGCAGAGTCGGCCAGGAGGAATTGGTGTTGGTCAAAGAATTGTTCTGGATTTTGAGCAAGCTTTATATTAGAGAAGACATAACAATCGTGACAGGATCCTGGGTAGCCTGCAAGGTACAATGTGAACTTTTTGTTTATGTCACAAACAAGAGTGACCAAAATAGAGTAACTGTTTTGAAAGCAAACAACACATCAGCTCAGAATTGGTAAAATAGTGGAACCAATGCAAACAATCCAACCGTTGTGGTGATCCATTCCACTTCATTACCATATTTTCAATAGCTAATTAATCACTTATAAATCCTAAACCATACATATATTCACTATTATTATTTCATAATCAGGTTCTACATCCCATTTTAACCCTAGTCACTCACTACAACTACCCCCAAATTCCTCATAGTTCAAGAGTTACAGGCAAACTCAGAATAATACAGCAAGTTATAGTATAAAGCAAGGTATAGAATACAATAAGTACATATTATAAGTAGATATATTTCACAACCAAGATACATAATACATATTACACATTATATACTACATAACATCTTACATCATATACATAAACTCTACCTTTCACTACTCATCTGTTACTGTCATGACCATCTCATATGTGTCACTGTCTATTCTACTTCAACTGTCATATTTTCCTTTTCCCACCAGCTACATGTCATAGTCTGGTTGTTTCCTTTCTCTAGCCTGATGGCTCATCTTCTCTCTCAGATATATAAGGACACCTGTTCCTCCCTCTTGTTCCCTTATGGACCCCTGACTTACTAAATTACCCTCTACATATACCAACATTACAGATCCCATATAATTAGTATACATAACTTAGTAGAGTTACCATCACTCTTAGAAAATATATAAATATAAATACCAGCTTGAAACTCAATATAAGAAGACTGACCCCTGTCTTGCTTGACCCACTTTGACTCCATAGTTGCCAACCCTGCCCCACATTATATTTTATACTATATACTTTCTGCCACTCACACCCCTCTTCCATTCCTCCCACCTTATAGGTGTAGTAGCAAAGCTCATCAGTACTAGTCATCTAAGAATAGATAGAAATTAGCCACACCTATTTTTTTATTCTTAGTGTTACACTCATCCCCATAGCATTAGTCAGGAAGGCAGCTTTACCCCATCACCCTTGGTATAACTTACATTAATACTAGTGTGGTCATCCATTTCCCTTCCAAGCTCTATTCTGTCCCTTGAGTAGTTCCACACCGTTTTTTTCGATCCCAGTAGTGGTTACCGTCCACCGGAGGCTTTTGACTCAGTGGAATGGTTGTTCCATCAACAAAGCCAACACATCCAGGGAAGCCTTCATCTTGCATGACCTGAGATGATTCCATACGTTCTTCTTGAGTCGGCCATGATACCAAGTGCGAGCGCATTTGATAAAGAATCTTGATCACCCAACATGTGTAAAGGTTGATTGTTCCATAGCCAACTTGGAAGAGATTCTTGAGTCTGAAAACCGCAGCACCGTTTCCGTTTGATCCAAGACGGCACATAGCAATAGCGAGTTGGACTGATGGGTCTTGTTGAGGATTCTGAGAGGAGTTGTGAAAGATTGGATTTGACTCAATCAGTTGAAGAAGATTGAGGAAACATGGGAACGACATTTGAAAAAGCTGGAGGAAGCATGATTGAGGAAGTTCTTGAATGATTGAAAGGTCATATCAAGGATGGAATTGTGTAGTGGTGCCTCTGGCATTGAGGTATCGTTTCTGGAGTTTTGATTGACAATAACGGTAGAAATCTTCAAGACCTGAGTCTTTGTTATCTGAGTCAAAAATCAATACTGTTGCAGCAGATTTGGCCACTTGAAATAGTTGCTTGTGTTGAGAGGGTGCTTGTTGCATGATTGGTTGAGGTGAGGTGTGATGTTTGCTTGGTTTGACAAGAGGAAATGGATTGAATGGTGCAGCGTGAGCTGATGAGAGATGTGATTTAATTGGGTTATTTTGGAAATGAAGGATTTGGATGGAAAACCAGGGTTTTTCATTTTCAAAATCCGTTTGGTTTTTAGCTACCCCTTTTTGAAAACCCGTTGATTAGAAATTGTGGATTTGGCAATTTCTAATCAACGGGTTTTAATGGTGGATTTAGTCATATTTGATACCCCCTAATAACATAAAGTGGAAAAAGTTGAAAGAGGTTAGGAAAGAAAAGAGCTAAGAATTAGTGATAAAAAATGAGTGAGATTCATAAATGCCTGTATATATCTTATTCAGGGGTGCTGATAAATGTACACTCTTTATATATATGTACTAGGGAATAGCCCCCAATTTTGGGGGTTTGGGGGAGGGACTTATAGAACAGGGGGCCTGATGAGAAGGGTGCATAACTAAGTTTTTATTTTTGGAAAGACACAGTGAAATTTAATCAAAAAGGAAAAAAATTGAACATTAAAATAATAAAGCAAAGAAAAACAATAGGGGGTATCAAATATGACCAAATCTACAATTAAAACCAGTGAATTAGGATTTTCCACAAAATTTCACTTATGAGAATTCTGGACTATTTTATATTGATATCCATTATTTTTAAAAATGGTGGATTTTCAAAACCAGTTGATTAGATAATGGTGGGTTTGGTCAGATTTGATACCCCCTAATGGATGAGAATAAATAAGAATAAGAATAAATGAATATAAAGATTGCCTCTGGAAATTAGACATGACTTATTTGTAAACAACAATTGATGTTTCATTTGAACAAAGCCCAGTTTCAGGTTGGGGATAATGGATAAAATCTCTAAATTTCCAATTGTCTGTGTGAGCTTGAGATTTGAAAAAGCAAGATTTACAGAGAATTATTTCCGTATGAGCTAGAAATATGGCCACAGCTCGAAACCAGGCCAGTCATCAACACCGAATCACAAACGCAACCTACACGACGTCCAGATGTGTCGCCTTTACCAAGGAATTATTTACAAGTAGCAAACCAAGACTCCGAAGCGCTAGCGTCCGATGTAACGTCGCTCAATGCGGAACTTCAACAACAGTGCAAACCACAGGAGGAACGATCAAATTCGATAAAGTGATATTCAACTTCCCCCATGTAGGCGGCTCGGATCCAGATCAAGATCGAAACGTCAGAGCCAATCAGATATTGATCTTGAAGTTCTTGAGATCAGCTTCCACCCTCTTATTTCAACCTGAGAGATCGGTAGCAGACCAAGACCAAGGCTGGAAAAAGAAACTGTCGAATTCTACAACTCGGGCTAGCAAAAAACTCAACAATAAGTCTCGTCAAAAACAACCAAATCATTCATCCCCTTCAGTCCGGATTGTTCAGACCATTCTCACATCGATCAGGAATCGGATGCCGAGCCGGATCTCAACTTTCGAAAACCTGGCTCGGTTTTGATCACGGCTGGAACTTGCCCACCGTATTCGTTCTGGGATGTACCGTACGTTACAGCCTTTAGTCCCAACAAACTGACTAAATAGACTGACATATCAAACGTGTCCCATTCGCTACCCTCCTTAAAAGTGCACTGGCCAAAAATGGAAACACGCTAGCGTATACCATCCTGTATCCAGCCCATCCCAATCTAAAACAAAAGGGGGAACAGCCGGTCTACAAGCTCATCCGCTCCTTCAACTTTGAGAAACTAACGACTTCAACTGGATCTTCAATCTACCAACATCGTCAGACCAACGGCTTCAAAAACACTCTGAATGATACCCGACCTGCCAGTCCTAGAACCTGGGAATTCGAACTTCTGAATGCTTGATTTTTCTCAAGTCGTATCGTTGTAATTGTCAAGTTTTCTTTCAAAACTTCATCTTACATCCGGTTCATGAGTCATTGTTAGTGTTTGAAAGACCAAAGATTCATCATCAGTGTCAGTCGTCGAAGTTCTGCTTCGATCTCTTCATGCCCATCTACTTGTGAAGTCAAAAAAGAGACTTTTCACCCTTTGGGGGCACTCAGAATTCAGGCATCCCCAGGACATGTCTTTGGCACACTTTTTTTTACACCTGCAAGAAATGCACCTGCACATTGGGGACCTGTTTTTTTGAAAGCTGAGAAGCATAGAACATTTCAAAATTGTTTGTGTAGTTCATGTTCCAGCCAATCCCTGCTAGCTTATTAACCCCCATTTATGCCCATGCACACTTTTCACTCATGTCTAAACATGGGATCTTGGTTTTTAAGAGTGATCTTCAGGCCACAAAATGTTGAAGAGATTCATACATAAATAAATATTTAAGTGAAACGATTCTAACAATAACAAGTAGAGTTAAGAAAATTTGATTGTTATTTCGCACCTTTTGAAGAACCACAAATGTGAGACTAGGAAGATAACTGAGAGTGATGAGAAG
This sequence comes from Puccinia hordei, assembly GCA_007896445.1. Lineage (NCBI taxonomy): Eukaryota > Fungi > Basidiomycota > Pucciniomycetes > Pucciniales > Pucciniaceae > Puccinia > Puccinia hordei. Next base: position 245,344 of record RDRW01000255.1, on the reverse strand, counting down.
GAAACCACACCTGAGAATAATGAAAATGATACAACACAGAGCAAAGAACAGATGGTCTGAGAATCCTGGAGGAAGGAAAAATGTTTGACATGTAGGTCTGCTTGGTCTGCCGCGGCGGAGGGGTGATATTTGGCCAATGTCACCAGGAATTTGTTTACAATTTTTTAAAAAAAATTACAATTACAAAACACAAAACACAAAACACAAAAGAATGACTTTACGAATCAAACCGAAGGGAAGACGACGACCTACTCGAATCAGCCAAGCCAACCAGGATACGATCAAATGTTTCATGTAAGCATCATCTATTTCTCTCCCATGCTCCTCATCTTTTTTATATACATATTTTTTGAGACGTTGATCACTCCAGGCCTGGACCAGTTGTCAGGACAGCTTTGCTAGATATACCTGCCCGAGTTGCAACCTGCGTTACTGCAGTGTTGAGTGCTTCAAATCACAAGTTGGGTAACTCCTCAGAAGAACGGTATGAAATGCTCGACAGATTCATTCGTGTCATCTGACGGTTTGGATTGGTGATTCGGGTCGATCTAGTCGCATTCGAAATGTTCCGAATCGTTCTATAAGAACGCGTTACTGAATGACATCCAGCTCGATGGATCGACCGGCGCTAGAAGCCACTCTCAAGCAGGGATGCTAGAAATCTTACGCAAGATTGAATCGGGTGCCTCGTTCTCAGATGTGGATGAAGGTGATAGTAGTGATGCTGGGTCGCTCGACTGGACGGAGGAACGACTGAGTAAGCTATTATCAGAGCCACACAACCATCAAAACTGACCCTTCACTCTCCTGGGGAAAAACTAGATGGATTGACGAAAGAGGAACTGTTGGGATTGTTAACGGAGGAACAAATCGAAGAATTCGATCGAAAACTCTCCAATGGCCACCTGGATCCAACCTTTATCCAAGCGACCATCAGTTCTCACTGTCATGACCCATGGTGGCTTGATTCTCAACCAGGAAATTCGACATCCCCCATCGATCTTGTCGACCAATCCATCTTGCCTGTTTTACCCGATGGACTCAATCCTCAACTGTTCTATCATGTTTTTTCTTTATCGTTGAGTGCGATTCCCATCCATCCTATGCCTCCCCAATAAGTCCATTGTTCTAGATGCGTCGTTTTTTTCGGAGCTGATGTTGATGGCATGTTTGATCACCTTTATAGGCTTGGATACGTATCTCTACTCCGATATTATGGGCTCCGGAGTCTAGCCGAAGCGACGGAAGAAGATTGCATCGATCTTCTATCTGACCTCCCGAAATTCTTTCCAATCTTATTCGACAGTGAGCTAAGACTAGAGTCGATAGCCGAATGCTTCGGTCTATTCTTAAAGAATCTCCCGAACATGGGACCTGAATCGATCCCATTCTTGATCAAAGACATCCGATTCTTGTTTCCAGATTCTTCACCGAAACTCAAGACTAACCTGATTATTGAAATCGCATCGGATGGCAAACCGATTCCTAATGAAAGGTCGCTGTGCTCCTTGGCGCTCTCGGATTTATACCGGTTTTTGAACACCCATAATTGGGGACACATTCGTGCCAAGTCTCAACAAAAATCAATCATGAAAAAATTACTCTTCTTCATCTCGTTTTCCATCGACTCGACACGACTCGACAGATTTGCTCAAGAGATTGATGACGATGATTCTCGTCTCGGATCTGATCTTAATAAGGATGACAACGGCAATCATCTGAAACCAAATGAGCTTCCATTTTCTAATCTGTTGGTTGGAGATCTTTCTGACGATGGCCATCACTTAGCTCGCATTCAGAAACCCCCCAAAATCATTGAAACTTCAAGTAATAATGATAACGTCTAATATTCTTTGGTCTCCAAGGTGGAAGGGCAGATAGATGCTCATCCTTACATTATGTTTACTAATATAGTGATTGTGAAGCCTTGCATTTTATCTTTCAACTTTGTTGTCATTATGTTTACTAATATAGTGATTGTTAAGCCTTGCATTTTATCTTTCAACTTTGTTATCACAAGTTCTGGTTACCAAGTGGATTGCTCCTTTCATTCATCAATGTATGTACATACTTATCCCACCAAGAAACCCATCTAACTTGACAATGTCAATGTACAGCTATCGCAGGAAAGGTTGCGAATCCCCCCCGGGGGTTTTTTTTTCCCCCCCCATTTTTTTTTTCCCCCACCGAAAATAATTTGACCCCCCGCCCCGAACTTCCGGGGCTGGGTGGTAGCTGCCGCGCGGCCTGGACAGATATCCAGATATCATCCAGTCCCGAACTGGCGTAAACGATCTCGAAAACGGCTATGGACGAGTTGGAAGGTTAGTACAACAATTTTCCCTTCTTTTCTTTCTCCATCTGCCCACAGTAATCCGGAAAATGATTAACACACTGACTTTGAGCCATTTGATCCCCAGATCCGCTTGGCTTCCCATCTTTCGACCAGGTTGAGGACTGGCTAAACGACCGACATTCCCCAGACATTCCATCCCCTTTCCTTCTGACTGATACTCTCTCCGAGCCGCCAGTCCCTGTGGCGGCAAAGAAGAATACTGATCATCTCGTTAGAAGGAACCTTGCTAGCCAAAGTAATAACCGCCCAAGCGAGGCCCCATCGGTCAACACTGCTCCGCGTTCTGTCTCTCCTGTAGCAACTCCAGTTCCAACGAAACGCACCAAGAAGAAAGGTGTTGATGACTTACAGAAGAACGAGGCGGGCAATAGGTTGATCTCGGTACATCACCTATTGTATCTACCTTTGCTTGTATCCCCTCAGTCCAACACATGAGTCTCCCATAAGCAAAAACCCGCTACGAGTTCTGCCAAACAAAAAATACACTCAATTTAAGTCCGACAACTCGACTCGATGCCACTTTTTTTGGGATCTCACCAATAACGACCTTTCCGCTTTCAAGGACGCATCTCTCCAGGCAATCATTGACCACGAGATAGACGGGCTGGCCAACCACGCCAAAGACCAAGATCACCTTGGTGTCATATGCTGGAATGTGGTGATTCCACATAGTATCGAGTTCCAAGCTAAAGATAATCAACAATTGACTGATTTACCTTTGTTTGAGGCTTTCCTCAAGGAGTGCAAAGATGCAGGGCCTCACCAATGTCGCATCACGGTGGAGCAGAAGAATCCCAAGGTGGTAGCTGAGGTGTGTTTTTTATCTTATTTGACATTTTCTTGTGTGTCGTAGACCTCAACTGATCAGTTTTCTTAATGTGTAACCAGCAAGCAGCAGCCCTATCTCAACTGAAAAGGAAACATAATCGAAGTGGGAGCCCCGACGACCCCCCCATTCCATCTAAGGGCGGATTGATGTCAGTAGCATTGGTTGATAACATCAACATGCTCAAGGCAACGCACGAGCCTTGCGAGCATCTGACTGGTACCCATGAGACCCCTTGTTACCTCGATCCCCAAGACCCGACGAAATAAATTTTACTTTCAATGACAAAGCTCATGGTTTGGGCCAAAGCAATGGTAAGTGGTCCAATCATCGCCTCTTTTGAATGTCTGACTAATCTGCGGGATGTTCTAGATTTATAATCCAGGACAGGTTACTCTCCTTCAGCCGCCTCTGGGGCCCGCGTTTAAACCTCAATCACGCAAGGAGCATGGATCAGCTACCGCCAACGCGACCCCTGACAAAGCACCCCGTTCTAGCCCAATCAGATCCGAGGATCAAAGGGACCCGTCTGTCTCCATGACTCCCTTGCCTGGCCCCGCAGGGGCCTTATTAAACCAAGCGGCCAGCACGCCGCCAACCCACCCACATATGCCCCACCCAATGCCTTATCCATCGACTTATCCAACCAATTATCCCTACGCTTACTATGGTTCTCCACCACCCTACTATCACCCCAGTATTCCTCACATGGTGAGCTTGCAAACTAACCACCACTCCCCTCCTCCTGTGATCGCGCCGGCCCCCCCACCCTCCTCTTTGCTGGTACCATCTGACGAGCACATAGATCTGGCCGATTATCTGTCCTACGTCCACATCAATCCCAACTTCCCCATGGTCAATTCGGCGCTTGAGGAGCTGGGAATATGTCACTATGACCGCTTCGATGGGTTCACTGCCGAGGAGCTTGAAGATCATGGGATCAAGAAATCCGATGCACGCGCTCTGGTCAATAGCATCAAGAAATTTGAAAGATACATTAAGTCCCACCGCACTCGGCGCGAGTAGTACCTGCCTCATAGTATACATCCTCATAACAGTTTCCTAGTAGCATCCATAAGACCCACCGCACTCCATTCCTATAGTCCATAGTGTGTAGTCAGACTCATTTTAACTTATCTATTTCCTAGTAGTATCCATAAGACCCACCGCACTCCATTCCTATAGTCCATAGTGTGTAGTCAGACTCATTTTAACTTATCTTTTTCCTAGTAGTATCCATAAGACCCACCGCACTCCATTCCTGTAGTCCATATGGTGTAGTCAGACTCATTTTAACTTGCCTTATGTTATCAGAAGTGTACAGCAATGCCTGAAATACATGATTGATTGTTATCTCTTCTCTCTCATGAAATAAATACAAGAATGAATGTTATCTCTTCTCTCTCATGAAATGTTGAGCCTAATGCCCTCATTTGTCCACTATGAGGATTATGTCACTGAGCAAAGGATTCAGAACAGTCAATGTTACTCTTCAGTCTTGGGTAAACATAGGAATAGATCCATGGATTACAATGTATTCAGTTCAGTGCAATAGGGATAAGGGGAGCAAGCATTCAGTTTAAGCGGAAGAGAAATTATCAGGCACACACAGGCATGGTTGAGGAAGGCTTCAGTACAGTCGCAGACAGGAAATATCAGGTACAGTCGCAGGCAGGAAAGATCAGGGGAGCATACAGTATAAGCGGATTAGAAACAAGCAAGCTAGAATGATAAGGGGAGCATCACCCCTGCGGGCGGAGGAGATATGGGAGTACAACCAAGCAATAACCTTAAACAACATCATAACCGGAGCCCCAGAAGAGCTTCTTGGTCAACTCGGCCGTAAATACCAACTGGACAAACTCATTGATAACAAACATGTTGTCTGCGCCCCCCGTCAAAAGATTCTTGTGTTGTTGTAAGGTGGCCTTGTAAACACTGAAAGCCTTTTTGATTGGGTTCATGTTGGGAGAGTAGGCTGGCAAGTGCAACAGCAAAGAGCCACTTGCTTTGACAATATCCGCCACTGAGCCGTTGTGGTGGATCTGGGCGTTGTCCATCACAAGGACGCTGTTAGGTAAAGGAAAGGGATTCATCAATGGGATCTACCATCAAGAGTGTAAGTCAGCCAGCCCCAAAAATTAAACCCCCATCTGAGAGTACATACCAAAATCTTGGCCAAGAAGAACTCGAAATCGAATCGGTCCACAGTTTCCTCCTGTACGGTGTGGGCAACCAAGCCCGAGGTAGAGATTGCTGGGATAATATTGAATCGGTGAGTACTGCGCTTGCAAGCAACCCTTTGGGTACGTTCGCCTACAGTTGCCCAACCTCTGGTTCTTGAAACCCCCTCGAGACTCACGCCTGACTCATCTGGCCATGGAATGGGGTGTGATATTTTTAGCATTAACAATATCCATCCCAAGGATAACAATAAAAAAAGCGGCTCACCGGTGAGACCTAAGCATTCCTTGGGGATACAAGCCACCCAAGGAATATACTGAGCACGCTCGTAGGGGTCCTGCTTAGGGTGAACCGTCCGCATGGTCTTTTTGGACATGTTCAAGCGGTGGTGGAGAGTGTTCAAGATCGTTGAGACGGATACGTGGGTGGCATGCTGGTCATGCAAACATTGCTGGATCTCGTCGGCGTACATCGAGGGGGTATCATATACTAGCTCCTTGATAAACATCAGGTCTTCATTCGGCAGGTTGAATGGATGACCTCTTGATTTGTAAGTCTCCGGGTTGCACACTACCGCCCGGGTATTCATATAGAGGCGAGTCCAGCGGTAAATCGAAGCGGGATGAACAGTAGCACCCAACGATTTGTTGATCTCGTCAACCTGCTTGCCATTGAGTGAAGCTTTGACCGCCGCATACTTGAGTTCCGGCAAGTATTTGATGAAACCCATGGCCTGAATATACGGTAATATTGTTTGTTAGTGAGGGGGGAATAATGAGAGGAGAAAATGAGATTGATGATGGTACTTACAACTTGAGTTGCGTTGGAGTTGGAGAACAGGAAGTTGAGATCGTTTACGCCGGTTCGGGACTGGATGATATCTGGATATCTATCCAGGCCGCGCGGCAGTTACCACCCAGCCCCGGAAGTTCGGGGCGGGGGGTCAAATTATTTTTGGTGGGGGAAAAAAAAAATGGGGGGGGAAAAAAAAACCCCCCGGGGGGGATTCGCAACCTTTCCTGCGATAGATGTAATTAGATCCGATATCTCAACTGTGCCCGGCCATGTTATTATTTGACAACATAATTTCTGTTGTAGCTAGATACGTAATCATGACGTACATGACTACTCCTCACTACATTAGTCATTAGCTGACAGTCTTGACAAGTGACATTCTCACAAGTCCATTTCATTTCCTCTTTTGTACATAATCTTAAACTATAAATACTCATGTACTTACAGCTAGATTATGTTCTTCATCGCTTCTCAACTAAATATTTAGAAATATATAGTTTTATCCAAACATTCCCTACACCACGGGTGCATTCGGGCGCCTCCAAGTCGTCCTGCTAGGCGCCTGGAAGGCGTCAAAATCCTATTCAGTAGCATAGGATTTCGCCTGCCAGGCGTCTTTTGAGGCGTCACCCAGGCGCCCAGCAGTAAGTCCTCAACTTCGAGTGAGAACCAAAGGCGCCCGGGAGCCGTCTGCTGAGACGACTTTCAAACGTTGTGCCCTGGGAATGCTCGAATAAAGAGCGGGATTGAACCACAGAGCAGCAAAAAGTGACCACTGGAGCCACTAACCGCTGAGAGTCGGAGACTACTTGACAAAGTAGCGTGACTTCTGGAAAGATATTTGTAATCGCTGATCGGGTTCGGGATGAAAGGACTACACTTCAACAGTCCTTTCATCCCGAACCCCTCCAGTGAAGATGGGCAAGTGACCCCATTGATGATTGGGCAATTGAGCCCATCAGCTCCTTGCCCCTCCTCCTGTTCACGGGAGCTCTATGGGGGGAGCAGTGGACTTGTCTCCAGCTCATCAAACCGTTTTGATGACGGCCTGGGAACCACTTTTGGTTTCCAAGGCGTCATCAGAACCTTTTGTGGTTTTTCAGATGACTTGAAAACCAAAAGTGGTTTTCAAGTCGTCCGAAGTCGTTCTCAGGTCGTCCTGAGAACCCATGTCGTTTTCAAAACGGCTTGAAAACACGCCAACGTCCCCGGAACGGCTCGAAACCGCTCCAAACGTCTTGGGAGCGCCTCCAAGGCGTCCGAGCTGTCAAAAGAATAGGAATTCGTTTCCTGGACGTTTCTTTTGAACTACGGGTGCACCCATGGTGTAAGTTTGGATACTTTAATTTCAAGGCTGTTGCCCTCGAGGTGTATGAAACTGAACCGCTTTATAAACAATAATACTATGTAGAAGAAACTATGATTTCCTCCGGTGAGGTTTGAGACGAGTTACAAGCTTACAACTCCAGATAGCATACTGGATCGTGGTAGCATCTAATGAGCTGAATGGTATTATTACAAGAGGAGCACAGAGGCTTGTATCTATATGAAAATGGAAGAGTCTTGCTATCAAACCACAAATCGATCTGTCCCCGATCAACGACGTTCAAAACTACTCGATCTGCCCATGAACTGTAACATTTTTTTATAAATGAAAAACCAAAACAAAACAAAAAAAATAGTGTTGGATAATTACAGCTACGTTGACTGATCAAACAAAACAAGAAAACACCAGGGGGTTTTGTTTTATTTTTTGATTAAAAATAGCTTACCACGATTGCAAAGTCCATAATCCACTCTATGTCGTTCCCATAAGCGTCGAGAAAAAAGAAAGCACGACAAGTTAGAAAGCTTGGGGTCTGCGCTTGATTCCCGAAAGACAGACGCTGAAGAGGACGGCATCGAACGCATAGTGTATCTGTATACTTCCCTGGGTTGGAGTGTTTGAGACTTGAGGAGTAATTTGTCGGGAGGGCGTTGGTATCCGGCCAGACTGAGGTATCCGGGGAAGCGTTCACGATCTGTGACATATCCGATGGCATGCTGCCAATTAAGCCTGCGCCGCGGTGTAAATTGGTCATCGACCTGTGACATCCGCGCTCCGCTGGCCGGCCAACGTCATCGTCATCTTTCAATCTGAAATTTGCTGCCAAGTTCTCTTGGTCACTTCAACTCCAACGTTAAACACAAAGCTCAAAATCAACCATCATGGAGTGTTCATTCGGAATTACTGGTATGTCAACATCTTAGATTATTCCATGGAGGACTCCTGAGCTGATGTGACTCCTCATGTGCAGGTAAAGATTACGTGATCTTGTTCGTCCATCCTCTCCAAGCCACTCATCCATTATTCTCCGAAGATGACTGATCAGAGACGTTTGGGTGCTTTCATTATTTTTTTTGACCGACACCACATCGATCAGTGCATCCGATTCATCTGCTAATCGAAGTATAGTCAGGATGAAAGCAAACGCAGATAAACAGAAGGTGGTTTCGAAGCATGTCGTGATGGCTTACTCCGGGGAACCAGGTTGAGCGCGTTCGGTTATCAACTTAACGATGATCGCCAACTGAATCGGACTTCCTTCCTTTCGGCTTTTCTGTATATTAGGAGACACCGTCCAATTTGCCGAGTACGTCGAACGTAACTTACGTCTTTATGGAATTAGGTGAGTTACTCCTCAGACCTTTCATATTCTCATCAAGTTCTGCGATCTGATTACCCATTACTCCTTAATGATGGGCAAAATACAGAAATCATGTGGACCTTCTACCTCACGAGGCCGCCTCCTGGACTCGTAACCAGCTAGCCTCCTCGTTGAGGTCTCGGAACGCCTACTCGGTCAACTTACTCCTTGGCGGCTTTGACACTGCCGAGGCAGTACCGTTACTCTATTGGATCGATTACCTGGGAACGATGGCACAGGTACCTTATGCCGCCCATGGCTACGGGGCTTATTTTTGTCTCAGTACGATGGACAGATTCCATCGCCCGGATATGAACCTCCAGCAAGGCTTGGAATTGCTCAAACGTTGTATCGATGAGCTGAGTACTCGATTTATCGTGAACTTGGGAAGTAAGTGGTATTTAATTCATGCCCAATCAACTTGGCAATTGCTGAGACTCATGTTCCCCCCTCATCCACATTCAACAGCCTTCAAGGTACGCGTCGCTGACAAAGATGGGGTCAGAGAAGTCACATTGTAACCTGTACAACTAAGAATGCCTTAACAAACAATCCACAAAATTTTATTCCTATCAACCTGACGAGTGGCCTCCTGTGTCCACAGAATTGGCTGGAGCTAGCGGTCGCGCAATTATTGATTTGGGTATTCTTGCGCTTATCTCATAGCCTTGCCTTGATCTGTGATAATTGGTGTTGCCAGTATTGATGGCGGGCGCAATGAACCTTCAGTTTAGCCCATTGCCTTACTTTTCACAGATATTGCCGCCGTGTTTAGAAAGTGCCCACAGTGATCATACCTGCATATTTGTGTGGAATGTGTTCAGCAGAAGTTTATGACCACTAGTAACACATACGACCTACCCAAAAACCAAGCAACGGATTTATATGTGCTCCCGTGTATCCATACGACAGGCCAGGCCCAACTGCTGGCTATCCTCATGACTTGCACAGATGTCGAGGTATGAGAGGGTCAAGCCCATTGTTGATAACATGAAAAGTCGTTGGAAGGATGATTAGATAGAATAGTCAAATTAAAACTTCATGTCATTGTCGAAGCCAAGAACCAGGGAGATGATCTAACTGAGTCGATGCCCTGAGGCAGCCTGAGGTGTTGGCCCAATTGTATGAACTTGCTCAAACTTGGGCTCACGCAGTGGCAGCACATCCATCGATGACCTCGCCCGCGCGTCAAAAGTAATAAGTGTGGTGAATCTGACAACAAGGAACACGTCTCGGTAAGCACTAGCACGCTCGGTATCGGTCTCTTCAATCTCGGTGAGGAAAGAAAGAAGAGTCGGTACCGGCGCGTACAACTCATAGCTAAATACATGATATGCGCCGCAGTCATTAGGTCTACTATGTGGTAACATGGTTTATGCCATAACTATGTACTTAATGTTGCTGATGTTTGAATGTTTGTAATCTTGATTCTCTCCTAACTCTAACAAAAAAACCTTTGACACACTGAAGATGCCGCCAGTGTTGTCGTGGAGACG
>RDRW01000255.1:0-230000 GCA_007896445.1 Puccinia hordei | reverse complement strand
AGTCTCTAGTCATCTCACGACAGCTTCAAGTTGCATTTCACGTCACTCGGAGATGAGATAAGGCGGAATCTATAATACTACCGATTGGTCCTTCAGTCCAAATATCCTAACAAGCCCTACTGCAACCGGTGTCAACTTTCAAATCCAGTATGCAATGCACATGCGAGGCACCTGGCAACTGCGTCAACGAAGCGCTTTGTGTTTTTTAAGATTGCTTCTAAGGCGATCGCTCACTCTTTTTTCGCGCGTTTTTGGCTTTTGCAACGATGCCAGCTGGACGTTGAATCAAACCCGCATAGCACCATACATTTTTTAAGTCATAAGTATGCCTACTTCTCGTCCCTTATAATTTATTTCGTTGCATGCACTAACTCCTCATCATTCAAAAAACAGAAAATGCGATGAAGAGAGAGGAAAATTGGGTTATAAGGAACTGGTAATTCTCGTGGCCCTCTTACAGAGTGCGAGTATACAGACTTCTGTGTAATATCATTGCTATTGAAATTCGAGCTTTTAGCGTTTAACTCCTTGTATGTAGAGCTCGAGGTCTATCAAAATAACTGCCTCTTATCCCTGAAACTATGTACTAAATCATAGAACTGTCATTTATTGTGATTTGAAGAATGCTTGGACAACATCTTTGGGCTTGCTGCTCAGGAATCGGGGCATCCCCCAATTTGCTGTTTATTCTTTTTCTTGTTTTTACCCTGTGGATGAAATCAAGAGAAGCCCAATGAGCCGCTCTGCGTAGCAGAAACCAAATTTTCAACTCCTGTTGTGCATTGTAAGCACATAAACTCAAGCCTTGACAACTTTCAAGTTGTCCGGCCATTATTCAAACCAAAATTTCATTTTCTTTACTGGATGACTTGATGTTGGTATTTGCAGAACCAACTTTACACACACCTCAATACTTGAATGTTTTTGGTCAAAGCAATTTGTTTTGTCCCACAGATAAGATTGATCAGTGTTGAAATTTGGAGAAGAGAGGAAGAGAGGATTTGTGAACAGACTCAAGGGATAATCAGAGTGTGGGCTGTGTCAAACTGAAGAGAACTGATGGTTTGGTATTTCTGGTCCTAGGCTATGTATTTACAGTCTAGATATAAGTGGTTCAAGTGATAAAAAGAAGGAGTATGAATAATAGATATGTAAGAAGATAGCTTGATTCTATGAAATGCCAGAATGTTGGCTGTGAGCTACGTGACCGAGTAATGGGACCAGTGAAGCAAACAGAGGACAAGAGAGACACCTACGAAATGCCAGAATGTTGGCTGTGAGCGCTACGGGACCAAGTAATGGGACTGGTGAAGTGAACAAGAGAAAAGGGGTGTTGATAAACGCACACCAACGCCAACCCCCACACCAATTTATTTTGGTGTGCGGGTCCCACACACCTTTTTTTTTGGCGTGCGGGGCCTACACGCCAAAAAAAAAGGGTGTGTGGGAGCGCAGGCCAAACAATTGGCGTGTGGGCCCCGCATGCCAAAAACAATTGGCGTGTAGGTCCCACATGCCAATTTTTTGGCGTGTGGGATAGCTCACGTAATCAAACCGGTGGACCAGTTTGATTACAAGAGCAAGTCCCCACACGCCAAAAAATTGGCGTGTGGGAACTCTCGTTGGCCGGCCAGGAGGACTTGGCTGATGAGGTTGTATAACCTTGTCAGCCGGGAGGAACTCCTCCTGGCTGATGAGGTTGTATAACTTCGTCGGCCGGGAGGAAGTCCTCCTGGCCGGCCGACAAGAGTTCCCACACGCCAATTGTTTGGCGTGTGGGACCTACACACCAATTATTTTTGGCGTGCAGGGCCTACACGCCAAAAAAAATTGGCGTGTGGGACCCACACACCAATTGTTTGGCCTGCGCTCCCACACGCCCTTTTTTTGGCGTGTGTTTATCAATGCCCAGAGAAAAGAGAGAGACACCTGAGGATGGTGCGCCAAAGTGCCAACAGAGATGTGTAAGCATTGCATGACAAGAAAAGAAACAAGAAGCAACAAAAAGAACCAGACAATAGATGTACCTATGAAATGCCAGAACATTGGCTGTGAGCTACAGGACCGAGTAATGGGACCGGTGAAGCAAACAAGAGAAAAGAGAGACACCTGAGGATGGTGCGCCGAAGTGACAACAGAGATGTGTAAGGAAAAAGAAAAGAAGAAACGGAGCAGTACAACTAGAGCGAGCTAAATACAAGATCTAAACCTAACCGGTTGGATGGTTAGTGTTGGTCCGCGGTATCCCCCTTACACAGCCGTTGACATCCTCGGACTGTGATATGTTGCTTCAACTCAACAGATTCTTCGTGCAGTCTTTCTCCTGTGACACTCCCGGCCTGTGACACTTCCGAACAGCCGACTGCCCCGACTCCCGAGACGAGTCCACCGGCAGTACACACTGGTACAATGATGTCATCCTTCGCCTCGGACCGATCGTCCGAATTGGCTCTCCAGCTCAAATGTTCACCCGGTCTACTGAACCATACTTCCAGACAGTCAGGTGTGGTTACCAATCTGAAGCAGCAGCTTAGCTCTAACTCCAAGCGGCCTTCCAATGCCCACGAGGCCCAGTCACAGCTGTCGTCTTTGCTTGGTGTGGTTGACCTTAGAGATCGATTCGATCGTAGATTGGTTCCGAACAAGCACCTGTTGACTGCACTCGAATCAATCATCATCTCATTCGATTCCATCGGAAGCCCTGAAGCTGATGTTGACGAAATTCGATCCATCTTGCTCATTCAGATCGTTCTCCGGTCTTACTCGTCCCTGTTCGACTCCCTCTGCCACCAGTCCTTTTGGGTCAAGGATCAAATTGATTACTGGTCTATGGTTGAAAACAACCGACTGTCAACTGTATATTATCTAGTCCAATCCATTCCGAGTCGATTGATAGAATTGGCTGCTCAGTTTTTGTCCCGTACCCGACGCGCGATCGACCAAGTTAGGGGGAACGAAGGTCAACATAACCGTCCCCGGCTGTGCACCTGGGCTCGCCAGCTTTATTATCAGACATGGAGGAGACCCCATCTAGAAATCTCCATCTCAAGCTTCTTCCCCATCCTGAGCACGAGCAACTCGGGACTGTTTAACTCCCCAGCCCATTCGATCCAATTCCTGTCGACCCTTTCTCCGATACTATTGACGCGTCAGGAGGCGAGGGTGAAGAGCCAAGCACTACAGGTGGTCTATTCCGAACTGGCCGAAAAAATCGGATGTCTGGTCAACGGCTTGCACGCGTTGGAAGACGCAGCCCAGCGTCCGGCTGAGTCAGATCTTGCACTGTCTGACCTGGTTAGTAAAATGATACTCGTGACCTCGGAAATGGGTTCTCAAGCAGCGCAACCAATGGATGGATTTAAACCGACTGGAATTGCTGAGAAGCTTCACCAACTCTTGTTGAACCATCTGCCAAGTTATCCAGAAAATCTCAAAACTCGAATTTCTTCACTGTCCCCACCTGGTTTTTTCGCTCGAAATTGGCCCTGGTTGGTCTCCCTGCCAGTTTTCTCATTTGTTCTCTCAGGTTTTGCTTATAGCTATCGAGGCAAGATTTTGGATGTATTGCGAGATGCCAAGGAAACTCTCAAGGGATTCATATCTGGATGGGTGATTAGACCAGTCGATGACATCCTACAGACTTTAAGAGCCGGTCAGGAAGGCACCCTGGCCATCATGACAAAGGATAGTCTGAAGCCCGAACTGGATAGTCTCGAAAGGATGGTTGTGGAGTTTGGACGCGACAAACTCAAGTGGAGTGACGAAGAGCTGTCCAAGCTATCAGAGAGCGTCAAGGAGGGCAACTTGACCTCGGTCCTGAAGGTCTGGGAGAAAGAGATTAAGGTATGTCTCGATTATCCTGGCTGGGACTTAGAAGCTCATGCGCAATCTTGTCTCGTTTAGGCTCCCATTCGATCTGCAATCGCGGGTTCGTTGATTCGCGTACTTCTAATCCAAAGTAAGCCCGTGAATCAGAACCCCCCTCCCCCCTAGATCTACTTGTGCTGATATAGATCCGGATCTACTTCAGTTCAAAAGGTGAAAGTGGATCTGTCCCTGGCAATGGACGGGATCCAATCAGTCTTGCGCAGCCAGTCACTCACCTTTGGAGCGATCGGGGTAGCACCATCTATGCTTATTTGTTTCATGTTTGGCAAACTGTTTGGCTCGTTAGTCAAACAGCGGATTGGCGTAGTTGGAAAGGGAACCAAGGCAGTCAGGAAAGAAGTAAGAATCGCCATGAGGTCAGTGATCCAAAATCTGCATATACTTATTACCAGAAGAACTGCTGTTCTGATAGACTTGCTATGCTGCTAAGGAGAATGGAACGGACACTACTATTAATCACTTCCGATCCATCAGCTGATTCAGATCATCCAACAACCAAGTCGCACTCTAACAACCCCGAGAGGACGGTAGGATTGTTATTCTTAGACCTCCACTTACTCAGATATTTCGTTCATTCACCCCACTTCCCTAGACGGGAATCCTCTGAAGCCATCCAAAATGAGTTTCTCGCTGATATCAAAGACTTGGAAAGCTCCCAATTGAGCTGGAAAACTAAATCTAGATTGGCTAAACGGTTTCTGAAGCATTGGGGATTCTTGGTCGGGATTTGAATCAATCAAGTGACAAATTTATGCGAACAGATCATTGGCTTATTTACCACTTTTTTTACCTATTCGAAAAAGCAAGCTTTTTCTGTTTTAGATACTTTTGATTAGTCTTTTCTCAGACAGTATAAGTAATACTAATGATAGATTCCATCAACTGCATAAATTCAATCGGAAAACCAATCATGGAAATAAATTTGAAAATCCACTCGTTTAGCTGTAGGAGGATTGACATTAGACAGTTGAAAGTAATTCAATTGTGAGTAGAGTGCATATATTGAATGGAGGTTTCGAATCCAAGAGGTGTTTGTTTAATTAAGCGGGATTTGAAAAATGGCTTCGGGGATGATAGAAGCAGTCAGATGAACAATTGGTGATTGTAAGAAAGGATACCATGATGATGAACATAGAGAATGCAGCAGAGAATTCAGACTTTGACGTCTTGGGAGTGGTTACAGCCCTCTATTTTTAGTGGTTGGGGGAGTTAAGAGGGAAGGCAGCCCTCCATTTGTAGCTGTCGGGGGATTCAATGGTCAAGGAAGTAGATCCACCGGCTGCGAGATGGAACGTTTCCGGCTTGCCTTCTTGGTTCTTGTATTCAATATATACAGGTACGCCCAGCGTGCTCCTCAGGTTGTAAGGTGGTGTCGTAGTGAATGTGCCAATTTTTAGGTTCAGCCAGTAAAGATCGGCGCCTGCCATGTGGCCTGATTCTGGTTCAGGACCTTCGTGTTTCACTAGGTTTACTTCACGAAACAGCTCTGGCTTTAATCCCGGCAGTGCACCGCTTGAATTTTTGAACAATAGGGTGATGAACCACAGGAAGAGGTGGCATCCGTGGATTTTCATCGTAACTAAATCCTGTAGGGACGTAGGGACGGTAATCGGTATGGATTTCAGTAGGTGTTGCCCGGAGGAGACAGATGTAGTCTCCTCCGGCTGGCTGAGCCGCAGCCAAGTCAAACATGTGACCTAGGTCACAACACCCACCCCCTCGGCAAGGCTCCAAGACACCTGCCAGGGAGGTTGGAACTACATACAAACCAAGAGAGCAAAAACATCTGGAACATGTAAGAAATAAAGAGAGAGAGAAAAAAATAATGAAGAAAGGGACCAAGAGAAAAGGTAATTTTGACTAAGGCTTTGAAAGAAGGGGAATCAAGCAGGGGAATAAAAGTGGATCAGATGTAGAAATTAAAAAAAACTAATAAGGATCTTCGTCATAGCCATAGAAATCCTCCTCTTGATAATATTCATCACCTCCATCATCAAAACCACCATCATTGAAACCGCCATCATCAAAACCATCATCATCAAAACCGTCATCATCAAAACCGTCACCATCGAAACCGCCATCATTGAAAACATATTCAACTCCATCGGACCTATCAAAATCATCTCCATCATCAAAATGATCGTCCATTTGTTCAGTAAACTCGCTGCTGGCCTCGTCGATATCGTTGTAGCCACCTTCATCACTTTCAATTCCAAAGACTTGTTAAGATTTCAGCTCAACAAAATTAAGCGAATAAGGGGGACAATCTTGAGGGACTTAGATTGGATCGGGGAGCAAGGAACCAAGGGTGGTTCAAGTAAGAAAAGACTCTGACTCAATGATTTTTATTTCATGTATGAGGAGCAGACTTTAAAGTGACAACTAGAGAGCCCCCTTGCAAGATCCAAAGGGGGCCTATTCATGACAAACAATTAAACAGGACAGGACAAAGACATGACAGGACAGGGTACAGAACATCTCACTTGAGATAAACTGGTGACAGGGCATCTCACTTGAGATGGAACAGGACATCTCACTTGAGATGGAACAGTACATCTCACTTGAGATGGAACAGGACAGGACAGTTAATGGCTACTTGGCCATTGATAAAAAGGATAGAAGGGATGTGAGCGGAAGATGATGGTGTAGAATTCTGACACACCCCCGCGCGAACAGGCAGCAGACAGGGTGAACAAACCCAGGGAGATTAGGAAGGAGATCCTTTTGACGACAAGGTTAAGATGAAGCCAATGAGGAGGTGAAGGCGACGAAGAGCTGGTGGCGACGACGAAGAGCTGGTGGCGATGACGAAGAGCTGGTGGAGGCGACGAAGAGCTGGTGGTGACGACGAAGAGCTGGTGACTACAACAGGGAGCTGGTGATGACAACAAGGATTTGGTGGAGACAAAGAGGATGTGGTGGCGACAAAGAGGATGTGGTGGCAACGACAAAGAGCTGATGACTACAATGGGGAGTACTCAGAGGTTTGTTTGACGAGTTAGAGGTGCTTCCGACGACTTAGAACGACTTAGAGGTTCTTCCAACGACTTAGAGATGCTTCCAGAGACTCCAAGGACCTTCCAACGACTCAGAGGTGCTACCGACGACTCAGAGGGGCTTCCAACGACTCAGAGGTGAATCCAGCAACTTGGAGGTGCTTCCGACGAATTGGAGGTGCTTCCGACAAATTGGAGGTGCTTCCGAAGGCAAGGAGTTGATGCCAGTGAGCTGAGAGAGAGATGTGTTGAGAAGAGAATCGAGACTGTAAATCTGTTAAGATTTCAGCTCAACAAAATTAAGCGAATAAGGGGGACAATCTTGAGGGACTTAGATTGGATCGGGGAGCAAGGAACCAAGGGTGGTTCAAGT
Source organism: Puccinia hordei (assembly GCA_007896445.1). Lineage (NCBI taxonomy): Eukaryota > Fungi > Basidiomycota > Pucciniomycetes > Pucciniales > Pucciniaceae > Puccinia > Puccinia hordei. The sequence continues at coordinate 222,743 of RDRW01000255.1, read as the reverse complement.
AAGAAAAGACTCTGACTCGATGATTTTTATTTCATGTATGAGGAGCAGACTTTAAAGTGACAACTAGAGAGCCCCCTTGCAAGATCCAAAGGGGGCCTATTCATGACAAACAATTAAACAGGACAGGACAAAGACATGACAGGACAGGGTACAGAACATCTCACTTGAGATAAACTGGTGACAGGGCATCTCACTTGAGATGGAACAGGACATCTCACTTGAGATGGAACAGTACATCTCACTTGAGATGGAACAGGACAGGACAGTTAATGGCTACTTGGCCATTGATAAAAAGGATAGAAGGGATGTGAGCGGAAGATGATGGTGTAGAATTCTGACAAGACTTGGTCATTGTCCAGGATTATATTGTGATCGGAGTCAATGGAGTGGTTGGGATAATTGATACCTTCAATGGTGTCTGAGGTGTAATCGGGATGTTCATGTGAATCTTGAGACGGCTGAAAAGAGTGAAGATTGTGGCAATGTTCTGTCTCAGGTTGTTAGTCGATAGGAACTAGATTTGAATAATTGTTAATATTTTGGTCGGTGGCGAGGTAGGCATCGACAAGATTGGTTTCATCATCCGTATTGGCCTCATTATTTTCTTCATTGATATCCCTGTTGTTGTCACATCCCAAGCCTTCTTTATCATTTCCGTACATTCCAAAGAATGGATGGTTAGCTTCGGAACCCAGCATAATGTCCAAATCAGACCGATCATCCCATTCACTTTGATCTTGATCGCTGTGATACTCCAAACTTAAGTCTTCATTGTCATTGACTTTGCTTTCTTCACAAGACCTGTGATAACTGCAAATGGGTTGTGAGGTTGTGTGTTTAGCAACAGACCAAGGGAAAATTTGGTCTTGTGGATGGATTTGCATGTATTGCACTCTCGACGGGGCCGACGGCAAGCAATGAGGTGGTTGAAAGTTATGAGGTCGGCCTCTTGTTTGATTCCTCTTCCATGCACGAGATTGTTTTGTAGGTCTATTCGGCGAGAACAATCGTTGGAATTTGTCTTGCTCAAGGTGTGAAGCAAGTGCAGCTTGATTGACGGCAGGCTGGAGAACATCAAACGGTCTGAAATTGTTTGCGCATGAGACCGAACCCAAAACGAGATTCAAGTCGGCCACAAACATCCGAATTCGCCTTTGAGCATCTTGAACATGTGAATCCATCGAGTATGACAATCAAGCAAATCGGAAATCAGACAAAAAAACAAATATTGATAAAAAAAAAAAAATCCGGAATTAATTGTCGGTGTGTAAAGATTCAAAACTTGAGAGGATTGTGCCGGTAAGATTCATCCGCAAGAGTTCAAAAGATTGATCCGGTATTAATTGTCGGTGTGTTTTCTTCAGCGTAGCCGGTATCGCAGGCTCATATAGGGTCGGTAATCGGTATGGATTTCAGTAGGTGTTGCCTGGAGGAGACAGATGTAGTCTCCTCCGGCTGGCTGAGCCGCAGCCAAGTCAAACATGTGACCTAGGTCACAACAAATCCGTCCTAGTCTTTATTTTCCTTGGGGAAGCAATAGCTTGAGGATCAATTAACGTTAATGAGTCTGTGTTTAGTTATGGCATATAGGATTTTTGGTAGAATTACTAACTATTTTGGAAACTCCTCAACCAAAACCAATCCTATTGCCTGACAAAAATTCAAGGAAAGTTAAGTCAGATTAAGTTGTTGAGAGTTGTGGGAGCCTAGGTTGGGCAAGGTCTCGCGGCCAGAAATCATCCTGCGTAAATAGTTGCGTTCCGAGTACAAGCTTCTGTATCTGTATCCAACCAGGACAACTACACCTCCCCCTTCAATTGCAAACCCTTTATTAGTTGTCCCCTTCACACAAAAACCCCTCTCTTTCAATTTCAATACCATTTACCCATTTATAAACCAACCTGAGAAGGTTAAAAACATCACACACCCACCACTACACAGTAGATTAAATTGTCTAGATTACCCCGTACTCACAGAAACTTAGGTCCTCATAACACCAAGTGCTCAAAACAATTGTTACAAACTTAAAAAACTTTTAGTTTGAAACAAATGATATTCATAGTGTGCAATGCCAATGGCCAAATTATACTTTTAAAAAAAAAAAAAAACTGCAGCAGAAAGCCTTGAAACTTGTTAGATCAAAGCACCCTTGTGGGCTCTTAGCAGGGCTACATACATCACACAAGCACTAAAAAATTTCAAGGGTTTCAAAAACCAAATTGGTCACAGCCATGTCCAATTTGGGACAGAATTTGCTTGAATCTGGTGAACCAATTCTGTTCCAAAAAAGGTCACATAAACCAATTTGTGAGAGAATAAAAAAAATGCTTTGAGAAAAAGGTTTCATAACCAATTTCACAACAGAACCATTCCAACAACAGTTTTGGTTCCAAAGACCAAAACTGTTGGTGGAAAGGTTGGGAAAACATGATATATCAGCTAATTGGTTCTAAAAACCAGAATAGCTTTGCGGAAGGTTTGCAGAAATACTTCTGGAAAACTTTCTGACCTTAATTGCCGCAGGATCTCCCACAAGGTTGGCGGTATCCCACCGGATATTGTCAACCAACCCGCCGTTGGCCCCAATGGGCCAGGTTCCCAAGACACCCTCAACAGCACCCAACCACTCCAACCACCAGCCCAACACCAACCACTTCAAACATCAGCACAAAAATCATGTAAACTGAAGCAGAGAGGTCCTTTCAATCACCAGCAACCCCGCTGGGGCCTGTTCCACAAACACCACACAAGATTATCTGCCAGAGGACTCCAACAGTGAATCCAAGATGTTAATCTCCAAGAAGAAACACCTTCCTAACAGCACAATTACCTGTTTGATACTTTATGAACTCCTTTTCCAGGTTGGCTGCAACAAGAAAAATGGGGATGAACCCATTTACCACAAATACACCCCCAAGAATTGCCTCCCACAATTTAAAACTTTATTTATTATGATTACTCCCTCATCTGAAGAAATGGTTTGTTATACACTTTCCATCATATGATATTTACTTATCCTGCTCTGGTTTGTTATTGTGGAGTGAATTTTTTTCTTATGAATATGATCAGAATCTAAAAATAGCATGGTACTTTGATGTCCATAGGAATATCATCAAAATTGTGAGAATGAAATTGGAAAGAATCTCTGGTATAAAATAGAGATACAAAAGTTTAAGAGATAAGAGACAAATAAAAAATATATCAAACAGAGATTGATAAGAGATATACCCTGTGATATGACAAAAAAAAGAGGACCACCCTCATGTGGTTTCCTTGCTTTTTTTCCCGGTGAAATATGGTAAATATATCCCAATTGGTTTCAGAAATCATGGGAAGCCAAAGCCAAGGAAATATTGTAAGATATTTGGATTTGAGAAATGATTTTTACAGGCCCATTTGTAATAACCGCACATAAAGCCCTTGTTGGAAAAAAGAAGCTTTGTTTTTTTGGTATGGGACCAATTCTGGTATCAGATAATTTATGGTGGTAACTGGCAGCATGATGTGAGAAAGAATTCATGAGGTATCTATTCACACTGGAGTGTTGGATTTTGTGGGTGATACATGCTCCTTCTTGACACCCAGTTGATAAAATGGTAGTTTGAACTGTTGGAAATTTCCCAGAAAAAAAATCACTCTTCCCATTCAAAATGTATTTGGTTGTCTGAGTTGGGATGGAGCAGAATTTTTGCAACAGAATTCATTCAAATCAATAAGAACTGAATGTCTTATTTATTTATTGCTGACCTCCACTGGGGTGTGCACAAACCAATAATCTTTAGCAATTACAAAAATCTGGCTTTCTGGTTGGATTCCCATCCTTATTCACTTATAATTGATTTTAGCATAATATTCTCTGGGTCCAACTTCCCAAATTGACTCGGCTCTAGGGGTTTGATTTACTTTAGATGGTGGAAAAGTACCCAGTTTTTTGGTCAGTAATTCATTAATGTGTATGATAAAATGATAATGGGTTAAATTTTCCCACCAATTCAAATGAGCCAGCAATTATTTTATTCTTGTCATTCAGCTTCAGAGCAGCTATCTGAATAATGTTGAAATTAGAGTGATTCTTACTGAGTAGTTCAGGTCTTTGTTCCAGCTGAAGCCCCTTATGGCCATGCTGGCTAGGGTGCCGCTCAGGCAGACCAACACCATGACTTGCGAGCTTCATCGGGCACGTTAGGCAGGAGCGTGAGCCAAGCCCACAGCCGAAACTCTGCCTTCAGCCACAATTCCGCTCCAATCAAAACAGCGGTCTCGGTTACAACGTTGGCCTCGGTGGCGGCATTGATTACGCCGGCAACACAGGTTTTGGTGCTGTGGGTGGGAGTGGCTACGATGCCATGAGCTTAAACAGCGCAAGCGCAAATAGCTACCACGCAGCTAGCGGCTACCATACCGGTGGTTTCGTTGCATATGGATCTGGGAGCAGCAATTTCGCATCCTCCCAAGAGAGCTCCAGGACTTCTTCCGCCAGCTCCGGCTTCCAAAGTCTCAACGGAATGATTGGTGACATTTAGTTTCAACTTGCGGCCGACCAGCTCGTCCAGGATATTGTCTCCAAACAATGCCAACAACTGGGGCAGTCCTTCCAGACTGTCTTGGCCCAAGCTAACAGATGTGATGCTTGCTTCCAAGTAAGCAGATCTCAAATAAACATTGAAAAATCATGAGAGCCACCCATTCATGTTACCTCTTGTTCCAGGACGCTGGTCAATTCGGTGCCGTGGCTTCGAGCACTATGAGCTCATGATTCACGAATTTCATGAGCCAATTACAATCCACCTTTGGCGGCAATACCTTTGACCAAATTGCCTCTCGTAGAAGTAATTCTTTATAATCTTGTCATTTAATATTATCCAATGTTTGATCTATCACCTTAAATTGATCCTTTTGTTCTTTGCAGCCTTCAGGACTCTTAGCCCTTCTTTCCAGCAATTTTTCCAAAAAAAAAATCTGGCAGCTTTTCGTCGTTCTCCTCTATTACTATCTATCCCCCAGAGCTTTGGCTGGGTCATGCAAGGCGTGATGCGCTCTATCATGCCCACAGTTCAACAATTGGCCTTCAAGAAGTAGACTCGCTCTTCATCGTCTTCTTTGGTCCTGTATGCCTCATGCCACCTTGTCATAGCCGACTGATTGTCCATTTTGGCATGATCTTCCCATGTAGTTATTAATGTTGTTCGTTTTTTTTTTTTGATTTACACACTCACTGATCAATGCTATACATACTACGTTCGGTGATGATAAGAACCATTTTTTTTCCTTCCTCAAGCGTTCGTTTGTGCGATGATGGTGCGGGCCATCTTCACGCTGCTCATTTTCACCATGAGTGTTAACTTGTGAGTTCCGACCGTCAAGATCCGTCCTCTTATCTCCGGCATCGCAACGATTTGTCCAGAAACAGGTCCATCTGAATCTCAAAGTTTTCCTAGATCAGGCAACAACATCCTCACTGGGTGCCATGGTGCCAACCGGTTATCACTGTGCATGCGTCAACTTCTACAGACACAGTGATATCCCTTTGAGAATGACACTCCTGACGCCAGGGGTTTCAATTAATCATTCCAGAGGTTTGGTTTAGAAAAGGTCAGCAGACAAGTGCCAGCCTTTTACAGCAATATAAACCATGGATTGATTGATTAGAATGTGCTGGTTGCCCGACGGGTTTTATCGCTCTACCAAACGAAGAGTGTTGACACGGCTTGGAGGCGTGATATTATATTAGAGTTCTTGTTTGTGGGAGAATTTGGTAAAATAAATGTATATTTAGAAATGAAGGATAAATGAAGCCACTTTGGATTGGTGTGGTGCAGGCAAGAATGTCACAAGACAGGAAAAATGCTTTTAATTCAGTGAATTTATCAGTAGCAAAAATTGATTATGCATTTTTGGGATGGGAGTTAACCAATCAACAAGTGAAAAGGAACAAGTAGACATGGGGGTAGTATACAACTGGGACTCCCAAAAAGTAACACAGGGCACTAAAAATCAATCAAATAAACCAAATGTGGAAACTTTACACAGAGATCCATCAATTTGATGGATTTATTTCACAAGGAAGGTCAGAAAGAAGCGCTTACCGAAGGATAAGCAAGACCGATGGTTATTCTCAATTAGGTTTGCTACCGGACGTGTCGATAGGAGGAGGAGAAGTGGTCTGAGCAGTACCAGGACGACTGTTGTGATGACTGTTACTCCGAGCCAAGGAGGGCCACTTGGAAGATGAACTGGAGATCGAGGATGAGCCGAGGTTGATTGAAGATGCTCTTTTCGTCGAGCCCGGTGAGGCCATCTGAATCCTTTGTGCCGCTAGTACCAAATCCTATATTGGTCATAAGCAACGGAACAAATAATACGGTGAGCGAGTCATTCTCTGAATCAGGATTGGAGCTGATGGGAAACGGGTCAACCAGTTGGCTGAAGACGCACTGAGATCATCGTATTATACGATTTACAATCTTGGATCGATCGGTCTCTCTTTTGTTGCTTAAAAACTAACATCTCTGAGGCTCGCCGACCTAGTAATTCAAGTTCGTCACGGATAGATGCAAGTTGTTCGAGGTCTCGGGTGGAGAGATTAGCTAACAATGGCAATGCATTCCACAAACAAACGGTAGGTCAAACTATTATTATTCTTTGGTTTCTTCCGTGTTGCAGATCTAAGCGGGTGTAAAGATCAGAATCAAGTATTCACCTTCACTCATCCCCGCTAGTTCCTCGCACCGTTTTCTATCCAAGTTTGGTCCGTGAAACGGAGAAGCTGTGGTAGGTGAATGACAGTTCGATCTACCATTGAGAAGGGGACTAGTACGTTTAGTATCGATGGTCAATGACTTGCTGGCCAAGGGTGGAGGTGCAAGGAACTGAGAAGAATCAAGCAGACCGTCAGTGACCAGTGAGCTATAAACGAATAGCTGTTGGAGGGCTTACGTCGTTGAGATCGACTGGGATGCCGAGATGGACGAGATGAAAGCGACGGATTTGACTACGCTTCCATTCGACCGGTCTTCCAAGTCCATTTCCTCCGTCCACTAAGGTTTGCCAAGTTCTTTGGAGATCGTCGGATTTAAGGATCGAGGGCATTTGACGAGACTCACTCGTGGAGCGTTGTTGTTCGTTCTTTTTTTTCTGCAGGGGCGGTGGATGCTCAAGCCAAGCCTGAGATGGATGCGAGCGGGAATGATGATCAGTAAATAGAGCCTCCAAGGCTGGTGTCAGGGCGACCCGTAGAGTAGCCTCGGAGAACTGATCGGGTAGTTTGAATGGGACCACTGGCATCGTCGGCAAAGTTGGAGGTAAGGGTGATGAGGCGGTAAACCCTGCGAAATTCTCATCACTGACAGTCATCTCGCCATCGTCAAAGTCTCCAAACTCATCATCCTCATGATCATCATCATCCTGATTGTCAAATTCTTGATGAGTGTCAAATTCATCGAATCCAGAAGGTGAACTGGGGCCAAATGGACTATGATCTGGGAGAGTGGGGTCATTTGACCAGGAGCCAGTGGCCAAAGGTAGGGTAGCAAATTGTGAGTCGGTTGGAGGTAGTTCTAGGTCAGAGACGAGTGTTGTAGGTTTAGGTGGGGATTGTAGGTAGGATTGTAACTGTAGTGGTGATCGAAGGGCTGTAGGAGTATCTAGATCTTGATCGGAGTTTGAATCTAGTTGAATGTTGTCGCTAGGTTGAAAGGATGGATCGGAGAGATCTGGGGAGGTGTGTTGGTTTGGATTGGATGATGATGAAGCTTGAGGTTCTTGGGATGTTTGGTTCTTTGAATCAACGAGATCATGAGTGCCAGTCTGGTCCGAAAGATGATCCGCCGAGAGGGGAGATGGGGTTGGAGTTGACCAGATATCGGGTTCGTCCCAATCGCCGTTAAAATCGATCATGAAGGATTTGAGTAGGGAAATCGGATGGATCCGATGGTTGATGGTGGTTGATGGTGGTTGATGGTTGATGGTTGACAAGTGGACAGACACTATGGCAGATGACTGGATTTATATATAGCAGGGCTGTATTATGTAATCAGACGGCAGCTGCCCGTTAAGAATCACAATTTGTTGGTTTCATCAACCTCCCCACTCTTAATGGCTCTCCTCTACCTGGATTATCCCGTGGCAATCTTGTTCTAGTTTGCTTTAACTTAAAATGCCAAATCATACCTGGAACTCAAAGCTCACCTATAGCCTATCTAAAAGTAAGAAACATTAGTCATTAATTAATAGGCTCATGAACCGAAGAGGCAAATAAATTCCCACGAATAATTTCATCAACACCATGGTTTTGGAGGGACTCCGTTTCGCTGGGACTCCCCCAAGGAGGTTCTCACTGGGTCGTCGGGCGCGATGCCTGGGTCTGTTGAGTTATGTGAATCCATCAGCTTGGATCGGTTAGTGGTGTGCAGCAACCGAACGTTGTTCAGGTATCTTTAATCGTTGGAGGCCTGGTGATGAGGTTTGGTTTGGCAAGTTATATAAAGGAACCATTAATGTTGACTGGAGCTACGAAGACAATCAACCATCACGGTATTTCTCCCATTCTCCTCATCCTTTGATCCAACCAATCGATCTATTTAAATATCATGCGTTCATCCAATTTTATCAAGCTCGGATGTCTTCTATCAACCATTAGTGGGATAATCTCTCGGCCGCAACTTGGCCTCGATGCTAACCCGGAAGCTGAGCCACAAGATGTGAAACTAATTCCAGTTGATTAGTTGGCTTGTTGATCACCAAAACTTATTCATGACTTCTTCCTCGAAAATTCTATCCAGAACTCCCACTCTTTAGCAACCCCAGCAGTTTCAAATACTGGATTACCAGCTCCTCCGCCTTCCAACCCGTTGGTCTCAGAAAATGAAGCTAAACCTGTGGTGGCTATACCGGCTCCTCTGGTCCCCAGTCCTGAACCACAACTAGCTGGTACCGAAAATAGAGATACCAAACCCACTCCCCTAGGTACCCCAGAAGAGAATGTTGGTTTGGCCGGTGCACAATTGAGGAAGAATGACAGTCCAATCGGAGAGGCTGGACCTAAACCAAAAGGGAAAAACGCTCCACCACCACTCATAGAAGCAAGCCCACCAGCTCCAAATCAGGATCCCCCAGCTCGTAAAATACCTGATCAAGCTAAAAAGCCAGTCGTAGCTCAACCTCCCGGTGGAAAAAAAGATAATGGGAAGAAGGATGATGGGGTTCGTAGCAATTTTTTTTTGTCGTCATACCAAACCAAATCTTCTAGTGAAACTCACATGAAAATTTGATGGCTAATTTCACATCACCAAAAACGGTCTATTTTTACAATAGTCATCAGCTTCCAGGCCTGTTGAGCTATCAAATTCGGTGGTCGCCTCCAGCCTTATCGGGATACTAGCTAGTATAGCGGCTATCGTTGCTTAGAAATTTCTACCATTAAATATGTAACTGTTTAGCTTTTTGGATCGAGTGGACGTAGTGTTCAGATAGAATCTATGGTTCACTTTGGTATTGGATAATTTAAATATTCTTCTTCTTTCTTACATTCAATAACAACTTGAATTAAATAGAAATGAAAACTTGATACAGTGGATCAAAGGAATTCCGGGGAGGAAATGATCTCATTTGTTTTAGGGATTGTGTGTTGGCTTGAATGGAATGGAAACACAAGTTTGGTGGTTGTTTGGTCATACTATTTTCAGGGGTTGTTCCAATATTTAAGCTTAAAGTTAAATTGTGATGTTGGTTGTGTTTATACATAATTATTTTTGATCAGTTGAGGTTTGAATGAAGTCTTAAAGTGATCCCAGTTAAACTTAATCTCATTGGTTGAGATCAACAAAGTTTAAGATGGGGTGAGTTTACTTTGACACTCTAGTGTTTAATTAATTAAACCCAGCTAAAAATATCTTCCTGCTGTTTTATTTTTATTTTTGTTATATTGTGTTTTTACAAATGCTTGGATTTTTTTGATGATTTTTGGATGGCAAGGTTATGGGATTAAGGCCACAGCCCCAGTTTAATCTTCAGGTTACTGCCACGCACAGCATCAGGAATCAGCCATGGCTATCATTAATGACCAGATCATGGGTTTTGAAAAACATAACAAATTGTTTTTTTTTGACAGATTTTGATAAATCTTGATGCAAATCAGTCCAAGCATTTGTAAAAACACAATATGTAAGATGAAGAAGTTGTGCGGCCTGTGTTGTATTTATGTAAATAAATAAAAAATTAAATTTCTTCAAAAACCAAAATCACTTTTCTTTCTTCAAATGGACCAACCAACACTCATCAACGCACTCCTACACATCCATCATTCAACTCCAACCACCATCTCAACACCAACCACACCATTACCATCAACACCATCATCATCCAACCAGAAACGAAACAATAATCATCATCGAAGGGCCTCGGTAGCAATCAGTAAGTCATCTAATTAAAATAACTAAACCCATCCATCCCTATTAAAAGCTAATCCATCAATCAGTCATCCGAATAGCACCCTTGGACCCTCAATCCACTCAGTCATCTCCCACCAATTCACCAAGCTCATCCCCAAAGTACGAACCCCAATCGATCCACCAACAACCATCATCCTTACACCCTAACTCATCATCAGACACTCAACATGATCTCTCCCAACAACTCCACCAGTTCTTCTCTCAAGAATGGGTACAAAACGGTACCCCAGAGTTACTGTTTATCGAGCGAGCCACTCGGACCAGCGATCGATGGTCGGCCCATCTGGCCTTCCCAGGTGGACGTATGGAACCCGAGGATGAGGACGGTCTGTTTTGTGCGATGAGAGAGACCTGGGAGGAAGTGGGGATCGACCTGGCCGAAAAGGAGTTCATCCCACTCGGAAGGTTAGACGACCGTGAGATCACCACCAGCCTAGGTAAACGACTACTCATGGTCCTCAGCCCATACGTCTTCCTATCCACCCATCCCACCGGTGGTCCAATCCCAACACTCGAACCCACCGAGGTCAGCGCGGCTTATTGGGTACCCATTCACTATCTAGCTGGACCTCAGACCAAGTGGGGCGAGATGACCATCGACCTCTCAACCAGACTCGCTCCCTCCAGAGGTCCACTCATCAGCTTCATCCTCCGCTCACTCGTCGGCAGTATGAGATTCCGTTCGATCCTCCTCCCTCATAACCCGATCGTCGAAATCAATCGAGCCCCATCAAAACCAGAAGACGATCATCACCATCCTTCTCCCGATCTCAACCTATGGGGTCTCACCTTGGGAATGACCCTGTAAGAAACCTCAACCTTCTCAATCCTCTCCTTCCCTATAGATCTCACTCATCTCCATCTTTCTTTCTTTTTTTTTTTTTTTTTGTGGGGGTGGCCACTAGTGATCTGCTCTCCTTTTTCAAGACCCCCAATTCTTCTCTACCCGATCAACCTAACCTTTACAGATCCCCTTCATTGGAACATCTCAACGTTCCACCCCGCGAAATCACACTGGTTACACCTAGTATCACTAGCATCTTCCCCAGATTTACTCGTCAGCATCATCTTTTTTTCTTCTTCTTCTCCTTCTTTCGGATTTTCTTAAATGAATTAAAACTGAAACATACCTCCTCCCACGCCTTCTGAAGATCCGGATATCAATGCATTGATTTGGTTACTAGGAAGGCGATATCGGAACTTGATCAAACAGTGTCATCAACAACAGGAACAAACTGGCCTAATTACTGGAAGGTCTCGAAGTGATCTAGGAGAGGAGGGAGCAGAGTCTGACCAAGAGAGGGTTGATGAGGGGGAAGGTGGCTAACAATCAGAAGATGACGATCAATTACATGAATAATCAGATGTCATGGACGAGTCTGGCAATGAAGGAGTTCTACCGCTCCGTTCGCAAGGCCCTCATCCTCTCCGTCCTCTTCCGTATCCTCTCCGTCTCCGCCACCCTCGCTACTCTCTCCTTCCTCTGGGGCCCCAACGCTCTCAACTCGTCCCGTCTTCTCCTCAACTCTCTCAGATCTCGTCTTGAAACATTCCGTCGTTATCATTCTAACCTCTTTTACCGCTTCCTTAAACCTTCTTCCTCCTGAGTCTTTCTTCACCGCCCCATACAACTTTTTTTTTAACACTCGTGCTTGTTGTTAGGTTTTTACAGTCTTATCATTATGTACAATCATCATTTCTCAAAAAAAAAAGTCAAAAAAAACAATGTTTGACATGGTTGTCAGAAATAAAGATGTTGCATAGATGTGCATACATACTCATAGAATGTGTACCGAATTTGTTGATCTATCTATACACTTATTAGCACCACCTGTTAATGTACAGCAGTTTTCTAGTCAATTGTTTTATCTTTCCTTTTTTTTATTATTCGATCCTTATGTGTCCTATCAACCACTCATTCACACTCTATATAAACACTTGTCAGACCAACCAATCGATCTAAAATGTGAGCTCTAGTTTACTGCAGTCTTTCAACAAACAAACAGAAGATTTGGTTGAATTAATCCTAGGACGATAACTCGCGTACAGCTCGTTATCAAGATCATGATCCTTGATATCTTGTGTCTCTTTGACTTACTTACACGGCAGTTGCGCGAAATTGGGTTTCGCTCGGCAATCTGACACGCAGGTCAACTCACTGGCAAATGGACCCCTAACTTAACACAAGTCCCTCGCTTTGGAGGGCCCTGGTGAAACTTGGGCTGGCGCAAAGCGCCCCTCGCGCGAAGCGCGAGCCACCAAAGGAGACTTGTGACTAATGTCAGATTTTGGGCTGGAAGCTGGGAACCTTTTTGCAGGGAAAGGTTTTCCCTCATGTTTCCCCCACCTTCCCAGATGAAATTTGACCTGCCAAATAGACAGGCCAAAAGGCCAGATTTTTCTCATCATTTCTGTAATAGACGGGTGGCCCAAGGTTGAGGACTCGACCCTCAAGAAAATAATGAAATTCTCATTTTTCCATGAGTTTCACGAAGGTCCTCAGGATTATTCCCAATTTTTCTTTCATCTTCTCCAATACTCCCTTACCATGTACCTATGCATTTCAACTCGGTGGCTGCTACAGACCTGTACAAATTGAACAGATAATGTGAGATTCAATGTCTCAACCCATAATATTAAGTAATGTTTCAAACTATGGGATAAATAAAAAATTCACGATGTCACCATTGTCAGTGAGACTCCCACTCACATCCAATGGACCAACCAACATTTTTTCATCATAAGTCTGAAAAAATATGTACCCAAAGCCAAGAAGTTGGCCTACATGCTAAAGCTCACAAGAAATCATTTGGATGGATTACTCGGGATTTAAAAGGGTTTCACTATTGAAAAGTGAAAAAAAGCCCCCAAAAGCCAAAGCTTCCAGGCGATGGCTGGGACTTTGCTCACAAGCCCCTCTCATTCAGAGGCTCGCTTGGCAAGGCGCCTTCGGCGCGCTGGGTCCCCCGGCCCCTGAATCAAGGGGATTGTGCTAAGCTAGAATGGACCCGCGGGCTGTCAGATTGCCAGAAAGCTGACAGCCCAACTGTGGGCCCTCGATCAGCTCCCCAACGCCAGCACGCGGGGGGAGCGGCAAAACACCGTCAATTTGAGTTGACCACAGGCCTGTTATAGCTGGAACCGGGAACTCCCCCAAGGGGAAATAATATTTCTGTAGGTGAACTATTTATAGGTAAAATCTATGTACATACTTGGGTTGGTGAGAGACAAAAACCCATAATCTCATAGAATATCTATATAAAATGTGAGAAATATATAAATGACAAATGTCACAGGAAACTTGACATAACAGGGCCAACTGGCAAAGCAAGGGACCACAATCCCTGAGTCCCCTCACCCATGTGTCCCCAGCCACCCAATGACCTCACCCCCCCTCCATTCAATTTTTAATATCCCCTCTGCCTAGATAGTTATGTAAATATTTACATCACAACTAAGCTCTCTTTGAGTCAATCTATGTATTACTCATTCAAAACACAAATTACTATTTATTTATATTGAGCATAAAAACCAAAAATGAAATGAGACCTCCCTTGACACTTTACAATGACCAGTCTTGTACTAAGAATGCTCATAGTATCATGCAATTTGGATCAACCTGTTTTTGTGTTTTACCATGGTTCTTTCACATTTTTATTCAATTTTTGATCTTCAGATGAAGTTTTTGTTCCTTTTTTGGTTTTTGTTACTTTTTTGTATTTTTTTGAATTTATTTGATTTATTTGCAACATGCAAAAGAGATTGGGCTTTAATTTCTGATGCGGGAAAGAAAGTGGGCTGATAACATGTAGTAGCTGTGGTTTGTGCAGCTACTGCATGTAACATCTGCTTGTTATTACTCTATTTGATGTAGTTTCTTGGAGTCTCTGATTGTTGGCTTGTTTGTCAAGCTAGCCAAGCTAAATTTTATCTCCTGTGTGAGGAATGGTGCAATTCACTGTCTGAATTTCTTCCCACTGAGGTTGATCCATACTTTGATTCACCATTTCCAATGAAATTGCCTGGGGCATCACTTATTGTGGATCTATGCAATCCCCCCAATGCCCTTGAAGAATCAAACATATTTTCCCTCCGTAATGAGCTTCTAGAAGATGAATAATAATTTGAACTTCCTGGATTGCCACCTGTAGGGTGATTATGGCACCCACCCAAGGAGGTTGATGCATACATTGATTGATTGCTCCCCAGGGAGTATCCTGAGGTGGATTGGAATGCTGATTCTGATGGAGGAATTGCCTGTCTGTTCACTAGTGATTCATGTGATGTTCCTGATGGCAAAGAGTAAATTCACTGGGCCATATTAATTGAAGTTCCAATCCTGTCTCCATATATTGATCCAATTTGAGCTGATGCTGAAGAGTATGATGAACTCCTTGATGTAGTACGCTCCATATGTGGCTCTGAATCTCTTGGGTAAATCACATTTGCAACTAGTGCTTCTCTTGTTGGAAATGGCAATTCCACTCCCATGGGGAAAGGGCATGGTGTATTTCTGGAGCTTGTGACTGTGTTCATTGCTCTGGTATCTGATTCTGTTGGGTAACTTCCATTTGCAACTAGGTTATCTCTTGATGGAAATGGGGATTCCACTCCCCAGGGAAAAGGTGATGGAACATTCCTAGCTGAATTTGATTGTTTTATTGTTTTCAGCTTGCTACTATGTCAGAGACAACCTGAATAGCATCTAAATACATATAAACAAAATATATAAAAAAAAAATAAGGAAAGAGACATTATTACAAAACAATTATGAAAGAGACATTGTTACTTATGAAAGAGACATTGTTAACCTTTACACTATAAAAAGTAAAAATATAAATATAAAAACATATAAATAATAGGATATTATTTAATATTCTGATTCTACATGTAAAATAACATAGGGTACCCCAGCCAAAGTACCCCTGTAACTTGACTCCTTCTAATAGTAAATCCACCTTAAACTACTATAATCATAAGTATAAACATGAATAGTAGAATATACAACATGTATGAAAAACAGAATAATCATCATACAATAATAAAACCATATTAAAACTCAAAAAGAGACATGTAAACATCACTAAATGCATATTTGACATTTGTGGCCCAATTGGGAGGACAGATTACCAATGGTGATCATGACAGATATTTTACATAGTTACCACTTCAGTTGGACACTCTGAAGCGCACACTTGAACCATATTACATGACAGTAACTGTGGTAACACTCACATGTCAACCATTGACATCATTGCCAATCTGTCATGGCTCATCCTTAGTAGTTACTACTAAGAGTCATGACACAGGACAGCCCTCTCTAGCACTCCTGTTTTTCCACCAAGGCTCCAAAGAAGATACTCAAGAGGCCATTCTTTCCCCTTGCTATATTCCCCATCATCTTTTATACATACACATACATACATAGAATTCCACCAGTCATAGTAACCAGTGTCCTGCCCTGTAAGTTGGTCTTTATAGACTTGATCCTTCTGTCCTCTTTTTACCCAACTTCCCAGTCTTCAGCACATCAACCCAACCGCCTCAGCCTGTCCAGTTAAACCCTAGAAGAGTCCCTTCCTTCAAGAAAAGAACAGAACAGTAAGTCCTTTTCTTTCAGGAGTTGTGGCCCTTCTAGCCATCTTTACTGGGATCAAAACAACCCCTACTTGCAGGCCCCAGTTGTATCAGGTCATCAATTTCCTCTGCTTTTGCACGAAAACTTGTGGAGGGAACTAAACCACCCCTGCTTGCAGGCCCCTCCTTAAAAAATATATTCATATATTTTTTATATCTCTCAAAAACCAGCTTATTACCACCTTTTTTATCTTTTCACCCTGTGTAGCTAGAAGTATCTTAGTCCTTGGCATCACAGAGCGTGAAAATTTTTCTGGAGATGGCTTCTGGCTCAGATGCAGTCCTATATGGCTCTGGTTGGAAATGTGGTTGGATATGTTCTGCCTGTAAGCTATATGTTGAATTCTCACTGATCCGCTCTTCTCAATACCGTCAACTGTCACAAGTCAATAATGTCACTCAGATTCCTTACACCCTCTTACACACTTCTACACCCTCCGCAGTAACAAATCATACTCTGAAATTCACTCGGTTAGGGTTGTGTATCTCCTCTAGAAAAGGAAGACTCAACTCAAGATTCTCAAAATCAGACTCGACAAGATTTTCGACTTCGACACCTCAAGAACTCAAGTCCAATCAAGACTCAAGATCTCATCTCTTCCCTCAAGAACTAACAATGTAAAGTCAGATCACTCGGATCATTCACTCTCCAATTAACTCACTTTGCTCTCACATCTTATTATCAAGTGTTGATTCTTGATCCCATCAAGACTTCAAGATTAGGCTCTTCTTCATCACTGAATCATACAGTGCTCGTGTGCTGTTTGTCATCTTTTATATTCTTTTTTTTCTCATTCTGCTTCTTTCTTATGTTGTTGTTTGTCGAGGAAATCTCATACTAATCAGCATCAATAAATTCTTTCTTCTTTTCTATTAGCCTGCTTCCTATTACTTCTGTCTGAACATCCCCCTTTCTATTCTCCTTAAAAAGTCCTCATCTCTTACATCTATTATCCATCATTAGCGGTATGCTTCTCTTCTCTTTGTCCTCTTCTCATCATGAACCTTGTTTTCTAATTGTTTTCTCTTTTAGTCTGGTTTTGGTTTAAAAGCAATTTCATCATTAGTTCTTTACTATACAGCCCACTCACAAAATGTTTTTGCAGGAGGGTTTGTTGATCATAGATTCTAGATTTCTGTGTAAGTTTCTGGAGAAAATTCCTAGGTGGGTCTGGTTTTCCTGGGTAATTTCTATTGGCCACCAATAGTTCTCTTGATGGAATTGGGGATTCTGGGATTTCAATGCCGCTAGCCATCCGTGATGGCATATTTCTGGAGCTTCCATTTGGGTTGACTGTCCTGGGGCTGGCTTGTTGCTGGACATGAGTATTTAGGGATGATTGTGGACTGCTTTGATTTACATGGTGGCTTGATGAATTTGGAGAGCATTGTGATGATTCAAATGGTTCATTATTCCTACTCATTTGTTTTTGGGCTGACTGACACTGATTTTAGATGTTACTTGATGGACTACTAAGTTGTGGCAGTGAATTGACTGAATTGCTTCTGCCCCTATGTGGCATTTGCTGCTGAGCAGGATTCCTACTTGGTTCAACGTGCTTGTGATTTGGGAACAGTCTCTCCTCTTGGTCTGGTATATTCTTCTCAGTCCTCCATTTCTCTAGTCCTGTTCTAATGGCTTGTGAAAATTCAGCACTGGATACTGGGTGAATATCTAGAGATGCTGTTTCTCTGTGGGCCTCTGGTGCATGGAATGAGCATGGATTTAGAACATAACTATCAGTTCTTATGTGGTGAACCATGTATCTTGCAGGATTCCCTTCATTGGTAGCATTCCCCTGCCTTGCACTCATTTTAACTTGGCATCCACCTTCATGACAGTTTTGCTGTACATTGAGGCAGTGTTTTATATGCTGTAAATAATATGTATTGTTCAGTTGAAGGTTTTCCTCATTTGTAAAAGCAATAATAACACACTATAGACTTACCTCAGGGAAACACACATTGTATTTGTGTTTACTCTTTATTGTCCTCATCTTGTAGTAATCTGAGATTTTTGATAGTTGAAAAGCCTCATAATGCATGCAGAAGATTCTGTTGCTTAGGCCATATGTATTTTTGTAGGTGACTTTCTAGATTGATTTAATCTTCCCAATAGATGCCCTTTGTTGATGGGAGCTGGTAACATACACAAAATATCCCTTCCTTATGCTTCTTTTTTCATCTAACTTGATGCAGCATACTTGACTATTGTTGAAAACTCCTCAGTCTAGTCGAATCCAACGGTTAAGCCCCTAGTAATTCAATGAGTCACGCGCGGGGGGGGCTTATCAAGAAGACACTCAACTAGGGGTCTTTTGTCTCCTATTCTCGTCAAACTCTCTGAAATCCAACCATCAAGTTCCTAGTGATTTGATTCACTCTCGATTCACTCTATCCGTATCGGTTGACATTGGTCAACCTCAACTTTGGTACACATCATTTTCAAGGTGGTAGTAATGTAATCAGAAAATCTGCTACAATCATCCTACATCAGATCCTGGCTCACACTTTTCTTTATCCCTCTTTTGTTTCATTTTTTTCTCTCTCAGATCTCTTTATACTACTTACCTTGTCATCTATCTATTAAAAAGAAACAAGTGGTTCTTTACTTCCTTGTTTGTTTTCTCCTAACTGATTTGTTTATCTTTCTCTATTGTGCTTGATGTCTCTGCTGAACTCTCATTGTCTTTTCTTCCTTATCCATTATAGAAAAATATTCTTCTTTTCTCTCCATTACTCTCACAGTACAGTCTTTATAACAACTATCTCATCTAGTCCAAGTGGTACAAATGTCTCTTTTATTTTTGTCTTTCATATAAATTTTCTCTGATCTTGTTTATGTTTTCTAGTCTGGTTTTGGTTTTTAGCAATTTCATCAAATTTCATTAACTATAATAGTGGTTGGGATATTTATCACTGCACTGCCAGCATAATTGCCTAGGTTGAGTTCATCCCAGTTAAACTAGGATGCAAACAACCAATTTAAATTAGGTTGACCTCAACCAATGAAATATGAAACCAAGGGGGGTCCCTTGGATTTATATTTCATCAGTTGATTTCAACCAATTTTAAATTGGTTGAGTGCATCCCAGTTTAACTGGGATGACTTCATCCTAGGCAATTATTCTGGCAGTGCTGACTTCCTTAGGAACTCCTACTTTGTCTTTGGCTGGAAGCTTGGCCTCAGAGTTTTTGGGGTAGGAAATCCCAGTTCCATGAATACTGGGGTGAACATAACCCATTGATTGCTGTATATCTGAATTATCAAAAAATGCCCTCACTTGATTGGACAATTGAAAGGAATTTTTTTTCAGATGATTTAACAACTTGGCACCAGATAATATTGCCCAAAGACATTCATAATTACTGAAATTTACTGCAAGATCTTTTCCTGGATGCTGTCTGTTGGAGTGTATTGACACATTCCGTAGTATGCTATTGAAACTTTCAAACTTTTCAGCGGCAAACAAGCTGGCTGGTCCAAATCTTTCAATAGAGTGTGCCAGATGTATCATCATGTGAAACTTGGGCTTGTTGACCCATTGTGCATTGCTGTTCATGAGCTGTAACAGCAGGTTATCAACCAGTATTTTCAATTTCCCAATGTAAGTACACATGTTTGAGATGTGTGTCTGGCATATATAAGGTGCCAGCCTGCAAAGTGCATTCCATAATCCTTTCTGTTGTTCATACATGAACTTAAATAACACAAATGGGGCACATTGAAGTATTATCTTGAAATCTTTACCAACCATGCTCCTGTGATGTTTGTATATATAAGCAGCATTGAGGACAGGTAGGTTGAGTGAATCTGTTATGAATGATTGCCATGAACCAAATAGATCATTCACCTGCCTGGGCTTGATGGTATTGGAGAGAAAGTATGTGACAATGTACTTGATTACCCCCAGGAGTATTACATGCAAAATTTCAACAGGTGTATCTTTGCAACCATCAAATCCTGGGTGATGAATGACATGAATCCTGTGATCTGAAGAATGAGATATATGACTCAGTGACACATAATCTATAAAACTTACCCAGAAGCCTCAGGAAGGGATTGAACAGCTTTTCATGCTGGTGCTCTGAAATTGCTAGTATCTTGCCAACCTCATGTTGCATTTTCCTATCTTTCAGCATATCTACAAAATCCTTTGTGATGGAATCTTGGACACCCCAAGCCCTGGATTCTTTTGCATAATCATCCTTGGTGCCATTGAATGCCGTATCCCACAGTTGATGAGAGCGGGAGATGGTCTCATTCCAATCTCTGTAATCCACAACATCCTAAATATAGTCCAATACATACTGTCAAACTGCAAGCAATTGCCTCATTAGAATAAGGAGTATTATGAACTAGCCCTTTTTCCCCAAGAATCCATGGCCAAGAATTGATATACATAATCTTCTCCTGCTTTATCTATCCGCTTTTCAGCTCCCAAACGGAATATACGGCAGGGATTTAATAACGCCCCAGGCATGGGAGTATTGGTTATCTCTGCATGCATGGGTGAGTCACCAAGGAAACAAATAATAATTGAAGGTACCAGGACATCATCTTGCAATCCATAGTCAAATGCAAAGAAACCATTGGCTGTAATATCACTAAATTGGGAGCATATCTATCATCAGTAGTCCTCACAAATGTTTGAGAACACATTTGTCATAGGTTGAGTCTCACTTGATTTCATCCACTATTTGGTCAGCCAATTCCAAAGTTCCTGCGGTATTTGATGTAGATAGGAAATGAAAGTTGTACTGTTGGTTTGAGTGTTTGGTTGGGAGACCTGCAAGGGTATAATAGTAACTGATGTGCTTATTCCATTTCTTGGACTGGTTACCAGAGGTGTCATCACAGTATAAAGTAATTTGTACATGTCTCATGAGCTTATTCTGTGCCTTTATATGCCATGAATTTGGATATTTGATTGGTTATAACTTCCCTTTTTTAGTTTCTGAATAGATTTCAGACAGACATGAGTCAACATGTCAGTGGTTCAAGTGAATAAGGGAAAACATAGCATACCCCATATAGTGTTCTGACAAGCAGATTGCACTGATTTTCCACCCCACAAGCATATTTCACTGTAAATCAAAACAAAATCTTCACAATCCACGCTAAATAACAATGGAGATTTCTATGGAAGAATGTGTGGTATTTTCATCCTGAAATTGACATCACTGGGGGTTCCTTGGCATTCTGGTTTGATACATTTGGCAAACATCTTGCCCATGTGGTCATAAAAGAAAATGGGTATGACCAAGGAGCCATTGGCTAGCTGACAGGGCTCATATATATAGTAATGTTTGTTTTGAATCACCACCATTTGTGCATGGTATTCACGTGAAAGGCATTCAAGCCACTTTGTACTCTGAGACAATTTATCCACATCAATTCCATTAGACTCCACAGGGTAAAAGTCCAGGTGAGGATTAACATATGGTTTTGCCATATCCTGTGGAAGTTTGTAAATGTTTATTTACCAAAAAATTATGTAAATAACCACTCAAATCAGTTGTATCCAATCCAAAAATAAAATGCTTTATCACTTACTAGGAGTATTGTTCTTTTGAGACTGAGGGAGTAGCATTTATTATTGAATACACTATCTCTTTTCATAGGCTCCATCTTGAGCATGGCCCTCAATCTGGCCTTTGCCTGCCAGACAGAGGTCCAATGGTGAAGTTCTCTGCCCAAAAACCCCAGGAGGGTGCGGACTTTGTGATATTGCATGTGTGACATGAGGTTATGCATGAAACCTGTCATGAGGACCGCAACCAATTTCTGGCTCCCCTGATTCCAAATAAACCCCCGTCAGTCTTCCTCCCACACTCTCACTCAACTTGTCCGTCACTCACCCCAACCCCACTGAAAGGAAACCATCCGCCTTTGCCACCCTCATCAACACTTTCTCAATCTGACCCTGGATGACCCTCATCTTCCATTTTGTTATCCAACAGGTTAGTTGGCCGGAATATATTGATGATGTCCTGGATAACCATATGGCCCCCGTTGCTGCCACTATCTCCGCCAAAGTAAGACAAAGTTCTCCCTTCTCCGTTGTGATATAATACGCTGACATCTTGTGCTGCGTTATTGTCTAGCTGCATATCAACCTTTTTATGACATTCAATTGGAGTCTGTTGGTCACCAACCAAACTTTCACCGTCAATCTCACGGTCGGCATTGTCAATATCTGTTTGCCTGTTCCCCGGCCGCAAATTTACCAGCAAGTTTGACAGGTGGGATTCCAATTTTGAATGTCCATCTGTTGAAAGCATTGCTTGACCACTGCAAAATCTACATATCCATTTCGCACAAATATCTGAAGACACCACAGGTTCATAAACTACTTATTGTCACAGGTTTTTGTATGTTGCTTATGAGATGTGAAACTAACACTTAACCCTTCAGTCAACCTTAGATTGTTGATTCCTTTTGTTCATTATTTCCAATCACAGTATATTTCATATACCAATATAACCAGAGAAGCAAAGGACAAGGACAAATATGAACCAAAATAAGCTGAGCACTCAAGATTGAGGTCTATTTAACTTATCCTGTTCCACTGACACAATTTCTCCCCCCACCCGCAAGCACCCCAAGCACTTGACACTTTAGATCATTACCCATCTATATCATTTGCTTTTCCGTTGCATATACTGAACATGCGACGTGCTCCATTGGGACTACCTTCTCCCATGAAACACTCCTCCCAACCCCGTGACGTCAGTAGAGTCAATGCCAATGTTGCATCCCCAGCTCAATCATCTCCAGCCCAGATAACACGTCGCTCAAGCTCTCAGGAAATTGTCCGGACCCCTCGAGTGCAACACACTACCCCCGGCCAAGCCCCACACACTCCATCAGGCAAGTAAATATATGGATTAAATACCACACCAATATGAGACTGACTTACCCGGCCATTACAGCGCCTAATCAAGCCATCATCCCTCCAAACAAAGCCCCTGTTGTCACTCCCATTCAAGCACCAATCATCACCCCCAGTCGAGGCATCCTGAGCAGTGCCAGTCGCAGCGGAGAGGTTCCAAGTAAGTTCAAATCCCAATACATTACACATCACATGTTTCAGCTTACCAATGTTTAATTTATTTATTTATTTTCCAGCTTTCAGGAGCCACCCCAGAGCGACTGCAAAACCAGTAAACAACATAATATCACCTCATGAGAGGGAGCACATGTCAGAAGACAACAACAATGATATGGCCAGTGACCATTGAAGCTCCAAGATAGAAGCCTACAGCGTCTATGGTAGTATGGACCCTCCCTCCTCTGGGATATTTTCCATACGCACCTGATTCCATTTTTTCCGCAGAAGACAGGCAACCAACGCTAGCAACGCCGCCGGCAACTTGGCCCCCCATAATCTGGTCTCAAGACAGCTCCATAACTACCCAAGTTTCTAGCAGAGGTACACACCACGCTTCAGACCACCTTGTTGAGGTGCTGCTTGCCTCAGCTCAGCTTTTGACTGTAGACTTGCCGCTGGCGCGTCAGTTGTTTGAGGTAAGTCTTTCTCTATTTTCAAGCAAGGACCTCTTGCTCACTAAATCCCCCAGGCACCGCACAAAACCCAATGGAAGTTGTCTGTCATCATGTGGATGCGGCAGCATCCCACCCATCCCCATACTGCAAATCTGAAGCCCCTGGGACTTATGTGTACAGCTCAATAGTGAGAGTAAGCACATTCCCCGATCAGCCAAATCATTGGGGCGCTTGCTGATGAAGATAGGTGATTCATTGACTCAGTCCACAGTTTGCCAAGGGCTCCGCAATATACTGATGCAAAGTGCGTTGGAGTCTTAGTTGTTGCATGGGCAGCCAATTACAAACTCGCCCCTCCCACTAATCAAGGTAAGTAAAAGGGATACTTAATCCCTCACCTGTTTCCCTTAACTGACCTTGACTAATTTTTACATAAAAGAAATTCGTCCTGGAGCAACCGGCCTCTTTCAGGAGGCAACACCTCCCCCCAGGCCTACCACAGAATCATGTGTTGATGGCAAGCTTAGTGACCCTTTTGAGGGCCATTGTCAAGCATGAAAGGACTCGCATGCAAAACTTTGTAAGTGGACCCTTCCATTAATCATAAATTCCTATACTGACAGTCCTCCTGCCCCCTCCCCCCTTAATTAGCTACTCACCAATGTGCACCAGGAGGCGTGTTTGCGTGAGTTTGGTACGGTTCCGAAACTGTTTGATTTGATTGTGTTGTTGGACAGAGCCTTCCAGCCCCGGAGTGCCAAGCAATCCAAGCTGATCTCACCATGGGGGTAAGAGTCCGGGTAGCAATTCTCCACCTTGTTACCATCCACCATCTTGTCCACTGAGCACCTGGTGATTCTTGTTCCCAATGGGATCTCATTGACAACCACTTGGAGGCCATGAGGCAGCGGACCAACCTCAAGGTGGCCGCGTAAGATTTCCTTAAAAGATCTCACCTTTCCTCAACGGCAAGCTGACCTTTTTTTAATCCTGACATTACAGGTACGCGGCCCTCACATTGAGACAGGATCACCAGTTATTCCCTGGGAACATCATGTTTGCAGATGTTCCCACAAAACTGATCCATTTGCCCACTTCCATAGAGGCAGATATTGAATTACAAGTTATGGCCGCAGAATTTGGGGGCAAACCCTTAAAGGAAGAGGTTGGCGCTTTTCTCTCCAGAGAAGTAGCCCTTGCCGGGTAGGACCAAGCTTGCACATTTTTTTTTATCTTTTTTTTCCCATGTAATTCCCCCACCCAAAGACCAAAGACAAAATCATAAAAAATACAACATGAAAAAAAACAAATAACAAAAAATGTAAAAAAAAAATCTAAAAAAAAAAAAACACAAAAAAAAAATCTAAAAAAAAAATCCTGTAAATAGATACATATTGAAACAAATGAAAAAAACAACAAAAAAAGGCCTGGTGGCCCCCATATATTCCCTTGGATATCTGTGAGCCGGCCAAGTAAGGTGACCCCACAGTGCGCCAAGCCCCAGTTAATGGGTGCAGGCAGTCAATTGACCCTGACCGTTGGTTGGACGGGGTTGGCTTTGACGTCAAACTGCCGGTTGGGTCAATTGGACCTTGAGTTTGCCGGCTTTTTGCCCAAATTCACGTTGGCAGGCCTTTTGAAAGTTGGATGGTCATTTTTCCGGCTGACCTGAGGTCCGTTTCTTGACGGTCAAAGCTGGCTGGGGGGGGTCCGGCAAATTGACGACCTAACCATCAGCGGTTTTGCCGGCGCCCCGCAACTGCCGTGTAGAGAAGAAGAGAAACACTATACTGTAAATACATCTTGTTTTTATAGTATGTGATTATGTAAACTGAATAATGAAATGTTATTTAGTGTGAGAAAAATGTACAAGCTTGTTGAGAATGTCATTCATGACATAAATGTAGTTGAGAATGATTGTTTATGTAAATGATTATGTAAAAGACTACAACAGCTTCTACCACATTTTCATCACTGTGTCACAACATTGTTGAGAACATCCTGTACACCACAGACAAAAAGTACCAACTTCAATTTGTGCACCAGGACGACTTGAAGTCGTGTATTATCAATTCAGTAGCATACATATTTGTCTGCAAGGTGACTTGGCACCCAAGAGTCAATCAAATCCAAGCCGCCTTGCAAACGTCTTCTGAGCCAGGTTGTGGCCAAGGCGGATATTTGAATCCGCCGTGGAGACAACTTGCAGTCAGCTTACAAGCCGACTTGAAAACGTCTGGTGGCAACGAGCCAACTTCAAAACGTCTGACGGCCAGGAGTCAATCCGCAAAACTACAAGGCCCCGGCTCAAACCACAAACCTATGTCAGAAAGAATACCGGAGATTGAGATCTCTTGCTGCTGTGATAGCAGTGACTGCACTCAACTGCACTTTTTAACAATTTTAGTTTCAAATCAAAAAAGACAAATCAGCCTGCGAACCACTTCAGTGGTTTGCAGCTTCTTAACCAATCCCGCCAAGTCTTCCATATCCAAGTTTTCCAAATATCCCCGGCTCAAGCAGATGTTGGTTGAGCCTGAGGTGGAAAAATGATGGGATGTGGGTCTCCAATCTAAAGTAGACTTGCAAAGTTGACTTTAGATTGGAGTCCGCGGTTCTCAGGTTGACCTGAGAACTGTTTCAGGTTTCCAAGCCATCTTGAAAACCAGAAAGGGTCCTCAAGACGCCTGGAAAACCCAAAAAGGTTCTCAGGTCAACCTGAGGACCAAGAAAAATCAAAGGGTGTTTGACCCAAACTTTAAAATGGTTTTGAAGTTGCCTTCAAAACCATAACTTGTTTTGAAAACAACTTTGGATTTGGAGTTGACTTGAAGACAAAAAAACTCAATTGGAGAATATGTATTCGTCTTCAAGTCAACTGGGATTGTATTGAGGGTGCGTCTGTGGTGTACGTCATTCATGATGTACAGTGTAGTGAGGAGTAATTATTGTTGCTGAACTGTGGGAAGATGACTAGAAAGAATATATTGCAATGAAAATGAATTAAAGAAATGTGTTAAGAGATGCTGTCTTTATATATATATGCTTTGTAGTTATGTATGTAATTGTGACGTAAGGTTGAGTCTAGTTAGTATGGGAAGTCTTAATTATGACAGTTATGTCATATGTCTCTAAAAGGTAGCTTTATGTAGTATGTAGTAATTGATACGTAATACGAGCTACAACAGTAATCTTTACTATGATTACGTAGCCGAGCTACAACACACACTCCAAAGATTATTGTATCAGATTCTCAAATCTGGCATTACATCAGTTGAAAAAATCTGTTATTATATCAGACAAAGCTGGTATTGTATCTACCACAACTGATATTATATCTACCTATTATGATATTATGTCTATCATGAGGGATATTAAATCAGTTGAAACTATTTAATATCAACATGACTGACTTGATCTCAGATTTTTCCGTCTGATGTAATACCCATGGGCCAAAATGTTATGTCAGATGCAAAAAACTGATATAAAGTCAGGGATGTTGATATTGAATTGCATCAACTGATGCAATATCTGTCATGATAGACATTACATCATGCAAGGTAGATATAATATCAGTTTTGGTAGATACAATACCAGTCTTGTCTGATATAACATCAGATTTTTTCAACTGATGTAATGCCAGATTTGGGAATCCGATACAATCATGCTGGCAGTGACATATGTAATGACTAGAGTATTACAGTTATGATTGCCACAAACGTGAGATGTTCAAGAGTATTGTAGATGAGCTAAGTGATAACAAGGGGCAGGTTTTTATGATAATAAAGGGTTTTTATAATTGTTTGAATGATTTAAATTGGATTATAATGAAAACAAGAAATAACAAAATATTGTGATGAGGAAATTTACAAGATGATATGTGCATGCCTTATTTATAATAAAAAAGAAAACATCTTGGACCCTTAGGAATGTCAAGTTTTGCCTTGTTATCTTTAATCCAATTGGTGATAAGGATCTATAGTATTACCTCGGGATTATTCTGTTAGTAAAGCCTAGGTTATTCTTTTCCCACTTACTATACGTTATCCCTGATTACTTAATCTCCTATGTAATATGAAAATTGTTTCTTTTCCGATTCTTACAACATAGAACCGCGTGACAAATCTATGACTTGCATCCGTTTGTCAGGATGGAAGTCAGTCGGGCTTGGGCATGATTGAATTATTCATGAATTATGTATTTACATACATACAATGTACAATGTTAAAGTTCATTGTCCATTCCAAGTCCAATTCGTAGTCAGGTTTTTCCACGATTCAAAGATAGCCGCTTGTTCGAACAAAAAAATCTGTGGAAATGGTACCGGGTCGGTGCCCAGCCGGCCATGTTCGAGTCAGCACGGGCCGTTCCTCGATGTTGATGTATGTCCAACTCCGGCTCCGGAGCACCCCAGGATATGATCCATAGATTCACACATGCGATGCTTGCCTTCTCAGATATGGTTGCAGCAACATCCACGCAAATGATAAATCTGGCAAGTTAGCAAGATTTTTAACTCCTTTCAAGCAGCAATGTTGCCCCTATGTTATATTCAGATTGCATGCGCCCTTTGTAATGCATGATTGCATACCCTCAAGGATCATGCTGTATAACCTTTCTAGAACCGAGGGTGGTGATTTTGTATGTATGTAACTGCACCAATGTTTAACTGCGTGGTCTCATCATTCCTTCCCGAATCCTAGATCTTACCTGACGCTCGTTGCTTATGTGGCTCAACAGATCAAACTTGGTACCACATTCTTTCTAAATCACGTCAACACCTCTTGGGTCCTATCCTTTAAAGAAAACTGAATCATACTTGAATACATTAAAGTACAATCTTGGAGCTAGCCAGCTTCGTCTACCCTACATAATTCCTTAAACTCTAACACATTTAGCGTGCCCATTCATAACTCTCCTCCACCATCAACTAGGCAGACTTAAAAGCTAAGCAATCAAGTGAGTTCTCTTCTAGCTCTCAATTTTTATTTGAATGTCGCGGTCACGCTTTGAGACAAAATACCTTATCAAAACTTTATATAAATACTTAATTTCCCTACAAAAGAAAACAAGTTCCCCTCACTCAAGATGAAGTCATGGACTATCACACTTGCCGTCACCCTGGCTCTCTCATCCTCATCAACAGTCTCGGGCTTGCCACACTTCCTTGAATCAGTGTCCGTTGTGCCTCAATCATCTGATCACATGCCTCAAAATCTTCTCAAACGAGGAAATGAGAAGATAAGATTGCCCTATGAACGTAAGCTCAGTGAGGTGTGCTCCATCCTTAAAGCTCTAAACCGGGGTTTTTTAATGAGTTTTTTTCCCAGCCTCCAACAACGATAACCAGGGGGAAAGTGATGGCGAAGATGAGGACGATGAATGCGACGACTCATCAGATTCACATGAAGCAGTCCAGGACCTCACCGAACATTACTACAAGATTGGAAGCAATGCTACGGGAGTTGGTTCAACACGCGCTTCGTCTTCGTCTTCCCAATCAAATCATTATGGATCCCCTTCTGGACCCCTTTCTGGATATTCATCGCCTCCCGGTGAGTTGATCCTATCTATGCTTGGATGAAGTCAACATAAGCTCTCGTTTATCGTAGTGAGCCAAACTTACTGCTTTTATTCTCACGAATTCAAGAGGAAAAGAAATGGAGCAATGTCAAACCCGAGGTGCCGAAGGAATCGTACACACCAGTAGCGGATCCGTTGAAAGCAGCGAAACCCTCTCCACCCAAAGAGTCCTCGTCGTCTCAAAGCCATAGTTCTTTCAACCAATACAGCTCTTCTTCGAGCTATGTGCATAGCGGTGAAAGTTACAACCCCCCTTACTCGGCAAGTGTTCATCATGGAAAAGCTACTTTGTCAGTCGCGTTCGTTATCCACCAGGCTTAGAAAGTAACTCATGGTGTCCTTCCATCTACAGCTATTCTCAAGACGGCAACCCAGGTTCCTGCGGTGTAGTACACCAGGATACTGATTACATTGTGGCTATTCAAAGTGAAATATATGACGATGGAAAATTTTGCGGCAAAACTATTGTTGTGACACGAAAATCGGTGCGCACGATGTCAATTAGTACTTCAACTTCCTCGTTGCCTGATATTTTAGATTTTTCTTCTTGTTGACTTGTTTTTCTAGACTGGACAAAGTATAAATTGCATTGCTGTGAGTGAATTTGTTTTTTTTTGTTTGGGAAGTTTGATGAAATATTTTAGCTCACAATTGTCTGCTTTTTTTCGTAGGCTGATATGTGTCCCGGATGTCCAACCCCTCACAGTCTGGACCTATCTGAGGGCGCTTTCAAAGCCCTCGGGGAACCAGAAGAAGGTCTTTGTAAGTTGCGACTGCAATTGTAAAACGATCTAGGCTTACCGTTGTTGAAAATTCTTTCCTCTAACAGTCGACATTGTCTGGAAAGTCAGCGACGAAAATTGAGCCCAGATCCGAAGCACCCAAACTAATCACATCATCAGCAGTATTAACTATATGGCTGCGGACGAGCATAATAAATTGGTTTGGCGATACCATCAGTCTTGATTTATTCTTTTCCATTTATTCTTCACGATGAAGATTCCTAATACACGAGTCAATTCTCATGAAAATCATTTCATCATCACATTGGGACTTTTTTTTTACTTCATCATCTTTTCACGAGGCCCTTATTGGTCAATTTGGAGTACATCATCGCTGTTTTTTTATTATTTCGAGACAATGTATAGTTGCTCAGACACGTTTATACGTGATTGGGGACGTCTTCAGTATGAATTGTCAGCCTGAATCGCGCTCATGTATTCCTTGAAATTACACTTGAATTCTCTCAGAAAATAAATCCTTCTTGGTATCCTTTGGTGTGACTCCGGCCATCGGTCATATTGACCTTTGATGACTAGGCTCATAACACATCAAAGTACACACCTCAATGAGTTGCATAATAGCATTCATCAAGTTACACACCTGAATCACAGTTAGTTATTAATTGAGGTAAATGTTGAGCACAATGACTGTAAAACCCACCATCAATGGTAACTATTTCCCAAAGCTTAGAACTCCCCAAAAGAAAACATCATGAATAATTATATACATACCACTTCTGGGGTGCCGTACCATTGGTAACAGAGGTAAGCATATCTTGATTATGGGACAATTGAGCGTCAGAGTGAAGATGAAGGACCATCAGAAGACAAATTTACTTGGACCTGTGGTGACGGGACCTTAGTCGCCAAGATCAGGAGCTTTAAATACTTCCATATAATAAATTCTTTCAAAATAACCTTTTTGTGTTGTCTTGAATATCGTTACTCCTTGTTGTACCTGATTTCTGAAAGAGACAATACAGGATGAAACCTTCCATCTTGTGGGCCGAGGGGTTGATATAAAACAAGTGATGAAATTACTAAAAAATTGTTAGATAACTGTTTACTACAAGAAATCATGGTCGATCCAACAGATTTTTTTTGTTATATCAAGATACATAACGAAATAATTTCAATCGCAATTTTTTTTATCTATCATAGCTCTTGTGAACATTGTGAAAGATGAGATACAGAAGGAGACGTTTTGTTCAGGAATCCTATTCGACTATGTAGCACTTCCTGCCAAGTCTTTCAATCGAAGCAGAACTCGCCAAATGATTACTTGACTAAATATTGACCACCGTCGATTTAGTACTTGCGTGAAGCTCTGCCCTATGATTAATTTGATAGGCTCAGAGATTCGGATTGGATACCAAAGAGTTTGACGGAGGCGGATTGGATGGCTCGGGGTCATCGAAAGAATTCATGTCGATGGTTGCCAGGGAATACTTGGCGGGCATGAATTGTATAACATTGCCATTGATTCGGCTGGAGAGTGACTTCTCTGCTGGCTTGGCTACTATGGTACTAGGTGACTTGAGCTCGAGAGCAGTTTCGGGGTTGATGAAAAGCTTTCGGTTCTGCGGATCTGGAGAATCTGGAAAAGTGATTTTGGAATTATCCCCATGATTAGAATCTATGGTAGGATTTGTGGATCGGGCACGGATTGCGAAAATATTACGAGTCCACTGTTAGGAGAAAAAAGAAAGAAAGTGACATATGCATCAGCGTAGAAGAAAAAAAAAGAATTAGATATTTTCATCAGCGTTCTTGATGCTGTCAGAATCTCAAATTGACTGGATTGAGAGCTGGGCTTACACAGAAAACCACTGCATCGACAAGGCCTACTAGAGTGAAAGTTACTCCGCATGCAATCTGGACGTCAAGAGACCACGTGCGGCCAAGAATTGAGGTGATTCTATCGATTCCCAGTGGAAGCATGAGTAAAAGGTAGCAAAGCGGATACACAAGCATCTTCTTCGCTGCGTTTTCCATGGATGTTTCTTCGACTGTTCGACCATAGTTCGTTTGCGCATGCTGAGTTCGGAGCCTTCGGCGGACGTTCCAGAAAATCAATGCGTAAGTTACTGCTGAGGTAGCTCCTGCAAGAAAAAGCTTAGTGGATCCAAAATTTCAGTCGGCAACTCAACAAAAAAAGTATCATATGAGCACTGCTATTACCCAAAGATAGTGCAGGCATAGCCTCTGCCAAGGGTACGCACTGCTGATCCAACACCAAGCACCAGCTGGGCCATCTGGGAAGTAACCGATTGAAATCAGACATCACAGAGTGTCAAAAACCAAAGAAAGCGAGTACTCACAAAACGGACCAAGTTCATCTGTGGCAAAGGCAAGCGGGCCTATCATTGCCAAAATGACAACCAAGGCCCATTTTGCTCCCAGAACTATCAGTAGCGCAGCAGTTGAGGGTGGTGTGCCATTGATGAGAACCATAAAGGTATGAACTGCTATTGCCACCGTTGCGAAGGCGCCACTAGTATCTCCGAGTTGAATAAACACTCCTTGGACGGTACAACTGGTGGAATCTTCAATAATAGATTTACCAATGTGAGCAAGGTTGAGTAAAAATCCCAGTGATTGAATAAGGTCAGATACAAGGAGGTCGATGAAGACTAGAAATGTGAAGTATAAAGGTTTAGACAAGTCAGCCAAGCGCTTGAGAGTCTTGATGGGGTCTGAAACAAAGAACTAAACTGACGAATAGCAAATTGGCTCCGCAGAAACTTGAGGCAAAATTCTTCTGAGCCAATGACACTCCGGGACTTGGGATTCCATAGGCGTAAGCGATAATACAGGAGAATACACATGAGAAGAAGTGTGGCTAAAAAAGAAAGCTGATATTGAAAAATGGGTAGTGTTAGTCTCGAGCAAAGGTAACTGGTGCTATTTAGAAATCATTACACGCACCTGCGCTGTGATTGCAACAGTCTTCATAAAGTGACAAGAGAAGCATTCAATGATCAGTCGTAGCTCGGCTGGGCTAGAAGTTCTTTGAGTTATTTTTCTTACTATGATACCACCTTGATGTCCCGCAATAACTTGGGGAGCCATGGGTGGAAAATGAGAGAGTAGTCTTTTTTTTTTTGATGACCAATTGATATACGACGCGGAGATTCAATCCGCCGGGATCGAAAAAGGAGGCAGGGGAGGGAGGGGTATCGAGTGAGTTAACCTCACAGTTGAGAATGTATACGAAAGAGGGTATAAGATCAATGTTTTGTTTTTTTAGAGAAGGCCAAACAAGCTGTTTTTGTGATTTGTGATTTGTGATTGGTCGAGGAACAAGAGTCGGGGTCGATGAAAATCTTGAGTTAGGCGAAACCAAGTGAGATTGTGAAGTTTGGTGAAGGATTGATGGCGTACCTGTAAGATTGATATTAGATTGGATTAGATGTTTTTGGGGGTATAAGACTGTTTTGGTCGATAATTATTGGGCAGTAGAATGGGTTGTTGGATGAAGCCGAGGCATGTGTTTTCTGAGAGAGGCCAAAGTTATTACCATTGACAAACATAGATAAACTTCTGATTATCGTGCAGGCAGGAGTGGACAGTCTAACAATGACCAAGCTCCTGTTTGTATCTTCTGAATGTTTACAGTGGGCTAGGATGCATAGACTGCTCTGCTTTAGACAGCTTGGACTTTGGGGAGCTTGGATAACATCGGCCTATGTATCCGCTGCATAGGAGAAAAAGGTTCAGGGCCAGGCCATTGGCAGTCTGTCAAGAAATCGGCGATCGGATGTGCCGTAGAAGGTCTAGCGGCCTGTACGATGTGTATTGGCGAGCTCACGCAGTCTCATTGACGGTTGAATTTGAGAAGATGCATGCCAGGTGATGGATATGTGCTCGGTCCCTTGGCAATTGTGCATAGCCGGTCGCCGGTGGCACATTTTTCAGATTTTGCTTCCGCCAGGAGTCAGGCAAACGAATGCGACACCGATCAGCCTCAATCGAATACGCGAGTTGAAGATACATAAATAAATATCATCTAGAAATCCCTTGTACAAGACCTAACCCTCCCAGGGTGGTGGCAACGACGGAGGTGTCGTAAAGAATTTGGGTATCGAAAGCCCTGATACACAGTACACGTGTACGAGTGGGATCGGGAAATAAAAAGCTCTATCTGGGAATAGGAATTGTTGCAAGTCGTATGAATCGTTCGGATTTCTCGCGAGGTGTTAACTTGGATAGCTTTTTTTAGGTGGATGATGAGAGCATAAGAGATACATACGTAGAGCGAGAGACTTAAATATCTTTCTCAATTCCAGATTAATAAATGGTAGTGGTAAGTTCAGTTATTCGGCCAGAAAAGCTTGTGTTTCTGCAGCCACTAGAAGATACTGTATTCTTCCAAAACTTCTTATAACTATCTTCCCAGCTATCCCAGACCAACCAAACTATGTATTACTCCGTCTCATCCACCAGATAGAACCTTGGAATCTATAAATCTCAAGTCCAAAATCAATTAACATTCATCCTTCGGCCAAATCAGTGGTTAGGCTCCCCCAATTCCAGTTCGCTAATTCCTATGATGCTATATACCACAGCCCACTCGTAAACACTACATCACTCAAGAATTGGGCCACAAAAATCTAGTGGTCTGGACAGCTCAGATCACTGATCACACCTGGGTGGCCTTCCAGTTCAAATTAATCACTTGGGTGTTCATAGGACGCTTGTTGATATGGGACTGACTCGACTTCTTGGACAACCCACCAGATGCACTTGGAAGTTTGTTCCACCAAACAGTCATTTTTACAGGGTTGGAGAAAATTTGGTGTTCTCCACTGAAAACTCATTCACCACATTTATAGCAGGGCTCATCTACAATCCATCAAACAAGTTTTAGGTCTGGCTTGCTATATTGGATGATCCTGCCATCCACACAGATAATATGGATCTAGTATGTTTCCAACCATTGGATGCAACAGGATTCTGTGGCTAACAATAATTTATGTGAACATCCAGACATAGGATTGGGAGGAAACCCTGGCCTTAAACTGTGAGTCAACAGATATGTGTGTGGCTCTGCAAAGGACAGTGGGTCAATTGGTTCCAAATATGAGTGTTTGATTGGGGAGCTTCCATTTCAAAGAATACACACTGAGCAATCCCCTAACAGTGGCCTGTCTGTAACTGTAACGTTACATCAAAATTCTGAATTTCACTCTGCAGAGGTTATAATAATTGGTGGCTCAATCACAGCAAACATCATTGCAAAATAAGGGGGGAATACCAAGTCAATCCAAACCAAGGACACCCAAGATCAAAATGGCTCAATCCATATTTACAATTAGAATATGTTGCTATGCTCCAGGGCTGTATATAATGTTAACTACAACAGCCTACCCAAAGTGTACAATTTACCCAGTTAAAAGCATCAGCATTCTGGTCCTCATCTCTGCTCACATTCTCTTATCTCATCTCAACAACTCTATTCCACATTTAAAAACCCCCTCCCATTTATTTGTTTCCATCACAATGTGTGTTATTATCTCCCATTATTCCATCAATGAGTTTTTGATGCCTGTGAATTACATGAGTGTGTGATGTCTTTTCCATCACAAGGTTGTGATTCTTACTTGTTTCCGTTTTTAAATTACAATTTCTCCTTCCATATCTTAATGATTTATTAGGATATGTTTGTAATATTTCATTTAGCTCAACCATATGTTTAACACCTTGTAGAAATCTACTCAAACAGACACATTGTCAGCAGTAATTCATTATCAAGTCTGAGCCCAACAAATTTGATCCATTGTCTCTTTGGTCCAATCTAGACCCCCTGAATAGGATTTGTCAAATTTAGAGATCTTGAAGGAGGATGAGAGTGTTGTGGATTGGAGATTGACCAAGGAGAAAACTTCAGGGGGGGGCACTTAATCTGTTATGCTCTGACTTGATGATTTAATTTCAAACATGAGGAGCATGATTAAATAGAGCCAACTAGAGAGACCCCTTGCAAGATCCAAAGGGGGCCTAAACAAAAGACAGGAAACAACAGGACAGGAACGGATATTGACCACTTGGTCACACACAACAGGATTGAACCACTTGGTCATACAGGAAATTGATGACCACATGGCTGTACAGGACAGGACTGACCACATGGTTGTACAGAAAGGAATTTCAATTTTACGAGTGAGCAGACAGATAGCTTATAAATCTGACAGACATTTAAAATAAAGAAATCGGAAATAAGGTGTTTTGGTCGATCTACTTGTGCAAGTAAGGAGTTAAAACAAAATTTTGATTTCTTTAATTGTGCAAGTAGATATTTTTTATTGCTTTGTGTGTGCAAATACAGGAGCCTAATTTGGCATAGTGGACCAGCTTTGACCTCAGACAAGGGAATTTATCACTCCTGCCATACTATACTATAAGTAGCTGCAACATACCTAATCAATGTCACCCTCATCAAAAATACTACTCACCAATGAGGGTGACACTGATTAGGTATGGTGTAGCTACTTATAGTATAGCAGGAGTGATAAATTCCTTTGTCTGAGGTCAAAAGCTGGTTCACTCTGCTCAATTAGGATCCTGCACTTGCATGAGTAAAGCAATCAAAAATATCTACTTGCACAAGTAAAGCAATCAAAAAGCTCTACTTGCACAAGTAAAGCAATCACAATTCTGTTTTAACCATACTATACTATAAGTAGCTGCAACATACCTAATCAATGTCACCCTCATCACAAATACTACTCACCAATGAGGGTGACACTGATTAGGTATGGTGTAGCTACTTATAGTATAGCAGGAGTGATAAATTCCTTTGTCTGAGGTCAAAAGCTGGTCCACTCTGCTCAATTAGGATCCTGCACTTGCACGAGTAAAGCAATCAAAAATATCTACTTGCACAAGTAAAGCAATCAAAAAGCTCTACTTGCACAAGTAAAGCAATCACAATTCTGTTTTAACTCCTGTACATACATGTGCAAGTACACCAATCAAAACAGTGTATCTCTGTTTTTTTTTGTTTTTTTTTAATTTCTATCTTTTTTTTTTCTTTCAAAAACAAATTGTTGATTTATTTTCCATCTTTTCTCTTTCCAATGTTTGGATATGCATTTCTTTCATTGCTTTGGGAAAAATGATTACTGCCTGGACAAATTTCAATTGAATAACACATTTTAATCATATGGAAATTGCCCAGAACAGTAATCAGAATGCCCATCAGATAATGAGAAGAAATGCTTATTGAACTCAAAGGAAGCAAGTAAAGGGGGAAAAGAAATAATCCAACAGGATTCATGAAAATATTAATTTACAAGAATCATGGCCTTGATACAAGACAATTATGTTATTCTCCCGCAAGTATAACACTAAACTAACAGTTACTGTAGCGCTAAACTAACAGTTAGTGAAAGGGTGCTAGGCTAACAGTTAGTTTAGCTTGAATGAGCGCTATGCTCACAGTTAGTGTAGCTGAAAAGAGAGCTACAATAACAGTTAGTGTAGCTGACAAGAGCGCTACGCTAACAGTTAGCATAGCTGAAAAGAGCGCTACGCTAACAGTTAGCATAGCTGAAAAGAGCGCTAAGCTAACAGTTAGCATACCTGAAAAGAGTGCTACGCTAACAGTTAGCAATGTGTTTGTTCCAGCTAACACCACTAAAAATCAGCTAAAAGGGAATTTGTATAGCATTAACTTTTTTTCCTTGATGTTGCTAACGCTACGCTACCCGCTATTCTTTTTCTTGATGAAAATGTTTTAGCCTTAGAGCATCCGTATCGGTTTGCTATTTTAGCCCGCGGCTAAAAGTTCAAATTAAGCCAAGTTAACTTAGCGCGCCCACTTCAACAACATCCATCGTGGCTAACTGCCCAGCTAAACTAACTAGCTCCCCTTAGCCACGATCAACCACATGGATACACGACGACAACTTGTTGAGGACCTATTCGCGACAGACACAGAGGATGAAGATGAAGAAGAAGAGGATGAGGAAGACGGATTCAGCTCGATTGGAGAACTTTCAGAGACTGACGAAGACGAAGATCCAAACCCTCGACCCCAACGCTGCCCAAACAAAGAAAGAAACCACGCCGCCGGACACGAGATGCTCATGAAGGACTATTTTATTGATGGTTCAACGTACAACGATCGTGACTTTGAGAGGCGTTTCCGACTCAGAAGAGAGTTATTCCTGAAGATTGCAGCCCACATAACAGAATTCACTCCATACTTTGTTCAACGACCAGTATGTTTTTTCTTCTGTGTATTTTGGATATCTTGAGATGGAACTAATGAAAATTGCTTATCAGGATGCCACAGGAAAAATGGGCCTGTCAAGTTTTCAGAAGATCACATGTGCTCTCCGACAGCTTGCCTACGGATGTGCATCAGACGCCACCGATGAATATTGTCGAATCGGTGAAGCTACTGCTCGAAAGACTCTCAAGCATTTCTGTGAATCGATTGAACTGCTTTACGGGGACGAGTATCTACGAAAGCCAACTGCCGACGACTTGACAAGAATGCTTGATATCAACAATCTTCGAGGCTTTCCAGGCTGCATCGGCAGCCTGGATTGCATGCACTGGGGATGGAAGAACTGCCCAACTGCATTGGCTGGTCAGTATAAAGGGAAAGAAGACGGACCGACTATTGTTTTGGAAGCCATCGCCGATCAACGATTATGGATCTGGCACAGTTTTTTTGGAACGGCAGGGGCTCTTAACGATATTAATGTCCTCGATCGGTCGCCTATTTTTGAAGAACGACTTGCTGGAACTGCCTGGGACGTTGAATTCGAAGTCTGCGGCCGTCAATATCAACATGGTTATTACCTGGTTGATGGAATATATCCTGCCTGGTCAACCCTTATTAAAGCCAAGGGTGTGAATCAAGACGCTCGATCTCAACACTTCCAAAAGCTTCAAGAAGCCGCTCGAAAAGACATTGAAGGGCATTCGGTGTTTTACAATCACGATGGGCCATAATCGCCTCACCTGCTCGCTTCTGGAACCCCCACGACATGGTTTCAATCATGCGAACATGCGTTATCCTTCACAATATGATTGTCGAGGACAACGAGCGCGAATCTACAGACACTTTTGAGTTACCTCACCGCATGAAGCTCGTTCCACCTCGAAGTATACCGTACACTTTACGCCAGCAACAAATCCGATCAATCGAGCTCACTTCGGGAGCACAACATCGAAGGCTTACCAATGACCTCATTGATCTCAACTGGGCCCGACATGGAGCCAGAAACGAACAGGAATGAACAAATTTCATGTTATATATATCATCAAAAAGCTTGTTTCTTGATATATTTTACTATGAAATAAATAGAAAGAAGAGAAAAATTTTCTTTCTTTTGCATCATTTTTTTTTTGACTTTTAAAACTGAGAGGAAAAAAGTAGCAGCTAAACAAGGGAAGCGTTTACATTTTTCTTTGGTGCAAAGTGATTTTTTTTTGGACTTTTTTGCAAGCTTGGAAAACTGAGAGGAAACAAGTAGCTAGCAAGCAGTGACAACAAGATTGAGCTAGAAAAGGGAATGATTGAGAAGTTCTGGACAGATGTTGTCCTCGTTATCATCATCATAGTCACTTTGATCATCCTCATGGTCTCCGAGATGATTGGGGAAGTTCTGGACAGATGTTGTCCTCGTTATCATCATCATAGTCACTTTGATCATCCTCATGGTCTCCGAGATGATCGGGGTTACTTGAAGGATTTTCTTCAGTGCCGTCGAGGTCGCTTGTGGCTATTGAGGTACTTGGCTCCTGCTCATTGGAGGCCGTCGGAGGGCCAGTTTGGTTTGACTTTGCTGCAGCTAGTTTTTGTTTCTCTTCGAGCTCTTGTTGGAGATCCGCGAGGATAGAAGCCTTCTGGAGTCGCAAGAATTCTCGCGAGACCTCGTCCGGCAAATCGAATTCGCTCTTTGACATTATCTGCATGTTGGCTTGGCTGACTTCAGCTTTGGCAATCTGCTGACGGATCTCGTTGGTTTTTTTCATTGCCAGGGTTCGGTCGCGGTAGTTGCTCGATCGTTCCGACAAAACTTTCATTTTCTTTGCGTTGTAGTGCTCTTGCTTCATGGCACGCTTAGCCGAACGAACTCCAAGCGGTCGCTTCCAAGTCGTGCTGGATGTGTCTTCATCGTCAGTAGCTGGGTTTGGTTGAGACATATTGCCAGCTTCAGACTGAGGAGTAGGAGCACTTGGTGTCGGAGTGGAGACTGGGATGGTAACATTGGCAGTAGTTTGTCAAGTTTGCGCCAACGATGCCCATTTGGGAGAATCCTTGACCACAGTCCAAGCCTGTTCATAGGTAAATTGTCGGCCTTCTTTCTCGTAAAATTCTTTTTTGGCGTCCGTAAAGAGATCTCTCAAAGACGAGCCGGATGGTCGGTTCCTCTCGAGCTTTTGATATATGCCCGAGAATTTCAAGGTCCACTTTTGGATATGGCCCCATCTACGAGGCAAAGGAAGTAAAAAATAAGTAAAAGGATGCGAGAATGAATGATACATATGGCTCACCTGTGCATGACTTTTCCCCCATCTCTAGTCTCGCCGGGTGTGTAGAGGTTGTAGTCTTCTGCAATTAGGTTGAAGAAGTCTCCGCGCTTTTGACCGTTCGATCGGATCGCATCCTCGGATGTTTTGAGCCAGCTTTTCGCAAGTTGCTCATCTTCTTGTGGTGTCCAATTCGGGCCTCGTTTTGGTGGCATTGGAGTTCAAGATTGTTGAGCAGCTGTAGGTGATATCGGATGTGTATGTTGGGCAAGCAGATCGATAGCTTCTTGGCTCTAGCTTCATATGTAGATTGTGAGCTAACCGTTGCTACATGTAGCAACGGTTAGCCAGGATTCTAGCTTCGAGCTGACTTAGCTCAGAGCTAACCGGAACCGGTGCGGTTGAAATCTGTGGCTAAAGTCCTTAGCTCACGCTAAGTTAGCCAGCGATACGGATGCTCTTAGCTGAAAAAATCTTCAGCTAACAGTAACTTTGTGTTAGCGGAGCTAAAAAAGCTAACATTATGCTACACTACAGCTAATGTTAGTGTAGCGGGCCCACTGTTGAAGACACCACACCCTTGTGACTGGTTAGGGGGGCTCTGCAGCTGGCTAACCACGCGTCCCCACCCTTGGGGACTCTTCATGTCGCTTGGTAAGCGGGACTGTAGGATCAAAGATTTGATTGTGGGAACAGAGGGGCTTGGGTGGATCTTACCTTACCAAGCTTGTTAGAGGTCTCTAAATTTAGAGACCTCTAACAAAAATCTTAAGGATTCCTCAGTTAAAGAGACCTAAAGGGGCCACATGCAGGGGCTTCATCTCTGTAAAGTTGGTGTTGAAATATGAGTGAAAGTGACTTCATTCGAATTCCAGACCCCCGTACGACCCCCCGTATTTTTCCCCTATTCCGGGTAATTCAACAGCGATCTCAGTTTACCACTTCATCTTTAGTCCACTTCAGTTTACCACCGAATCCCTTCCTACATCGACTCCTCTCTTCCATCCTCTATCCATCAACTCCTATATTCCATCCTCTATTGACTCCTCTCTTCCATCTTCTATCTTCCATCCATTTCTCTCTTCCATCCATTCCTATCTTCCATCCACTCCATTATACACTCCATTGTTGTCAACACAATCATCATCGATAATCCCTATCACTGTTGACACTATAATCTATCTATCATCTATCATCGTCGATAATTCTTATTTGTTGATAACTCTATAAATAAATCATATCAACCAGTTACTTCTCCACCTGAATTATCTCGACCATCTTCCTTGAATTCAGCGTACTACCTTTAATATCAAGTCGGTATTCTTTTCTTAAATCCATGTCATATATCTTAGTGTCACTTTCCTCTCTGTTTCTCTTTGCTTAATAACTTTGCTGAACTCGTCTTCGCTTTTCTTTAATTCCTTTCTCTTCATTAGACTCTGCTTATCCTCTTCGCCTGAATTCCTTCATAACTAGTCCATAAAATCCTATCTTCTCAGTGGTACGGCTTTCTTTCTTTATTCTTTTTCATAATTTCTCTTTCTAATCAAACTCTCTATCTCTCTCTTTTTTGTTTGTTTTAGTATCTGGTTTTTAGATTACAATAAATAAAACAGATTTCGATTACGATTAACAGTCGAATCCGCTAAATAATCGAAACCAGGTACTACTGTAGGATGGACGCTATCAACTCTACCGTTATGAAGGCGACAATCGAATCCATTCCTATTTTAACTGAAGATAATTTTTCAAGCTGGAAAATACAAATCACCAGCCTCTTCAAGTTAGGAAAAGTGAAAGATCAAATGTACAACGGAACTCCTTCGTTGGAAGAAGAGGATAACACGATATTGGGCGCTATCATTCTTTCGAAAGTGTCAGCAGGTACTCATGCCAATGTGGTCACTTCCACAAATGCGGAAGATGCCCAACTTCTTTGGCAGGCCATCAATAAGAGATTTGCCTCTTCTGAACCATCTAATCGAGCCAGAGTCTATAACCTCTTCCTCAGCATCTCGTATGAAAATAATCGAATCGACAAGTTTGTAACCGAAGTACGTGGATGCTTAACAAAAATGGAAGATGTCGGCATAATCATGCCCGCGGACTTAATTACTTACGATCTCTTAAGACGATTACCGCCAAGTCTCGAAAATATAAAGCAAGCTATCACTCATTCTAAAAACGGCGAGGATATCACTCCTGACGCATTACTGAATCATCTCGAGATTCATCGAAACGACTTAAAAATCTCAAATAATGCTAAACAAGACACCAGTTCAATATCGATGCTATCGAGAGAAGGAACGTTCTGCTCAACCGGAAAACACAATCCAAGAGCCCCTCATCCAGAAGAAAAATGCTGGATGATTCATCCGGAACTCAGACCTGCTCCACGACCCTATTACGGAAAAAGAACCCAAGCTTCCCACGTCAGCAGCCTTTCTACCTCCTCTGTCCAATTGCCGTCAATTTTTGTTCTCGATTCGGGTTCCTCTTCACACATGGTTGCTGATGAACGCTTCTTCACCTCTCTGGATAAATCAGAAGGAGGAATGATTAATACGAGCTGCGGGGATAATACACTACAAATTGCGGGAAAAGGTTCAATATCGGTACTTCACAAGGGGATTCCTATCGTTTTCCATAATGTCTTACTCGTACCAAAAATCAATGCAAATTTGTTGTCTCTTCGTCATTTACTACTGCAACAATGTGAAGTGAAATTTGAAATCAATCGTTTCTTTATCATCAAACATGGCCAACTTCATCTTGAAGGACATTATTTAAATAATCTTCCCATTCTCGAATTACTTCCATGGAATCAACAATCTCATCTCTCTGATTCAGAAAGAATCCATAAGTCTCTTGGACATATCAGTTATGGGAGGATCAGACATAAGTTAGGGATTCCTGTTAAGGCTGAATCAAAATGTGAGGCATGTGCGATGGCTAAGATCACGAAAGCTTCATACAAGCACAGATCTTCTAGAGTAACCAGACCATTGGAAGAAATTCATTTGGATCTAATCGGACCCATTAAACCGATGTCCTACAAGAAACATCAATACATCTTGACGATCATGGACTCAGCTACTCGATACTGTTCGGCGATACCTTTGTCATCAAAATCCGATGTTTTCAGTTCCTTAACTCGTCTGATTAACTTAGAAGCAAAGAGGTTAGGATATTTTCCTAGTGTAATCCATTCCGATAGGGGAACAGAATTCACCAATCACGAGTTAAACAAATATTGCGAGGATCACGTCATTCGTTTGAGATTCTCCGATCCGCATACACCTCAACAGAACGGGTTGGCTGAAAGGTTCAATCGAACAATTCTCGAGTCTTTAAGAACCATCCTGTTGGATTCCGGTTTCGCGAAAAATTTGTGGAACGAGGTGGTCGGAGCTTGTGTATTAACAATGAATCAGGTGCCATCTCATAAGAGTAACAAATCACCTTACGAGCTTTTTAAGATGGTAAAAATACCTGTAAGCTTCTTTCACCCCATTGGAAATCCAGTTGTTGTGTACTCCCACAAGGCGAAAGGAAAGTTGGAACCAAGGGGAGAAAAGGGGAAACTTATTGGCTTCAACGCTGAACTTAAGCCGTATCGAACTCGTATTGAAGATGGAACGATCATCGACTCCAAAAATGTGAATTTCCTCGATTTTCCTAGTTCAACAACGTATTCCCATGACTGGGATGAAGGTC
The DNA here is from genome assembly GCA_007896445.1 of Puccinia hordei. Classification (NCBI taxonomy): domain Eukaryota; kingdom Fungi; phylum Basidiomycota; class Pucciniomycetes; order Pucciniales; family Pucciniaceae; genus Puccinia; species Puccinia hordei. The sequence continues at coordinate 178,575 of RDRW01000255.1, read as the reverse complement.
TAATTGAAGAACGCCCACATCCAATTGAGCAGACTGAGCTAAATCAGAACGAATCTATTTCTATCAAGGAAGAGACGGAAGATGAAATAGAAGTTACGCCGTCAGAAGAATCTCAAGAATGTCATGAAAGAGAACGTGAATTGGAGGAAAGCACCTCTTCTGATAGTGATGAAGATGAGGTAGCTGCTGAATTGATACCACAACCGATAGCGGCTTCAGTCAGGATTCTTCGAGAGAGGACAACTCAAATTAGGCCTCAAAAATATTCTCACCTGACGGTCGACCCCAAATCTTTCAAGAAGGCGGTGACCGGTGAGGATGCGGATAAATGGAAGGTGGCGGTGGCTAATGAACTGGATAATATAGAAGGCCACAATGTATGGAAGGACCATTATCAGGCCCCGAAAAAAGCGCTCCGACATACCTGGGTATTCAAAACCAAGCCAGCCACTTTATCTTCAGCTGAAAAACAAAAGGCGAGGTTGTGTATCCAGGGCTTCATGCAAACGAGGGGAGAAGATTTTTTTGAAACCTTTGCTCCAACTGGGAAATTCCCTTTGTTACTCACATTGCTTGTATTGGCGATGGACCTGAATCTAGACGTCAAACAATTCGATGTAAAAAGTGCTTTCTTATTTGCACCTCTGGATGAAGAAATATATATCAGAACTCCGGAAGGATCAGAAAGGAAGGCACCTTATCTGAAGCTGGAAAAGTCGTTGTACGGGCTTAAACAATCGCCCCTGAATTGGTATAATACTCTGACAGCGTGGTTTGAAGAGATAGATTACTTGCCATCAGTCTCGGATGCTTGTCTGTTTATACACAAAGACAAGAATTCTTTCATATTCTTCCACGTGGACGATATGCTGGTAGTTGGATGGGTAGAAGAATTCGAAGAATTGTTTCTACAGCGGTTCCCCAACTCAACGGCACACTCACCTGACACTCTGTTGGGCATGAATATTACCATAGGAAGGGATGCGGTCGAATTATCTCAGCAACCGTTAATTGAAAAGGGAATTGAATTACTCGAATTAGAAAATGCGCATCCAGTGAAGACTCCTCTTACACCGGCGGTTCAGTTGAAATCGACTTCTGAAGAAGAACATCAACAGTTTCTAAAACTTGGTGTGAACTACAGATCATTTACAGGGATTTTGAACTACTTGGCTTGTCGGACAAGACCAGATTTAGCCGCAGCGGTGTCGATATTGTCAAGATTTAATCATAAACCAGGGATGCCTCACTGGAGGGAAGTAATTCATTGTTGGAAGTACTTACTTGGAACAAAGAACTTCAAATTTCAATTAAAACCAAACTCAAAAGACGCTTCAGAGAGGATCAATTTTTATACGGACGCTACCTGGGCAGACGATCAAGAAACGAGAATATCTCAAAGTGGGACTTTGGCTTTTTGGAAGTCTTGCCCCATTATGTGGAACAGCAAGAAGCAGAAAAATATTACTATGTCCTCTACTGAAGCTGAAATGAACGCGTTATCGGACGGAGAGCAAGAAAGTCAATGGTTATCGTTTCTCATTGAAGAGCTGTGGCGGAATAAGCTGAAACCAACTTTGTTTCATATTGACAACAAAGGACTTCTAGAAAAATTGAAAAATTTCGGATCAAATTCAAAAACGAAACATTTAGATATAAAGGCTAAGAATCTTAGGACTAAGTACAAAAACAACGAGATTGAAGTAAAACTAATCCCATCTGAAGAAATGGTGGCAGACGCTCTGACTAAAGCTGCTCCATATCCTTTGGTCGTCAAACTGCAAGAAGAATGTTTTGCGAATGCGGTCAATACACCAAAGTCATCAAGCAAGGAGGGATGTTGAAATATGAGTGAAAGTGACTTCATTCGAATTCCAGACCCCCGTACGACCCCCCGTATTTTTCCCCTATTCCGGGTAATTCAACAGCGATCTCAGTTTACCACTTCATCTTTAGTCCACTTCAGTTTACCACCGAATCCCTTCCTACATCGACTCCTCTCTTCCATCCTCTATCCATCAACTCCTATATTCCATCCTCTATCGACTCCTCTCTTCCATCTTCTATCTTCCATCCATTTCTCTCTTCCATCCATTCCTATCTTCCATCCACTCCATTATACACTCCATTGTTGTCAACACAATCATCATCGATAATCCCTATCACTGTTGACACTATAATCTATCTATCATCTATCATCGTCGATAATTCTTATTTGTTGATAACTCTATAAATAAATCATATCAACCAGTTACTTCTCCACCTGAATTATCTCGACCATCTTCCTTGAATTCAGCGTACTACCTTTAATATCAAGTCGGTATTCTTTTCTTAAATCCATGTCATATATCTTAGTGTCACTTTCCTCTCTGTTTCTCTTTGCTTAATAACTTTGCTGAACTCGTCTTCGCTTTTCTTTAATTCCTTTCTCTTCATTAGACTCTGCTTATCCTCTTCGCCTGAATTCCTTCATAACTAGTCCATAAAATCCTATCTTCTCAGTGGTACGGCTTTCTTTCTTTATTCTTTTTCATAATTTCTCTTTCTAATCAAACTCTCTATCTCTCTCTTTTTTGTTTGTTTTAGTATCTGGTTTTTAGATTACAATAAATAAAACAGATTTCGATTAGTTGGCTTACCAAGCCACTTTACAGAGACAGTGGTGGATGCTCTTGAGTAATTGATGTAGATGTTTTAAGCAAGATATTTGTAAGGGCTCATAACCTGTTTTGATTTGGTCACTAATCACTAATGATTCTTTACATATTGGAAGAGAAGCAAAACCTTTACAGTATGTACATGCCTTGCCACAGCTGACTAACTAAGTACATAGGATAAGCATACCTATGTCCTAACAAGGGGGACAGAGGTGTATATTCCTCAACAGATTTAAGCCTTTCAGGTCCATAGCCGCTTCAGCAGAAAACCGCATAACAAGTTTCTTCCCTGGCTAAACTCAGCAGATACACACACCCACCCACCTTGATAGATAACCAAATCCAAGTAGAATTGGCAAACAAAGCCAAACCCTTTCCCAGCCCAGTACACTTGGCGCTGGGAGGGGGAAACCTGGCACAGCTAGCAACCCAACGAGTTGAACCAATCAACTTTGTTATGAGGGACCGACCCCCCTGGAAGCACGCTCGGCCTTTGACAGTAACAATGGATTGCCTGCCCAAGCGGGAGGCTAAAACTGCGGTGGAGTCCTTCCTTAGCTCAATAAATACGCAAACTGACCTAGTTATCTACACAGACGGCTTGGCCCACCCGGAGGAAGGACTTGGGGCTGCGGCGGTGACAGCAGATGGGAAAAAATCTAGGATGACCTTCCTGGGCCCTCCAGCAACCGCCTCAAATTTTGAATGTGAACTAGTGGGAATCTGACTAGGCCTTGAACTAGGGCAGGAAGCCCAGGAAACTAACCAGTTTAACAGAATATTCATCTTAACAGACAACCAAGCGGCCCTCAAGCGGCTGAAGAACCTGGACGCTCCAAAACCCGGCCAGTACCTTCTCTCTCAAATACAGAATTTACTTGAATCAATCTCGCCCTGCATTGAACTTGTATTCCGTTGGTGCCCTGGGCATGTTGATATTTCAGGGAATGAGCTGGCAGATGCAAAGGCGGCGGAAGCAAGAAACCCTTCACTTCTGGATCGATCTATCTGTGTCAGTCTCTCCTTGGTGAAATCCAGGCTCATAACCAAACATAAGGTATGGAGAGGCTGCCAAGGGCAGCGTTCCCAATTCAAGCAGCTTTCCCCCAGCTCGATCAAAGCATGTCCACCTCAACCTTTTCCAATTCAAATGCAAGAGGGCACCCTTCCCTATCTGTGAGAAATGCAATCTCCCCAAATCAGTGGACCACTACCTGATCACCTGCACCAGATTCAATTCTGCCAGGGCCACAACAAGATCCCTCCTCTGGAAGGAGAACATCCGACTCCTCTTGAGTAGGACACTCCTACACAACCCCCTGGCCTTCAAAGCAACAGAAGCTTTTCTCACCACCTCAGCTCGTCTCCCGCAGTTCTGACCAGAAGACGCCGACATCACCACTCAATGAGAGTCCAATTGTCGTACCCCTTTTTGTTTTCTTATCTTTTCTCTTAAACTTTTTTATCTCTCTTCTCTTTTCCTCCAAACTACTTGTACTCAGCTACCTATTTTTGTTATGTCCTCTCTTCCGCTTTTACTATGTGATTGGTTTATGCTTCATCAGTTTGTAAGGTACAATGAATGTTAAATCAAATCTGCACTTAAAAAAAAAAGAAAAAAGAGGTGTATATTGAGTTATCTCAGTATAAGCATACTCATCAACCCGCTGTATAGTGATATTCATAGTTGAAACCTAATTGGTAGTTAGTTATCTCGTGAAGCTTGTACCGGTCGCTATTTTTCCCTTTCTTCATTCAGTTTCTCATTTTCTGATTCAACTCCTCAACGCGCACAATCAGGTGTGCTTGCCCTCTCGTCTCATCAAGCCAGCTCGTAGTGCACCTTACACTCGTTGGTCTCTTAAAAGACACCTTCTGCGCCTATTTGTTATATAGAGTATTTGCAACTGGGGGAACATTCGTTTTTCAATTTAACACGCTTAATCAACTTGCATTTTTTCCTTCGGGCTTCCCCTGTCCTTCCTTGCCAGGATTGCTTTGCGGTCCTTGTCGAGATACAGCTTGGAAATTACAACCTTTGAAGGATGAACTCCAACTTGGACTGTTTGACCAGAGGCCTGTAAACGATCGAACGAGGGTAAGCTTGAATTATCAAAACTGATACAAACAATTAGGTGGGATTCACCTTGTCCCGAGTGACCTTGTCGACATGAATCACATATTTCTTACGGTATACGGACAACACTTTGCCCTCGCGACCCTTGAAAGCTCCCCTGATTACAACAACTTCATCATCTTTTCGGATGGGCATCGATCGAACCTAATAAGGGAAGTTAAGAAGTAAGCAGAGTATTGAGAGGGTAGATTCAGTGGGAGATGACGAGTGCACATACATTGTATTTAGCCCGTAGTTCTTTGGACAGACCAGAAGACATGATGATCCGTCTCTCGTGGGAAGGCGCTTGGAAATGGGCCTTCCGCGACTTACGGCGGGAACTCGAGACATCTTGTTGTTATCAAAGCGTTGGCAAGAGAAGGTCGGGTGTCAGCTTGAGTGCCAATCAAAAATGAGTCAATTGGATTTGCCCTCGTTGACAGTTCATTCTGATAAACCGGTTGAGGAAACGATTTGAGAGAGGGATACGATTTTGACACAAATGGGCTGATACGTTGGGGCTGGTGTAGGTGACGGGGAGAGAAAGAATCGCACTGCAATGTGAGAATTGAGCCAAGAAACATTCTGACCTTTGCTGAACTTGGCCATGTCGTCCTCGGTCGTTGTCTTCTAGGAAGTTGGAATCGGAGTGTATCGATGTGGTGTCGGGATTCGTGGGCAGGCGTCGATTGCTCCGGTACATTCAGTCGGGTTAGGTTTCAGCCTGCCTCGGCGCACGCGGCCCCTCGCCGGGGGGTCCAAAGCCCCCACTCTCACCATTCTAAACCTAGCGTCCACCGGGGTTCGATGGCCACGCCCACGGCGTCGCCGCTGTCGCAGGCCTCTGCCGACGCAAGCTTTCACTACCCATCAACCTCAACGACACCAATCCAGCACCGTAAGTAATAATCCTACCTCTAAAATGGAATGATACGTGAAAGCCAACCCATTTGCCTGACTTCCTGGGTTACTCTCTAACAATAGATGGAAAACGACCAAGGAATTGTTGTCGACCTGTATGTGCCACGAAAGTGTGCCGCCACCAACCGTCGTTAGTCTCTCAACAAATAAACAACCATGTGCAGCACCGTAATCTTCCTGACATAAAAATAATTCACGCAAAACCTGTCTATCGCTCCAGTGATCACCGCCAAGGACCACTCATCTGTCCAAATCAACGTCGCCGAGGTTGACGAAGAAGGCAAAGCCATCCCAGGAAAGAATGTCACTTACGCTCTTTCAGGTTTTGTCAGGCGTGAAGGAGAGGCGGATGACAGTCTCAACCGACTAGCCACTCAAGACGGACGTTAGTAATTTAGCTTTGTCTCGAAATACTCACCACTCATATCTAACTTTGGCATGTGTTTCTACAGTCCTCCGAAGTGTCTGGAGTGGGTCTCGATAGTTGAAACAAATCATTTCTATTCTATTCTATCTTACCCAGAAGACCTCATGTTCCTGAATCTCGACCAGTTTTGAATCTGAGAGCTTCATGTCCATAGAAATTAGTGGGTTATGATCGGAGATAAGGCCATCTACACCGCGGCGACCTATCCGGGCTGCTATATCGACTGTCCCGGGGCACCTCGCCGCAGTCTTAGCAACCCGAGGCAGGGTTACTACACACCGCAAGCTACGATATATCGGAGCTTGGAACGGTGAAGCCTTCCCCCGTGTGTTACCGAGACGTACGCTGTATTCAACTTGCTGGTTGTGACGCAGGTTACAGCTTTCTCCAGTATGAAATTGTACATAAATACAATTGATGCCGGTCATCGTGCAGTATGTAAAAAAAAAGAGAGAGAAAAAAAAAGATAATAGAAGAATGAGAAAAAAATGAGAAACAAAAGAGAAAAAACAAAAAAAGGAGAGAGAAAAAAAACACTACCAGCATAATTGCCTAGGTTGAGTTCATCCCAGTTAAACTAGGATGAAAACAACCAATTTAAAATAGGTTGACCTCAACCAATGAAATATAAAACCAAGGGGGGTCCCTTGGATTTATATTTCATCAGTTGATTTCAAACAAGTTTAAATTGGTTGAGTGCATCCCAGTTTAACTAGGATGACTTCATCCTAGGCAATTATGCTGGCAGTGAAAGGTAATAAAGGATAATAAAAAAATGAGAATAAAATGATGAATAAAATAGAAATAAAAGAGGAAAAAAAGAGATACAAAAAACAATGCCCTGTTTGATGATCAGTGTTTTGTTTGTTTGGATTTCTGTACTGGTGGGCCTCATCCACTACCCACTTTTGGCCCAGTTTGATGATCACTTTTGTCAGCTTGCTGCTACTAATTCAGAGACATCCTGACCATAGCAAAGTATACCAATATACAACTTAAATTCTTAGTCTCAAAAGAATGCACACCTTACGTCTTTTGCTTTGAAAGAAATTATTAAAACAAAACATATAACACAGAATCTAGAATTAACTTCTGAATTCTAAAGAAAACTGAGAATATTATTCTAGATTCTGAATCTACATGTAAATTAACCTACGGTAGCTCAGCAAAAGTACCCCGTAATTATTACTCCTTCATATCCCTTCACAAGGCCTTCAAGTTTTCATATGACTTAAAGATCTACATAACCTTAAATATATGCTAGTAGACTATGTAATCAAGGTTAATAGAGTTCAGGTATGATGCATAAATGAGGTTTACATCATCATTTCCATAGTTACATGCACCTGGCACCTGTAATAAAAGCCACAACCAACGCCTGCAGCCATACTTTTCCCACTAAAGCCAAGATAGCCCAATTGGTTGGTTGCAAAAAGACTACTGGTCCAAAAGGAAGGAAGACAAAAAATTACTCACCTTACTGGGAACATTAAACCACTTTGGGCCTTTTGAAACATGTAACTAAGCCCTACCATAACCAAACCAGTTATACAGGTAACTAGGGCTTACTAGAAGATTAGACCAGACAAAACCCTCTTTTTTGCTTGCACCCAGTGTAGCTAGAAAGATTCAAGGCTTTGGCATCACTGAGTGTTGAATTCTCACTGATCCGCTCTTCTCAATACCGTCAACTGTCACAAGTCAATAATGTCACTCAGATTCCTTACACCCTCTTACACACTTCTACACCCTCCGCAGTAACAAATCATACTCTGAAATTCACTCGGTTAGGGTTGTGTATCTCCTCTAGAAAAGGAAGACTCAACTCAAGATTCTCAAAATCAGACTCGACAAGATTTTCGACTTCGACACCTCAAGAACTCAAGTCCAATCAAGACTCAAGATCTCATCTCTTCCCTCAAGACCTAACAATGTAAAGTCAGATCACTCGGATCATTCACTCTCCAATTAACTCACTTTGCTCTCACATCTTATTATCAAGTGTTGATTCTTGATCCCATCAAGACTTCAAGATTAGGCTCTTCTTCATCACTGAATCATACAGTGCTCGTGTGCTGTTTGTCATCTTTTATATTCTTTTTTTTCTCATTCTGCTTCTTTCTTATGTTGTTGTTTGTTGAGGAAATCTCATACTAATCAGCATCAATAAATTCTTTCTTCTTTTCTATTAGCCTGCTTCCTATTACTTCTGTCTGAACATCCCCCTTTCTATTCTCCTTAAAAAGTCCTCATCTCTTACATCTATTATCCATCATTAGCGGTATGCTTCTCTTCTCTTTGTCCTCTTCTCATCATGAACCTTGTTTTCTAATTGTTTTCTCTTTTAGTCTGGTTTTGGTTTAAAAGCAATTTCATCATTAGTTCTTTACTGAGGCTGACAAGTTTGTTGTTTTTTTGGATTTCTGTACTGGTGGGGTGTTCTGTATCAATGGGCCTCTCTTATTCTACCATCATGCCAGCAGGGTATACAACACCCTGCTTTGCTTGTGTCATTCCAGAAAACAAACATTTTATCCATCTAGGTTAGAAATTTTCATCTGAATCATCTGGTTGGAAATTTTCATCTGTCATCTGCTTAGTCTACAGCCAACCCTTCCATACCTATCATCCATTCCAAAATGAACCATAATGGAAGTTGCAGCACCAACCTTCCTGAAAGCTTTGTAGCTCAGATAGTAATTAGGAATCATCAGCGTGCTGCAAGTGCAGCTACTAGACATAGGCTTCTACTTGAAGAAGCATTATTACAATTTGATGAAGACCAAAATGTGGAAGAGATGATGGTTCCTCATGGGGATCCAAGCCTGGGAAACAGCCCAATATTCCTTGGGACTTTGAAGCCAGCTACCAGCAACTTCTTCATCATTACTTTTCAGATAGACCATTGTACAATCAGGTTCTATTTAGGTGTTGATTCAGAATGTCAAGACCAATTTTCTTCAAGATTGCCAATGCTGTTCAGGAAAATGTCATTTATTTCACCCAAAAGGCTGATGCCTTGGAAAGAGGGGTATACATCCACTTGTGAAAATCAGAGGTGCTTTACAGATGCTTGCTTGTGGGGCAGCTGGTGAGCGTAATGATTAATATCACCAAATATCAGAAACAAACTCACTTGAAAGCATGGACAGATTTTGCAACACAATTGTGTAAGGGTTTAGTCCCTTCACTGGTTTTTTTATGGAAGGAGCGGTCAGGATTTTGGCAGGTAGGAACCAGGCTAAGAGCCTCTGAAGGGTCCTAGTACCAAAGTGAGGTGAATTGCAATCTAGACGGGAGAGAAGGATCTCTCTATCAGTATATCCAGATGAAGTAAAAGAGGAAAGGGGTTGAGATGAGAAGAGAGAAGGAATGGTACTTACCTAGACGGGAGAGAAGGATCTCTGCTGTTTAGGTAAAGGGGGAAGATGAGACTAAATACAGCATGGAGCTAGGCTTATGTAATCTAGTTACATGCTTGTGTAATCCTGTGAGGAGCAGGGCTTACAAATTGTGGCATTATATGAGTCTGAATATCTCCATCAACCAAAAAGCAAAGACTTGGGGAGAATTCTTAAGGTTGGTGAAAAGTGTGGTTTACCTGGCATGGGTTCAGTAGATTGCATGCATTGGGAATGGAAAAAATGCCCTTCAGCTTGGGCAGGGCAATTTCAAGGGAAAGAAAAAGATTGTATTGTATATTCTCTCTTCATATTGCTTATTGATTCTGATTGTTTTTATCTTCTAGGCCTCAAAATTCATTCTTGTCAGCCTACATGATGCCAAGGAAGAACCCTTCTAGCTACACATGGTGCAAGATATGATTTGGTGGAGCAGAATACTCTGGGAGGTAAAGATAAGGCCTAATTCTCAAGGCAATAATGAGAATGGTGATGTAAATTAGAGAGAAAAAGATTATTAATTATATTAAATAAAGGGCGTTAATAAAAAAACCCAGTTTTTCCGCGTTTACACCCGGTTTTCTGCGCAGCTGCGGCTGCGCAGTGCACCCGGTTTTCCGCACGGGCACCCGGTTTTTTTTAATTTTTAATTTTTATGCAAATAGCATATGGAGGGCGGCATTTGATGCGCGTAATCATCCTCCTTCCATATTTTATTTAAAACAAATAAAATAAATAAATAGAACAAGGAAAATAAACAAAATAATATAATATAAAATGATATAAAATGATATAAAATTACATGAATAGAATAAATGAAATGAATAAAATAAATAAATAAATCAAAAGCAAGAGACATAATTGCAAGTTAATGATTTATGAATAACACAACCTCCCCAATCATCCTCATTCAATATTTTATTTAAAACAAATAAAATAAATAAGTAAAACAAGTAAAATAAACAAAACAAAATAATATAAAATAAAATAAAATAAAATAAAACAAAATAAATGGAATAAATGAAATGAATAAAATAAATAAATAAATTAAAAGCAAGAGACATAATTTCAAGTTAATAATTTATGAATAAATGATAAATCTAATAAAGTTAATAATTTATGAATAAACAATAAATGTAATAAACAACATGTAACACTCCAAAGCATCATGCAATGTACCATACCTCTGTGTATCATTGTATTTCCATTTCTTTGTCATGAAATCTGATAAGAAGTTAGTTTTATAATCAGTATTTGTTTCCAATGAATTCTTCACCCTCTAAAGTGTATGAATCCATTTAAAAACTCCCTGAATATCTTGAAAGACAGACGTGAAGGTGTTTGGAAATAAATTGAGTCCAAAAATCATAAAAAATCCAACCAGTGATTTTTAAAAAAAACTGTTAGTCACATTAAATTCTACACCCCTTAAAGTGCTTTAAAAAAGTTTAAAATGTTGAGAAATCCTGGAAATTAAGCTGTGAGGATTCTTTATGAAAAAACCGGGTGGATTGGCCAAAACGAATAGAAGACATAGTTTTTTTGCAAAATAAAAATTACCATAAAATTTTACACCCCTGTAAGTATGATAAATAAATTTAAAACTTTGAAAAATAATGAAAATCCACCCGCAAGAAATTAAATCAAAAGAATACCGGGTGGATTGGCCAAAAAATATAGAAGACATGGTTTTTTTGCAAAATAAAAATTACCATAAAGTTTTACACCCCTGTAAGTATAATAAATAGATTTAAAATTTTGAAAGATCTTGAAAATCCGCCCGCAAAAAATTAAATAAAAAAACCGGGTGTAAATGCGGAAAACCGGGTGTACTGCACAGCAATTTGGACGTCGCCCCTGCGTAAAACCGGGTGTAAACGCGGAAAAACCGGGTTTTTTTATTAATGCCCTAGTTAAATTTAATATAATAAAAAATCTAGAGGGGCCTGATAAATCAGGGGCGTTGATATACGCACGCCAACGCCAACCCGCACGCCAATTTTTTTTGGCGTGCGGGGCCCACACGCCATTTGTTTTTGGCGTGTGGGCCCCGCACGCCAAATAAAATTGGCGTGTGGGCCCCCTCGCTCACATAATTGAATGGGAGGGACCATTCGATTACGTGAGCGGGGCCCCTCCCGGCTGACGAGGTTATACAACCTTGTCAGCCGGGAGGACTTCCTCCCGGCACGAGGCTGTATAGCCTCGTCAGCTGGGAGGACTTCCTGCCGGCTGACGAGGTTATACAACCTCGTCAGCCAGGAGGAAGTCCTCCTGGCCGATGAGGTTATCCAACCTTGTCGGCCAGGAGGAAGTCCTCCCGGCCGACGAGGTTGTATAACCTTGTCAGCCGGGAGGACTTCCTCCCGGCTGACGAGGTTGTATAACCTCATCAGCCAGGAGGAAGTCCTCCCGGCCGACGAGGTTATACAACCTCGTCGGCCAGGAGGACGTCCTCCTGGCTGACGAGGTTATACAACCTCGTCGGCCAGGAAGAAGTCCTCCCGGCCGGCGAGGCTATACAACCTCGTCGGCCAGGAGGAAGTCCTCCCGGCCGACAAGGCTATACAACCTCGTTGGCCTGGAGGACTTCCTCCTGGCTGACAAGGTTGTATAGCCTCGTCGGCCGGGAGGACTTCCTCCTGGCCGACGAGGTTGTATAGCCTCGCCGGCCGGGAGGACTTCCTCCTGGCCGACAAGGTTATACAACCTCGTCGGCCGGGAGGACTTCCTCCTGGCCAACAAGGTTGCATAACCTCGTCAGCCAGGAGGAAGTCCTCCTGGCCAACAAGGTTGTATAACCTCGTCGGCCGGGAGGACTTCCTCCTGGCCGATGAGGTTATACAACCTCGTCAGCCGGGAGGGGCCCCGCTCACGTAATCGAATGGTCCCTCCCATTTGATTATGTGAGCAAGGGGGGACCCGCACGCCAAATAATTGGCGTGTGGGCCCCGCGCGCCAAACAATTGGCGTGTGGGCGCCGCACGCCAAACAATTTGTTTGGCGCGCGGGGCCCACACGCCAAAAAAAGGTGTGTGGGAGCCAATTTCATTTGGCGTGCGGGGCCCACACGCCAAAAAACAATGGTGTGTGGGAACCACACGCCATTTTTGGCGTGTGGGTCTCACACGCCCTTTTTTTTGGCGTGTAGACCCTACACGCCCAAAAAAAATGGCGTGTTGGCCCCGCACACCAAAAAAAATTGGCGTGCGCGCTTGGCGTGCGTTTATCAACGCCCATAAATCAGGGGTGGTTTAATCCCTCTAAGGTATCTTGCATGTTGTTATGGTCTGATCTGTGGAGAGGAAGGCTCTGGGGTTCTGGGGTTTCTGGGTTTTGGGATCCTATAATGTAGATTGCAGGATGAGGAAGAGATGTGGATCCTTGTCCTGACAGACTATATAGTGGTCTGTCTGTGACATGTACGTGATAGAATATCTACATGTGGTGCGGGCTTTGGTGCGGGCAGGCCCGCAATACGGCTCATGACATTATCCCCCTTTTAATGCTAAATCCTCCACTCATTCGCCAATCAAGAAAAAAGAAAAAAATTCCACCTCTTATCAATTTTGTTCCTCACTTCCTTCTCCGCATCCGCCGATGAGTATTTGCCGCATTTGGAAATCTTGAATTAAATCCCGCTACCAGTTCCTCACAATTCTTCAAGTTTTCCGCCGGTTCCCATGAGTTGTCTTCTGTTGCAAATCCCTTCCAGCTGACCAGGTATTGGGTCTTCCCGCGTCGCTTCTACAGTCCAGTACCTCTTTGACTTCCCACTCATCCCCGCCGTCCGCTGTAATTGTGTTGAGATGGTGTCTTTCTATTTTATCTCATTTCTCTTTATGCTTCTCACTTTGTCTCATTTATTTCACTCAACTGTCACAGATATTGTAGTATACCTGGGTCAGAGCTAGTGGAAGGATTCCTTTCCTCATCCTTCCACAATTCGTCACACCTCTGCCCCAGGTATGTAGTTCATTCTTTTTCTCTTTCTCTTTCTCTTCATTTTTCTTTTTCTGCTCATTGTTTCTCTCTCTGATTTTACTGAAATAAAATCATCCTTCCACAATTCGTCACACCTCTGCCCCAGCTGAGCTCAACAGGTTATGAGCCCTGCTACCAACTAAGCTCAATCATCTCGCGGCACTATAGGTGACAGGAAAGGATCCGTCGCTAAACGATAAAGCTATTTTCCTAATCTTTATATGGGAACACCGCCGTCACCGTTTTTAAAACCCCTGATCATGTCCTCGACTACCGGAGCCAAAGTCTCCAATCATCCAACCCTTAAACTCAGCGGAGTCGAACAATTGAAGCCTCCGGGTCCGGATTCCAATTATCTCGACTGGTCGTGGATACTAGAGATCCATTTCAGTGCGACCGACGTTGATTATATCATTAGCGAACCTCCTGAGAAAGCAAGATCAAATCCCGCATGGTCCCGCGACAACAAGGCAGTCTGCGGCATTATCTCCCAAACGATCCATCCAATCAATATAAGGAACGTTCGTCATCTCAAGCAGGACGCGCGGGGTCTCTGGGACAGTCTAAAGCGCGCTCATCAAGACTCGACGGCTGGTGGCGTCATGTTCTGGCTCCGAAAGCTGACAATGTCACGCATGGTGGACGACGATCTAATCTCCCATCTCGATGAAATGGCCAAGACCTTCGAACGCCTCAGCGCCCTGGTCTCGATGGACAATCCTCTCACGCCGGAGGACATCTATTCGACTTCCATCTTAACTTCCCTGCCATCCGATTGGCTCTCGTGTGTCTCGTCGATGTTAAACGAGCCACGTGTAAGCCCGTCAAAACTTATTGAGGCCCTCAAGGCCGAACATCTCCGACGTAAGACCCGATCTGACGATGCTCTCCATCAGGAGTCGTCGTCCGCAGCCAAGACTACAACCTCCAAAACGAGGCAATCTTCTCAAGGGAAATCCCAACAGGTCCGCCACTGCACTTTCTGCAACATGGACGGACACGACTTAAATCGATGTTTCCATGTGGGCCGCCTTATTGAAGCCCATAAAGGAACCCAAAAATCAACCCTCCCAGCTTCTTCAGCCTCAAGACGGACCTCTACCAGGGGTCGCCGCCAAGCAGACACGCAAGCGAAAGCGGGCCGAACTTCGGCGGCTGTTTTTGACGACCCGCCGGAAGAGGAGGAAGAAGAGTCGGACTACTCAGGCTCTGAACTGCAGGTCGTGGCCTCGCATGCAGCGGTTTCTCTCTCGTCGACCACCACCGCCGTTCCGTCGGCCGATGCAAACTTGGATTCTGGGTGTTCTGTCTCCATGACACCAGACAAAGCGGCGGTATCCTCTCTACGACCGGACAATACGGCAGTTCGTCTCGCCGATGCGTCGTCCGTTGAAGCAACCTACAAAGGAGTTACGAAACTTCCTTTGGATGTCGACAAATCAATCACCACCCTGGTCGTTCCCAGTCTCTCTGAGCCTCTCATTTCCATCGCCGGAATGTGCGATGTCGGGCTCACAGTCGTCTTCACGGCCGATTCTTGCGACATATACTCTGCGCCGGACTCCCGCATCCAAGGCAATCTAGTCGGGAGAGGCTATCGTCGGGGTAACCTCTACTATCTGCCGTCAGGGCCTGTGAGCTCTCCTTCTGCTTCTTTCTCATCAATCTCCGCTGCCACATCCAAAACAGTTGACACCACACTTATGGGGTACCACCAACGTCTTTCCCACATAGGCCTAAAACCGCTAAAGCGATTCCTCAAACTTCAAGGTGTAGAACTGCCCCACATGTCTTAAATCCAAACTGCCCCGCTCTGTTTTCAAATCTAAATCGCCCTATCGCTCCGACAATCCAGGGGACCTAGTCCATTCGGATGTCTGCTCCTACGAGGTTCCCTCTCGCGAGGGGTATAAATACTTCGTCACATTTATAGATGATTGTTCAAAATCTGTTTTTATTTATCCAATGAAATTGAAATCCGAAGTCCTCAACTGTTTTAAAATTTTTCGAGCCAAGTTTGAGAAATCGGGATGCCATACCATTAAATCGTTTCGTACGGATAACGGCGGCGAATACGTCTCCAACCAGTTTGAGACCTACCTTAAGTTAGCCGGCATAGAACACATTGCAGGCCCTCCTCACTCCCCACAGCTCAATGGTGTGGCGGAAAGGACGAATAGGACCATAAGCAACCTCGTAAGATCCTCTCTGATCAGTGCAAATCTCCCCAAGTCGTTCTGGGTTGACGCCGTGCGCCACGCGTTCTACGCTTTCAATTCTTTTCCATGTCATACTCCATCCGGCTTTCGAACTCCCAACTCCATTCTTGGCCTAACCGATGTGAAGCTAGACTCGATTCATCCGTTTGGATGTCTTGTCTACTACAAAATCCCTGAGGCCAACCGCCGAAAACTAGACTGCAAGGGACGGGCGTCGATTCTTCTCTCCTATCTCACGGACGGTGATGGCTACAGGCTGTGGGACCTGGAACAACGCTCCGTGGTCAAATCCCGGGACGTTCTCTTCAATCATTCAATTTTCCCTTACGGTACCAAGCTCTCCGCCAGCCCGGCCCCGGTCATTGTCGAAATTCCCTGGCCCTCACGCTCTCCCGCATCTTCATTGCCCAAGCCTACGTCATCTCCTTCGGGGGATCCGACTCATCCGATAGCACCTATTCAGAAGGACCTGCCCCCACTGGATATCCCCCTGAAGCCTTGGTTCGACCGTCGACTGCAAGCCTCCATTCACGCCCCGCACAATGCAGCTCGTTCTCCCTCCCCTATCCCCTCTGATTCTGACCCCCAATCCCCTTCCCTTCCTTCTTCCACCTCTTCATCCCTACCGTCTCCCACGTCTCGTCTCCCTTCTCCTTCCCCTCCTTCTGTTCCTTTGCACGTTTTCCCCTCTCAACTCTTCCCTCCTGCTCCGTCGCCCGAAGTCACCCCCATCAGGCTCCCTCCGTCGCCCTCGTCTCCTCCCCCTGTTCCTGAACCTTCCAAAGCCCCTACACAGCCGGTTCCCACTCGTACTGTCAGCCACTGAGTACATATAACAGTACCTGACATGTACCACGTAACTGCAAATATTATTAATTATTATCATCTCTAATAATAATTACTATTCTTATTATTATTATTATAAATTCATTATTATTATTACATTACTATTATTATTATTAAAGTACATTAATTACATTAATTAATATAAATACTTTAATAATATATTCATTAATAACTCATGAATAATTCTGGTTAAGCTATGTACTCCTGTTATACAAGATACATAACTTGTAGGCCCTTTACCCTCCTTTAACGTGAAATATCCAGAGTAACAGATGTCACTCTTTCCCCTCTGATTACGCCCACATTCCTTAACATTGGAATATTTTCACGTATAAGATATGTACTTTAATATCTTAATAATAAAAGAACTTATTAATATTATAATAATTAATACTTATAAGATGTACCAATAATAAATGACATCATTATAAGTTAATAACTTTATTAATATTAATAACAGATCAATTAATACAAATGTCATGATGTGATCCAATCCCACTAAGGACTACTGATCAAAGATGTGTCCCATAACACAGCCTTAGTAGAAATCACATCATAAACATTAACAGATCCTCCCAAAAGGATCTGTCTTGCCCCTGAAGTTCCACAGTACCTCCCAGGTCATGGAAGCGCTCACAGTTCCCCCCTGAGGAGCTCTTACAATATATAAACAGACTGTAAACAGTTGTTTATCCCCCAGAGAATATTTAGAACACCACAGCACAGTACATACCTTAGAGTTATTTACCTTGCTTAGTTCCCCATTCTCCAACAATCCCCCAATTCTGGATAATCTATAGTTTAATACTGTTATTACCTCAAGAATTGGCCACAACCTACCTTCAATAAGGTAGTCACCACGAACCCAAGTTGAGTCTCTCCTTGGATGCCTATTAATACTTTGTATTGATTTGGATGCGCCTAATTAGAGCAATTAGAGCAAGCCTCTCAGACAAGATTACTGATTGAGGAAGTACCTTTTTACAGGACTTAACCATTACCCAAACCACTTTAAACCATCAACCTACCTTAGTTACAACCATTAACCACGGTTAGTTCCACACCCAGGCTGACAATTGGGGGTCTGGCCTTTATTTATCCGTGATTTTTTCACCCTTTAACCCTTAAAAAATCATCACTAACACCTCCTTACCTTTTTATTTTTCGTGAAAATGGCCCTTTGATAGATGCCAGAAATCATTTGTGACTTCAAAAAGAACTCCAACCTTTTCCAGCAAAGATATTATCAATTGGACAACCCAGAAAACATCATCACGTCACAACTAGTGATAAAAACTGAAGTCATAGAGGGAGAAGATCAGTTTTATAACTGCACCTGGACTAAAGTTAAACAACTTACACTCACTAATACTTATTCTTCTGACGGTACTTTGCTTAATACTGAAGAATCTGACGTATTAACCAAAGAAGAACACACTAAAATTGTCAGAAAAGAAATTAGATCAGCTTTAGAAGAAGGAAATCCACCCTTTAATGATATATATTGTGATATAATTTCCTCTAACAATACTTACGTGTCTGTTCCCCCTTTTTTGAATTGTGACCCTCCAGAAGTCCCTAGATATCTCCTTAGAAACAGTAGAAGGAACAAAGATCCAAGATTGACTGCTTTTAACTACAGGAAAAATATAAAATCATAAAAAAAATACAGCTTGTTTTTCTATTTTTCTTATCTATAAAATTATAAATTGCAATAAAACAAAGTCTGCTTCCCAAATTTGAGTCTAAGAAAAAATAAAAAACACTACAAAAATTGAGAAAAACTCGAAATTATAAAATAAAAAACATATAAAAAATTAAAATCCAATATCTGGCTGAAGATATTGATCAAAAACAAGAAAAAAGCGCCTTTTTTATAATAAAATCTCTTCAAAATTCTACGTTCTAGTAGATTCACTACTCATAGAGAAATTCTGAGTAGACCATTCGAACCGCAGTAGTAGATTTACACTACTAAAATCTCGTTCCCTTACTCTCTAGAGCCTCCATTCCCACGGCACTAGTCATCTAATCCCTAAAAATCCTCCTCGAGCACGTATTACATAGTGGTATACACACAGTAACCGCATACAAGTGGTAATACACACCGTAGTACATACCGGGTGTATACTACACTATACACACGTGATCGGAAGATTGATCTTCTAAGATTATCACGTGATACATACAGTATTCCCCGGATATTCCGAGATCTACACTATACATACGTGCGCCGACGCACTTCTGGAAGTTCCAGCATATACTCTACAGTGTAATACAAGTATAAGACTCTTATATCCGATCATAAGAATAGTCGACGATAGACTTTCTCACTCATTACTTGAGCTATCAAGACGTTGAGTAGATCAAAATAACGGGAAAAATCAGCAGAATACAACTGTCTGATCCATTCCAATTTTACACATCGAGAACAGAGTGTATTAGCCCCGTCGAAGACTATTTTTATCTCACAAATCACGTTTAAGAGTCTCTCCGTGATTTGTACATAGTAAAAGAGTGTACATTAACACAATTAAAAGTAAATTAGATCATTTTTGATCAAGTTTACACATTATCTCTCACCCTGAAAGGAAGAAAAATCCCCTTTCAGAAATATCTCACAAATCACGTTGAGTCTCTCCGTGATTTATCAAAAATAAAAATAAAATTAGTGTAAACTAAGTAAATCAACTGTAAAGCAGATCATTTGATCAGTTTACATCTACCCTCTACCCCTGAAAGGAAGAAAAATCCCCTTTCAGAAATATCTCACAAATCACGTTGAGTCTCTCCGTGATTTATCAAAAATAAAAATAAAATTAGTGTAAACTAATTAAATCAACTGTAAAACAGATCATTTGATCAGTTTACATCTACCTTCTACCCCTGAAAGGAAGAAAAATCCCCTTTCAGGAATATCTCACAAATCACGTCGAGTCTCTCCGTGATTTATCAAAATAAATATAAAAATTAGTGTAAACTAATTAAAATCAACTGTAAAACAGATCATTTGATCAGTTTACATCTACTTTATCCCCCTGAAAGGAAGAACAATCCCCTTTCAGGCACATCTCACAAATCACGTCGAGTCTCTCCGTGATTTGAACCAATAAAAAAAAACTAAAAAATAACAAATTCAACTGTTAAACAGATCAATTTGATCAGTTTACATATACTCTCTCAACCTGAAAGGAAGACTAATCCCCTCTCAGGCACATCTTACTAAAAATTCAGCTCATTTTTTGTCATTTCCACCTGGAATTTTAGACATAAAAGCAGACTCCTTTCAAGTCTTGTCATACTCACAACAAGCAACTTGATTTTACCGCATAAAAATCATAGTACAACTACTATTACTCTCAATAAAGTAACAAATTCACATTACTTTATACCTCTTTTCTCTATAAAACAATAACCCTTTTAAGCCCTCTTCAAAGAACAATTCTGAAGAGTAAGCAAACATCTTTAAATAAGTAAAAATATAACACATTTTTACTAATTTTCTTTTTGTTTTTAGTGTCCACCAACGTAGACAAACTCACTCCTGAATTGGATATCTTGAAAGTGTCTGACAAGACCACTACAGCCCGTGACACTAGAGAAACCTCTGAGATTACCACTAACAGAGAAGCCTCTGTTACTCCATCAGACAAATCATCTGGTGAATTAAATCCTTAACAAATTATATCCTTATTAAAAATCTCCCACTAACAAATTTTTTACGCATTTTTACCATGACTCCTCCTTCCCTTAGACATAGAGGTTACAATGGCCGCACCAGGGAGCCAGAGCCAGGACTTGGATTTCCATCAGCTCACAGCAGAGGAAAAATTCGAGAGATTCTATTACAGGATGAAGGAAAACAAGTATTGGTTGAAAGATGTGAGAAACAGAAGCAGCTTCAATGCTGTGAAAGCCCATCTAAGTTACTGCCAGGAGGATTTCCGTCAGATGGTCAGCCTCAAAGGTCTGCCAGCAGCCCTCTACCGCACCAAAGATTGGAACCCACTACATTTGTCTCCAGGAATCCTTTTCTCTCCCCCCAATCCTTCAAATACTCCCATCAGAACCCAAAATCCCCGTGGTCCAAAGGGGAGAAATGTCAATTCCAGAAATCCCAGGAACACAGGGAAGAATACTCAGTGGCGCAACCAGATCTATTCAGAGATGGTACGCCTAGGGAGATCCCTCCAAGGGACTTATCAACATCTGGAGCAAGGCAAAATAGCCCGTCAAGAGCGCCAGATGGAAGAATCCCCATAAATTGTAACACTTCCCCATCATCTAGTCAAAAAATTAGAACACAAAGTTCCCCATGTGTAATAATTAATGACTCCAATAAGTCTACTTGTACTCCTGAACAACATCAACAAATTACCACATTCCAACATGTAGTAAATGCTATGAACAATAGTAACAAAGCTCTATCCAATGACTTACAAGAATTATGCCGTAAAATTATGAGAGCTACAGATGAGCAGGTGAACTCAGAAGATAGTACATTATATCTTATTCAACAGAGGTTGACTGAAATGGATACAAAAATTGATATGTTTCATGTAGAATTGGATGATCATTGTAAAACATTTAGTAAACAACTGTCTAATTCTATGACCAGAATTGATGACTGGGTTGAAGAGCAAGTTAATTCCAACCAAGATCTTGTCCAGAAAGTGGCACAATTGGAATTAAAGATTCAGAATTTACAATCAGATACTACTAATAAAGTAAATTCTCAATTTAGAACCTTTGAAGATGTAGTAAACAGAATTGAGAAACAGTTCACATGTGTTACGTCAGAAATGACCAAAAACAACTCAGATATCATGCACAAGTTGGAAGAACTCCTGACTAGAGATGCCCAACCAAGAAGCAGACATGATACTATTAATGACATTGGAGATGACAGTCAATCTATTCCTCCAGTCATTACAACTCAATTGGCCAATTTAACCCCTTCACCTTTACAGAATACCCAAGTTGAACCAAGCAGGGATCAAACTGCTACGCCAACTCTCAATACTCAACAAGTTAGAGTGGCCACATCCACCATTAATAGTTTGGATGAAGACAAGGCCATCCACAAATTAGTATTAGCAGGTCTGCCAAAGACTAATGAGTGGCTAACCTTTTCTGGAGTGGGAGAATATGACCACTTTAAATTTATTGATTGGATTGATAACTTGAAAGAAGATACTAATGCCCCTGATCAAATTATATGCTCAAAATTGAATTCAATTCTTACTGGAGTTGCAAATTCTTGGTATAATTCTAGGAAAAAAGAAGTACCTGGCAATAAAACTTGGTTATTCTGGAAAAAAGAAATCATCAATAAATTTAGCACTCCTGAATGGAAAAGAAAAGTGAAAACTAATTTCAGAAGAAGCAGATTTGACATACTTAGTGATGTAGAACCATCTGATTGGGTGACACAACAAGTGAACAGAATTAAAGCCATTGAAAGAGATGTAGACAATGCCTCTATTAATGATAAATTACTTGGACAATTAGATCACAATACTGAGTACATGATGCGTAGAGTTCTTCAAAGTGACAGTGACTTAACTGAATTCATTAATCAACTGGAAAGTCTTGTCAATGTTAAAAGAAAAGACAAGAAAGAAAAATATAAATCTATGAAAAGAGATAATTATGAAGACTCCAGGAGATTAGACCAGAAGGAAACCAAGGACACTTCTGAGAAAGAAATCACTTGTTATGAATGTGGAAAGAAAGGACATAGATCCAATAAATGTCCCAATAAGAATTCCAGCAAAAAGGTACTTTGCATTGAAAACATTGATGATAACTTAGTCCCCTTCAATGATGAAACCCAATCCAGTGTAGAATCTTTGCCAGATGATTCTGATTCTGATTCCCTTGATTCTGATTCTGATATTCATGGTACTCATGCCATTGTTTCAAAAGAAGAACTGATCATATCTAATATTTCTACAATTGAAGATAAATTCAAACCGATGAACATTAAGAAATTACACTTGTCCAATGAGAAGCATACTGGACAAATACATAAGACTGGTGGTACTAATATCACTAACATAATATGTAATAGGTTTAAAATTAAATGTTTAATTGATGGAGGAGCCTTCTGCTCTATTATTGGTCCTAAATTATTAGATAAGATATTGCCACAATGGAAGAAAGAATTAATCCCCATGAATTCTGAGAAATTCTACAGTTGTAACAGCAAATTAAAACCACTAGGTATTATTAAATTAGATATTATATTCCCTCATAACAGACAAAGTATTCAGATTACCACTGACTTAATAGTTATGGAAGATTTTAAAATGGAATATATCATTTTAGGAAATGATTATATCATTAATTATGGAATAGATGTAATAAATTCTAATGGAAGATATTTTACCTTCAATGGTGACATTATGAACAAGTTTGAACTTGGCATAAGTGACAAAATGAACCTGGAACAACTAGAATGTAATTCTATTAATAATTCTAACTTTGATAACATTATATTGGAGGCAAAGATTGCGGAGAATTTAGATGATGTGCAATTAAAAGAACTGAAGAACTTACTACATAAAAGGAAACTTGCATTTGCCACTGCTGATGAACCCTTTGGAAGCATCAGAGGTCATGAAGTTCTTAAAGAAATTCTACAAAGTAAACATAATAAACTAGACTTGATTAATTCTTTACAAGATCCTTGGTCTCCTGCCTTTAATGAAAACAGATTTTCACTTCTGGATAGATTAATATCTCATAGAACCAAACATACTAGTGTAGTAGTTCTGGATTTCCATCAAATGATGCCTAAAACTGCAAATTACGCAGCAGAATGTATCAAGAAATATTTTGAATATTATAAAAACAGATGGGATAAAACCCATAAGGTTAAAGTTAAAATTAAAGATCAAGTTCTTATTTCCACATTTTAATTTCACTAATTTATCAGGACCCAAAAAACTGAGAGATTCCTATGTTGGACCTTATACAATTAAAGCTTTACATGGTGCAAATGCATTAGAAGTTATATTAACTGAAGAATTAGAAAGGATACACCCCTGATTCAGAAAGAATTCTGAGACAATAGAGAGTTGACAAAAGAAGCCATTAAAAAATTTGTAGTCAACCCTTTTTTAGAGGGAGGAAGTGTCAGCCACTGAGTACATATAACAGTACCTGACATGTACCACGTAACTGCAAATATTATTAATTATTATCATCTCTAATAATAATTACTATTCTTATTATTATTATTATAAATTCATTATTATTATTACATTACTATTATTATTATTAAAGTACATTAATTACATTAATTAATATAAATACTTTAATAATATATTCATTAATAACTCATGAATAATTCTGGTTAAGCTATGTACTCCTGTTATACAAGATACATAACTTGTAGGCCCTTTACCCTCCTTTAACGTGAAATATCCAGAGTAACAGATGTCACTCTTTCCCCTCTGATTACGCCCACATTCCTTAACATTGGAATATTTTCACGTATAAGATATGTACTTTAATATCTTAATAATAAAAGAACTTATTAATATTATAATAATTAATACTTATAAGATGTACCAATAATAAATGACATCATTATAAGTTAATAACTTTATTAATATTAATAACAGATCAATTAATACAAATGTCATGATGTGATCCAATCCCACTAAGGACTACTGATCAAAGATGTGTCCCATAACACAGCCTTAGTAGAAATCACATCATAAACATTAACAGATCCTCCCAAAAGGATCTGTCTTGCCCCTGAAGTTCCACAGTACCTCCCAGGTCATGGAAGCGCTCACAGTTCCCCCCTGAGGAGCTCTTACAATATATAAACAGACTGTAAACAGTTGTTTATCCCCCAGAGAATATTTAGAACACCACAGCACAGTACATACCTTAGAGTTATTTACCTTGCTTAGTTCCCCATTCTCCAACAATCCCCCAATTCTGGATAATCTATAGTTTAATACTGTTATTACCTCAAGAATTGGCCACAACCTACCTTCAATAAGGTAGTCACCACGAACCCAAGTTGAGTCTCTCCTTGGATGCCTATTAATACTTTGTATTGATTTGGATGCGCCTAATTAGAGCAATTAGAGCAAGCCTCTCAGACAAGATTACTGATTGAGGAAGTACCTTTTTACAGGACTTAACCATTACCCAAACCACTTTAAACCATCAACCTACCTTAGTTACAACCATTAACCACGGTTAGTTCCACACCCAGGCTGACACGTACCTCCAAGCGCGAAAAGAAGCCTCCGGTCCGCTATGGCAACTGGTCCAAAAAGGCACAAACTGACGACAATCCAGACACGCCGAAGACGTGGAAGCAACTTCTCCGATCCCCAAACAGGCACCGCTGGCTGAAGGCGGCCGAGGACGAATTCGCCTCTCTCCTAGGCATGCACACATGGCGGCTAGTTCCTCGACCGGTGAAGAGGAAGGTGATCAAGTCAAAGTGGGTGTTCAAGGTCAAGCAAAGACCGGACCACACCATCGATAAACTAAAGGCCCGCCTAGTTGCCATGGGCTACGCTCAGATCCATGGTCTTGACTTCCAGGAAGTCTTCTCCCCAACCCTTCGACTGGAGACATTGCGTCTAATCCTCAGTCTGATGGCGGCGAAAAGCTGGATGGGGCGCCAGGTCGACTTCAAAACGGCGTTCCTGAATGGACATCTCGACCATGAAGTGTACATGGAACAGCCGCCAGGCTTTGAGGATCCCCGTTACCCCGATCATGTGTGCCAGCTGGACCGCTCAATCTACGGTCTCAAGCAGTCCCCCCGTCAGTGGAACCTCGAGCTACACAAGGCACTGAAGGAAGAAGGTCTAGAGATCTCCAAGTACGATCCCACTTTGTACTTCAAAACGCGGAACGGCCGGCTTGTTGGAGCTCTCACGGTGCATGTTGACGACTTAGCTATCGTGGGAGAGCCCTCCTTTGTCACGCCTCTCATCCAACATCTGGGTAAGCGCTTCAAGGTTGGCGCGGATGGAGAACTAAGTCACTTCCTCTTGCTGAAAATCACTAGAGACATGTCGAACAAGCTGGTATTCCTTAATCAGGCACACTATCTAGACGAGCTCGAAGATCGTTTTTGCGAAGGGACTCCTATCAATGTCTCTACCCCCACCAACTCGTCTTTCAAGTTTCTGTGTCGTCGCTCTTCGACAGACCCTCCCTCGTCCGGCCCGTATAATCAACTAATCGGCTGTCTCCTCTGGCTCTCTCAGTGCACCAGACCAGATGTGGCTTTTGCGGTCAACAAGTTATCTCAATATCTTCGTGATCCATCCGACGCGCACTGGAAGGCTGGTCTACGCATCCTACACTATCTCATCTCGACAAAGGATCTCAAACTGAGGCTAGGCGGACATCTGGATTGCTCGGGTTTCTCGGACTCGGACTGGGCGGAAGACCGCGATGACCGCAAATCAACGTCGGCCTACACATATAGGATCGGTGCGGGTTCCATCTCATGGAAGTCGCGCAAGCAGGCGACAGTGTCTCTCTCGAGCACAGAGGCGGAATACAAAGCCCTCTCCGATTCGTGCAAGGAGGCCGTGTGGATTCGAAATGTCATGTCGGAACTACACATGCGTCCTCTAGTCCCGATACCGATTCATGTAGATAACGAAGGAGCGGAAGCGCTCGCGAGAAATCCAGAACATCACTCAAGAACCAAACACATCCATGCGCGGTATCATTTCGTCCGGGATTGTCTTCAAGATCAGCAAGTCTCACTCCTCCACGTTTCCACGAAGGACATGTTGGCGGATATGCTCACCAAACCGTTAAATCGTGTTCTGCTGGAAAAACATCGACT
This sequence comes from Puccinia hordei, assembly GCA_007896445.1. Classification (NCBI taxonomy): domain Eukaryota; kingdom Fungi; phylum Basidiomycota; class Pucciniomycetes; order Pucciniales; family Pucciniaceae; genus Puccinia; species Puccinia hordei. The sequence goes on along the minus strand of RDRW01000255.1, from coordinate 152,160 downwards.
CATGTTCGGCCTTGTCCCTTGATTTTCTACTTTTCTTTCTTCTCTCTTTTTTTCCTTTTTTTTCTTCTTTTTTCTTTTTTTTCTTTCTTTCCTTCTTCATTTTTTTTCTGAAAGTGTTCAGCAAGGGGGGGTGTTGAGATGGTGTCTTTCTATTTTATCTCATTTCTCTTTATGCTTCTCACTTTGTCTCATTTATTTCACTCAACTGTCACAGATATTGTAGTATACCTGGGTCAGAGCTAGTGGAAGGATTCCTTTCCTCATCCTTCCACAATTCGTCACACCTCTGCCCCAGGTATGTAGTTCATTCTTTTTCTCTTTCTCTTTCTCTTCATTTTTCTTTTTCTGCTCATTGTTTCTCTCTCTGATTTTACTGAAATAAAATCATCCTTCCACAATTCGTCACACCTCTGCCCCAGCTGAGCTCAACAAATTGGTTCCGGGTCTTCCCTCTGTTGTTCCGCAATTTTGTCGGGTCTGTGTTTGCGGAGTATTGATACGTGAAATACGGGGTGTACCCCCCGCATGGATATAGGGAGTGTTAGTTTATACGCGGATCTTGAGATTCTTTTACAGATAGAGAAAGGTCCCAGCCATCTATGTTCCAATTTTGGGCTGGGGCGGGTTGTTGAAATGTTGCGTCTGTCTAGCCATACTTCGTCCCCTACGTCCCATTCCGGTGTTTCCCTTGTGTTCTTGTCAAATTGGCCTTTCATTGTTTCTTGCGCCTCTTCTAAGCAATGCTTGAGTTCTTCTTGGACCTCCGCAAGTTTGCGGAGTCGTTCTTCTACTGCGGGGATGCATTGTTCTGTTGAGGGGGTTCTGCTATATGCCGGGTTGAATCCGTAGTTGGCTTTGAACGGGGAAACTCCTGTCGATGTGTGGTCGTTGTTGTTGCAAGCAAATTCGACCATTGGGAGGAGTGGGGCCCAATCGTTCTGTTGGTAGCAAACAAAGTGCCGCAGGTATTGCTCGACTGCTTTGTTTGCGATTTCGGATTGTCCATCTGTCCTTGGGTGGTACGCTGTGGATGGCTGTAGTCTAATCCCCATGCGGGAGCTCAACTCACGTGTGATTTGGGAGACAAAAATACTTCCCCGGTCTGAGACAATTGTCTTGGGGGTTCCATGGAGTTTCCATACATGTTCCGCCATCAGTTCCGCTAGTTGCTCCGCGTTCATGGTTTTCTTGCATGGGATGAAGTGGGCCATCTTGGTCAGTCGGTCTACTACTGTTAGTATGCTGTCACTCAAGCGGGATTCAGGGAGGTCAGTGATCACATCATAGCTAATGTCCGTCCATGGGCCTGCGGGGATCGGGAGGGGTTCTAACGTTCCAAATGGCCGTCAAGTGCTAGACTTGACTCTTTGGCATGAATCACAGCCGTCTACGTACTGGTTGACAAATCTCTTCATTCCATTCCACACAGAACTTCTCCGTACTAATGCCAACGTGCGGGATCTGCCTGGGTGGCCTGCGGACTTTGTGTCGTGTCGACTTTTGAGGATCATTGTCCGCAATGCCAAGTCCGCTGGTACCACTATCCGTCCCTTGTCATAGAGTACCCCATCGGCTTCCGCATACCTGTTGTGGTCCCCTGTCGGTTTCTGTAACAGCTTAATCCAGTCAGCTAATTTTGGGTCATGTGGGGTCAGTTCTCTAATCCTGGCAATGATTTCGGTGTCAGACAACGCTAGGTTGTCCGTTCCCGCATCTTCCAAGTCAGTCCCCATCACGTCCACCTCAAACCAATGTTTCCTGTCATCCATTTGAATCGATTCGTCCAGAAACCAGCTGTCCAATTCCGCACATTCCGCAAGCTCCTCAAACGTCCTCTCTGTGATGTTACCTGGCTTCAAAAGCTGACCAAAGGTCAGCTTTTCTCCCGGTGCTGGGGCGAGGTCCAGTCTGCGGGATAGTGCGTCGGGTTTTGTTGATTGGCGTCCTGGTCGGAATATGATCTCGAAGTCAAAACATCCCATGGTCTCCGCCCATCTTGCCTGTCTTCTTGTGAGCTGCTTGGTCGTCATGAAGCTTTCCAAATTGCGGTGATCGGTGTATACAATTTCCGTCAAGCGGTGTGGGTTCCCCTCCAGGTATTGCCGCCACTCTTTGAAGGCAGCCACAATAGCCAGTAACTCTTTGTCAAAGATCTCATAGTTGCGTTCCGCCTGTACAAGGGATCGGGACAGGTAAGCTACTGGGTGAAGTTCCTGGTCCTTGGTGCAAACCTGGGACAGTACTGCGCCAAGCGCGAAATCGGAGCAATCACATTCGAGGACAAACGGTTTGTACGGGTCCGCAATTTTCAGGATTGGAGCGGATGTGAAGGCGGTTTTGAGGGATTCAAATGCGGAGTTGCACTTGGTGTCCCACACGAAGGGGGTTTCTACTCTTGTCAGGTTGTGGAGCGGTCTGGTCTTTCCGGAGAAATGGTCGATGAACCGGCGGTAAAAATTAGCAAATCCAATGAATCGTTGAAGTTTGGTGACATTCTTTGGTGCTGGCCAGTCGGTTACTGCTTGCACCTTTGCGGGGTCCATTCTGATTTGGTTGCATGATATCAATAATCCTAGGTATTCTACCTCCGGCCTTGAAAATTCACACTTTTTGGGTTTCAGCCACAATTGGTGCTTGCTCAATGTGTCCAGTATACTGCCCACCGCTTCCGCATGGTCCGACCCTTTCCGCGTGTAGATCATGATGTCATCTAGGTATGCAGCGGTGTCTTTCCCAGTCCGTCCGAGGAGGATGTCCTGCATGAAGTATTGGAAGTATCCTGGCGCTCCCATGGGACCAAAGGGCATGGTAAGCAGGGCAAATTGTCCTGCCCTGCAGATGAAAGCCAGCTTATCTTCGTCGCCTTCCGCAACTCTGAGGTTTCCATATGCGTTGCGGAGGTCGAGCTTTGTGAATGTGTCCCCATCCAAAAGGCTGTCAACTAAGTCCATTGTCAGTGGGAGCGGGTACTTGTTCTTCACCGTTACCGCGTTGAGTCTCCTGTAGTCAAAACAGGGTCGCAGGTTTCCGTCCTTCTTTCCAGTGAATAGTACCGGTGCTGCCCACGGGGATGTGGTCCATCGAATGGTCCCGCTTGTCAGTCCTTCGGCAATCATAATATCAAGTGCCTGGTTCTCTGCTGGGGATAGCGGGATGATTCTTCCGGCCTGTGGGGTGGCTCCTCGGATCAGGTCTACGTGGAAATCATACTTTCTCCGCGGGGGAATCCTCATGGCGCTTGATTTCCGGAACATGTCAAGGTGTCGGTGGTAGCACCGCGGTACTAATTCTTCCGTAGTCCGCTCCGCAGTCGTGGCTTTCCCTTTTGCTGCCAATCGGGCCAATGTCGACCACGATGTTTTGGCCGTGCTGATCACTGCAGGGGTATGTCCTAGGGGGGAAAGAGGCTTGCCAGCTGTTTTGGGATTCAAATGCGGGGGAGATCTATCAGACTCACATTGCGGGGGTTTTATTGTGCTAAAAGCACACACCCCCTTGTCACTAATCCTAGCTTTCCCCATGGGCCTGTAGACTGTATGTGGGGATGTTGGCGGAGAGGACGATACTGCCTTGGCAGTAGCAACGATTTCATCGGGTACCTGGTCAGAGTGTTGAGTCTTGGGGTTCTTGGCGGGGCTTGCGAATCTATCTACAAGGCGTACAAGCTTGCCAGCTGTCTCGGGCGGTAAAGTATGGGGTGGGGGATTGTCAAACTCACATTGCGGGGGCGTTATTGTGCTGCAAGCACACACCCCCTCGTCACTAATCCTAGCTTTCCCCATGGGCCTTTCGACCTTCTGCGGGGATGTTGGCGGGTAGGACGATACTGCTGCCGCAGTAGCACAAGTTTGATTGGATACGGTTTCATTGGGTACGTGGTTGGGGTGTTGGGTTTCGGTATTCCATGTGGGGTTCTGGGGTCTATCTACAGGGTGTACAAGCTTGCCAGCCGTTTCAGGAATGATGTGGGGGATAGGGATATTGAACTCAAATTGCGGGGGCGTTATTGTGTTCAAAACACACACCCCCTCTTCAATCTTCCTAGCTTTCCCCGACTCGCCGGTTGGGGTGTTTTTCGGAATAGACGAAACCGCCGAAGCGGCCGCAATGTCCGGGGTCCATAGGGTACGGTTTGTCCAATTGATTCGGTGTCCATATCGGCGGATCCAGGGTATCCCTAGGATCCCATCATACAAGTCTTTCAGTTATGTAATGATGAATCGGGATGGGCGGGGTTCATCGTTCAACCTTAGGTCTATCTCATGGGTTGCTCTGCTTGCGGACCCGTCAAATCCAAAGACGGTTTGCCCCGAGGCCGAAGCGGCCTCGAGGAGTCCCCATCGGGATGCGTACAATTCACTCAGAACGTCGTGGGTTGCTCCGGAGTCTATGAGGAAGGATAGGGGGGGATAGGGGCTTTGGGGTGTGGCTCTGGGAGTTGTGATGGTGCATGAAAGGAAAGATCGGGGATCAATTTCATTTACATGTAATGTCTGACTAGCACCAATACTGCATGACAACTCCGCTACACTCGGGAAGGGCACAACCTTCATTCCCGAGCGTCTCCATTTTTTGACTTATCGGCCCGTCCCTTGTTTGCCTTGTCCGCCTGTCCCTCCGTTTTAAGCGCCGCCAATCCATCGGCTAGCTGTCGGATCTGGTCCTCGAGTGCAGAGACTGAGGCAGGTGTCCGTCCTTTCCCTTTCTTGTTTGGACACTCCCGGGAGATATGTCCTCGCGTCCCGCAGCGGAAGCAAAGTCCTTCCCGCATCATGCGGGCCTTCTCGTCCTCAGACAGTCGGCCGCTGATCGCAGATGTGTCCATGGCGTCGGGATCTGGCTGAGTCTTTGCAAATCCAGTGGTCGTTTTGTTGAGTTTTTCTGTTCCTCCTCAAAAGTATCTTCCCTCCATTTAATTTTCAGAGAATCAACTTGTTTTTTCAGACTAGAATACATCCAACGGTGGGCCGCTACGCTACGCTACGCTACGCTACGCTATTTGACCGCTACGTGCTAGCGTAGCGGTTTTTTTTCTCCCCAGAAAATTTGTAGCGTTAGCTGAAATTTCACTCCGCTACACTAACAGTTAGCGTAGCGACAAATTTTTCCGTCCATTTTTTTGTAGCGTTAGCGGGGAAAATTCACCGCTACGCTAACAAGTAGCGTAACTTTTCTGGCGCTAACAGATTTTGAAGTTCTCAGTAACGTAGCGGCATCATCGCTACGCTACGCTAAATGTTAGCTGTTAGCTGATATTTTTTCCGCTACATAGCTTTTTGGATTACACGCTAACACTGATTTTTGACAGCTAACAAGACAACTGTTAGCTGTGTAATTCAAATTATATCTCTTGTGAGAATTGATCCCGTGCTCAAAAGGAAGAGGGAGGTTAGCCATGGCGTAGTGGTCAATCTTGACCACTACACCACGGCTACCCTGAGAGTTGGAGGGATTGGTGGGAGTACATCCCATCCATGCAGCTCAGGTTCCATTTTTTTTTTTTTTTCAAATCCTGGATGAGTTCTTATTTTATTATCAATTCCAGTCTCCTTCGAAAATTTGTCACCTGAATTTTTTTTTTCAATTTTTTTTTCTTCGGTGATAACTTCCTCAATCCTCAATATTTATTTATTTTTTGAGATTTTTTCGAGATTTTTTTTTTTTTGAGATAAGTTCTTGATTCTCAACCGGCACTCTCACTCAGCTCCTCCAATAGCTTCAACCTCCCAAATCCCTCCCACCAGGCTCAACCTAGCTCTCAGGATCACCAGTAAGTCCCCTCCCCTTCTCCTCCACCCACCATTACTTACCACCTTGCTACCCTACCCTGCCACTATCTGCCCAGCTACCCACAACCACTGCTACCCTGGGGCCACCTGCCTTGTAAGTCCCCCCCCCACCCTGCTATCCTGTTTGCTAACCTGATATCTGTTACCTACCAACAGATACCAGCCACCACCCATGCTACCCTACTGCTTTCGCTACCCTGGGGCACTCACCTGGTAAGTCCCTTCTTTCTCTACCCCCCTCCCTCACGTTGATCGTTCAACGTTTGAACGATCAAAAGTTGATCGTTCAACGTTTGAACGATCAAACGTTGATCGCTCAACGTTTGATCGTTCAAACGTTGAACGATCAACGTTTGATCGTTCAAACGTTGAACGATCAACGTTTGAACGATCAAACGTTGATCGTTCAACGTTTGAACAATCAAACGTTGATCGTTCAACGTTTGAACGATCAAACGTTGATCGCTCAACGTTTGATCGTTCAAACGTTGAACGATCAACGTTTGATCGTTCAAACGTTGAACGATCAACGTTTGAACGATCAAACGTTGATCGTTCAACGTTTGAACGATCAAACGTTGATCGTTCAACGTTTGAACGATCAAACGTTGATCGTTCAATGTTTGATCGATCAAACGTTGAGCGATCAACGTTTGATCGTTCAAACGTTGAACGATCAACGTTTGATCGTTCAAACGTTGAACGATCAACGTTTGATCGTTCAAACGTTGAACGATCAACGTTGATCGTTCAATGTTTGAACGATCAAACGATCGACCAAACAGCAAGCTGACCACTTGCTACCTGCCCAGCCTACCCTAGCCTACCCTAGCCTACCCTGCCCAGCCTACCCTGCCCTGCCCAGCCCAGTCTACCCTGCCCTGCCCAGCCCAGCCTACCCTACCCTGCCCAGCCCAGCCTACCCTGCCCTGCCCAGCCCAGCCTGCCCTGCCCTGCCCAGCCCAGCCTGCCCAGCCTGCCCTGCCCAGCCTACCCTGCCCTGCCCAGCCCAGCCTACCCTGCCCTGCCCTGCCCAGCCTGCCCAGCCTGCCCTGCCCTGCCCTGCCCAGCCTACCCTGCCCTGCCCTGCCCAGCCTGCCCAGCCTGCCCTACCCTGCCCAGCCCAGTCTACCCTGCCCTGCCCAGCCCAGCCTACCCTACCCTGCCCAGCCCAGCCTACCCTGCCCTGCCCAGCCCAGCCTGCCCTGCCCTGCCCAGCCCAGCCTACCCTACCCTGCCCAGCCCAGCCTACCCTGCCCTGCCCAGCCCAGCCTGCCCTGCCCTGCCCAGCCCAGCCTGCCCAGCCTGCCCTGCCCAGCCCACCCTGCCCTGCCCAGCCCAGCCTACCCTGCCCTGCCCTGCCCAGCCTGCCCAGCCTGCCCTGCCCAGCCCAGCCTACCCTGCCCAGCCCAGCCTACCCTGCCCAGCCCAGCCTACCCTGCCCAGCCCAGCCTACCCTGCCCAGCCCAGCCTACCCTTCCCTGCCCTGCTACCCTTCTCAAGCCTCTGTAAGTCCCCTAACCCCCCCAATTACTATCCCTGGCCAATTGATCAGCTTGCTCTGATCAATTGGCCTTTTTTTTTGGAACCCCCACCTCAGAATCATCAGCTGACCTTATTTTCAACTCCTGCAGGCCTACCACGTCTCATATCTGCCATGGGGAAAAGAGAACTGTATGTATTTCATCATATTAATTGTGATATCAATACTAATCAATGTTTTCTTTTCCCTTTTCCAATTCTTTTTGTTTTGATCCCTGATTCCCTTAATTACTCTTATTGTGTTGGTTTTAATGTTAAATGATGGATCTTGGGACGACACCGTTCTGGAATCCTTATTGAATCATCAAAGCCATAACAATAAGAGTATTAAGGCAACCAAGCATCAAAACAAGATGAAGCGTCAAAGGGAAAAGCGTTTGTTATGTAGAGAGGCTTTAGGAATCAAAGAAGGATCTGTGTCGTGGCCCAGGGTTACATATAGTCCTCACAACCTCTATCCAACCATCCCTATGAAGAATAACAAACCAACTCGCCACCCAACTCCATCAGAAATCAGCTTAGCATACGATGAAATCAACACCTATCACTTTATGAAGTCTGGGATTAATATTATTGTTGATCCTCTTGACAAGACTGAGGTGATTGCTATTGTAGAATTCACTCCTTATAAAGACCTCACCCCTTCTCAATTGGACGATCTCAACTATATTTCCACTTTCCTCCACCAGTCTAAACGTTTCCTGAACCCTGTCTCATCCTGTGCTCGAATTTGGAGTGGGCTCATGTGGGCCATCGGTTGGAGAAAGTCTTATGATGAGCATCAAATAGTTGGCCGGTATATCAAGGCATTTGATGAAACTGAGATGAAAGCATACGATGATCACTATATTAAATCTTCTCAATTTGGAAATATTATTGGTAATCTCTTCAAAGATCTTGCTCATACTCCCTTTCAACAGAATCAAGATCTTATGAAGAAATATAATATCCCTTCCTTTCCCAATCTTTCTTATGGTGAACTTCCTGAAGACAGCACCTGCACTCCTCACATTACTTTTACTACAAATGGTTTCTTCAATCCCCCACACACCGATACTGAAGATATATCCCAATTTGCCTTTGTTTTATTTCTTCCCACTCGCACTTCTGATTATACCCTGGTAGACTCTTCTAACTATGATATCACATCTGGTCCATTTATTTTTCCTGATCACCGTATTGGTATTGATTTTGATCATCAGCATGGTATTGTTAAAATGATTTGGCAAGCTAATAAGTATACTCATTGTACTATGCCTCATTCCACAAGCCCTTCTTTCACTCGTCTTGGTTTATCTATTCAAATCAATTTTAGTCTTGCTAATACTTGTAGTAAATATTTGAAGGGTTTTTATCAAGATTCTGCTCATTACTTTGCTGATCATTTTTATTATATGTTTCGTAGTATGGCTAGAAGCACATTAACAGCTAGTTCACTTACAATCTTTTTTTTATTTACTATTTTTTCCTCTTTTTGTTTCTGACTTCTAAACTCTTAATTTCCAAGGCTTTTACCATTAAATATTGAATGTGTTATTTTGTGGTTTATTCTTTTATATCTAACCAGTTAATCATAATAAAAATCAATTCAAGAAGGGGAACAGAGCCATGGTATTAGTAATAGTAAGCTTGGGAATTGATTTTAAGAATTAAAACAGGTAATAAAAAATTACCAAATGGAATGTGCCTCGAATAAATATTCAAGCAGGGAAAAAGAGTCCTGGAATTAATAAGCTTGGGAATTGATTTTAAGAATTAAAACTGGTAACCAACAATTACCAAATGGAATGGGCCTTGAATAAATAATTGCAGTGTGTAGATTAGTTTTCTGTCAACAGGGGGAATTGAAGATGATACACTGTTTCTATTTGCAATAAACATCCAACGTGGAGCTCAACTTCAACAGGAGACTTTTTTCAAATCCGAACTTCAGTCAACTCTCCAATTAATTTATTGTTGTTAAACCAAACGTATCTCAATCTAGTCAGCCAGCAACAATGCCCGATCAAGATGGAAATATGTCTGATTCATCAGGTGGCCATACCCGCAGATCTTCACGAGTAACCACACCAATAAGGCGATCCGGAATGATTCATCCCTCGCCAGATTCACGCCGGTCAATTGTGCCATCATTTTTATCACAAAGAAGTCACATTTCATCAGCATCATTGGTATCAAATTCCCAATCAAACAAACGACAAGGCCCTGCATCAGAATCTGTATCAAATTCCCAATCAAACAAACGAAAAGGCCCTACATCAGAATCTTCAATTGAAGAACGAAGCCCTCCACTCCCTGGAAAGAAACCGAACAACGATAATCTGAGTCAGCCCTTATCGACCTCCGAAGTTCCAAGCTCACAGGTGATTGATCTTGCTCAAGACTCCAATGACGAAAACACAAAGGCAAAACCCAAACGTAGAAAGAAAAACCCTGAATTTGATGATGCAAAGGATTTTTTTTCCAAACCAACTAGACGTCCAGGTGATGTGTGTAATTCTTGATAGATAAGTGTTTGAAATGAATGTATACTAATATAACTGTTTAAAAAAGCCTTTAAATAAAGTGCCATCAACATATGCCTGCTTGTGGTGCAAGAAGGATGTCAGGGTTTCTTTAAGCAGCTTTTCAAATCTTCGAACTCATCGTGATGGTTCCCGTCAAAAAGGAAGGATTTCTGTTGGATGCCCCAATCGTCATCAAGCAATCTCTTCTGGCGCCAAGCTTCCACCAACAGCACTTGAAGAGGAAAGAATCAAACAGACTACCCAATCTGGATCGCTCACCAAACATTTTGCCCCTGTTGAAAAGTTTGACAATCAGGTTTTCAATCAAATAATAACTCTATGGCTGTTACGGCAATCATTACCTTGGAACCCTGTTGAAGACCCCTATCTCCGAGCTGCCTTCTCCTATTGTCAAACAGGAGCAAATTTGTTTAAACAAAAGTGGGCTGCAACTTCTGGACGGGTGGTATACTTGGATTTACAAGAGGCTATGATATGCCAGTTGAAGGTGAGTGATACCATTGCGTTCAATTAAATGTAAAAAAATATACTTATTTCCCTTTAAACAACATTTCAACAGGATTCTGAGAGCAAGTTTAACTTGATACACGATGTTTGGACAACAAAAGGAAATCGCTTTGGATTTATTGGAGCTTCTGTCTCTTTTATTGATAAGGATTGGAACTATCTAGTGCTGCATCTGACTCTCAAGCTAGTTGCCTGGCACCATAAGGGAAGCATGCTGGCTGAACCTGTTGTGAACGTATTGAAGAAACATGATTTACATAATAAGATAAGCACCCTTTGATTCATCACTGGTAATCTGCCAAAAACTTATTTATTTTTTGTCCTATAAATACATGCTTTGCCAGACAACTGATTCAGGATCAAATAACAACACAATGGCCGAAACAATGCACTCCAAACTCGTTGCCCTGCCCCAAACCACGGATTTGGATTGGAACTACAAGACAATGCATATCAAGTGCTTTTGTCATAAAATGGCGCTCGTTGTCAATGCTGGATTAAAAGAATTGGGCCTTGAAGCTCCTCCTCCACCAAAGCTCAAAAAGTCATTCCTTGGAATTTTCCCTTTTTCCGACACAATGGACCCAATAATTGAAGAGGACGAAGAAGAGCAATCGGTAGAATTATCGGTTGAAGACAGGGTGGAAGATGAGACGGATGTTGATGAGGATGAGCCAGATCTTGAAACTGACGATGACGACAATGATGAGGGGACTGAATCTGGATACAAAGACTATGATCAAATCACCTCAAAGAATAAAAATAATGAGAAATCATCTGCAAATAGAAATGATTCTAATGACTTGAATGAGTTAACCAAAGCGGTCAGTTGGATATTTTATATTTTTCTTATTTTACTAGCAATCAATTACTGAATCTTTCCTTCTTATTTTTTTGATATATAGCTGGACTTTGTAGTATGAAAGATTACCTCATCAAGTGCATGGAGAGCTGAATTTGACCGCCGTGCGGAGGATTACCAGAAGCAACAAGGGGGAACAAAAGTGAATGGTCTGATTGCTGGTTATGGAATCCGCTGGAACATCAAATATCAAAGCCGAGAGCGGGCCTACAGGGCAAGAGAGGTATTTCATTAAGCTTCACCTCCAAATAATATGTTGGTACTGATAGACATATTGTTAAACTCAGGTTATTGATGCAATGCTCCGTGATGAGTACAGTAAATTCCAAGATCAAATTGTTCGGTCCAGCCGCAAAGAAAATCGCAAGAAGTTTGGCTACTTCAAAGAAATTCAGTTTAACAGCAAGGAATGGATAATGATCAATGAATTGAATCAGGAGTTAGAAGTAAGATATATTCATTCCACAGATCCACTTATATATTTCATACATAATGCTCATTTTTTTTGATAGCCGTTTGACCGTTTGACCAAGGAGATGGAGGGAAATGGTCCTACAGGTGCTTTTGTATTGCCAAATTACTATCAAACAATCTCTGATTTAAAGAAGAAAGAGGCAGGATGCAATCGAGGGCATCCATTACATCCAATGTATGTGAAAATGATACAAAATCTTGAGGTCTACCAAGAAGAGGCGCTTGAATGTGAAACACTTGTAATGGCCACCGTTCTTCACCCAACGTTTCGCATCAAAATCTTCTCTCATTGCTGGCCTGAAAAAGCAGAGGAAGCCGAAGCAACTTTGGACCGCCTTTTTTCTAAACGAAGGGATTTGTTGAACAAGAAGAAAAAATCAAACATTAACATCTTGGACGAAAATACTTCAAATGTTTAAAAGGATAATATATTTGATTTGTTCAACACTCCTGAAACATCGGATGAAAGCAAAGAGCTAGAAGTATATGTCAAGAACATGGATCGCTTAACCGGTCCAGATGGAAAGGATCCCAATAGTATTTTGAGGTGGTGGAAGGTATAGCTTCTATTTGTTCTCAGCTTTGTCCACTTGTGTTTGTTAGCTCATATTGATTTTAACAATGCTACTTAAACTTTTCAGGTTCATTCATCAACATATCCAGTTCTTTCATCATTAGCCAGGGACTACTTGGCCAGCTCAGCATCATCTTGTGCTGCAGAGCGTACATTTTCTTCTGCTGCCGATGTTTGCTCAAGTGGCCGAGGAAGCTTGAACCCACGGACAATTGAGAGGTGTGTTAGTAGTCACATGTGGTTGAAAGACGGTATACAGGTGGCTGGAAAGTTTGCACAAGCTCAAGGCATTGTTAACAACTATACAAATTTTTCCCAAAAAAATAATGAAAATAAATAAATAAATAAAATTCTTATTGCTCTTGTTCATTGGTCTCAATATTTCTTCCTTGTTTCATGGATTAAAGAAAAAAAAAAAAAAAAAAAATCGTATATACAAATAGTTTGCACAATAATTGCTATCTGACCGCCTTCATATTATTATTATCCTTATTCCCTAGTTTTTTTTTTTTTTTTTTACTCCTTAATATTGATTTATGAGAGCCTCTTCTGGTTCACTATGGGTGAGTGGTATAGCTGAGCAGGGTGCTACGCTAACATGTAGCGTAGCTGAAAAGAGCGCTACGCTAACAGTTAGCGTAGCTGACAAGAGCGCTACGCTAACAGTTAGCGTAGCGTTTGTTCCAGCTAACACCGCTACAAGTCAGCTAACAGGTAATTCCTGTAGCGTTAACTTTTTTTTTTTGAAGTCGCTAACGTTACGCTACAGCTATTTTTTTTTTTGACAAAAATTTTGTAGCGTTAGCTGAAAAAAAAAACCGCTAACAGTAACTTTGGGTTAGCGTAGCGATAAAAGCTAACATTACGCTACGCTACAGCTATTGTTAGCGTAGCGGGCCCACTGTTGATACATCATAAATATTAAGCTATTTGTAATTACAATCCTTAATTTAATTGATTGTTATTTCTTTTTTCTGAACTCATTTTATGATTACTAAAATCTGATTACTAGAATTAACGCCTCTTAGTATTTGTGGTTTTTGTAATATGTTTTTCTTGATTAATATACTAGCTTGACTAAAAGAGACTGAGAAGGCCTGACTAGTTATTTCTTCCAAGTACTCATATTATACTCCTCTCAGTTTTTATTCAAATTACTCTTTATTCATTTTCATTTCACAACCACAATTTGTCACACTTGTAACTAGTCTATAAAAACATAGCCTAGTCCAAGAAATAACATCATCAGTTCTCCTCATAAAACAAAGTCCCCATCTTTTGAGTATCCCAGATTCTGTTCACTAATTCCCTTCTTTTTCTCATTTCGCCAAATTCCAACACGTTTCCGCCCCGTGCATCTCCAAATCAAGCTCCATGGCTAGACCCGCTGCCTCATTGACAGTGGTGAAAGTGGTGCGGGCCAGTACTAGTGCCGTCCGAATGTCCCGTTTTAAGCCCTGCCGGTATTGGCTGATGAGGGTCGGGACTTCCCATCCGGTGGCAGTAGCATGGGTGAGGAATGTGTGGGTGTAGTCGGCCACTGTCCTCGTCTGTCGTAGCGCTCGTAACGCCCGTTCCGCCTTTCCTTTCTTCTCGGAGTCGAAATACATCGTTCCAAAATCCTTCGTCCACCCGTCGTACGAGAAGTCCGCCCCTTCCGTGACTAGGTTGATGTACGGGGCGGACCACACGGCGGCGGGTCCGGTAAGGTAGGACGCGGCGAATAACAGCTTTGTCCTGTCGTCAGCGAACATGGCGCTGTTGACCGATGTATAAATCGCCACTTGGCGGGCGAACGTTTCTGCCTTCGTCCCGCGTTCACCATTGAACTTGTCGGGACATGCGATCTTTGGTCCACGGGTTGGGGTGGAACCGGTTGGTCGGGGTGGTTGGTCCCGCTGTGCTTCGGCCACTCTTTGGCGGGATTGTTTCGTTCTCCCTTGCTTGGGTCATCTCCTCAAGCTGTCGTCGGAGTTGCTCTACTTTGTCCATCTTTTGGCTGCGGGTGGAGTTGGGATCGTTCGGGTTGTCTGTCTGGTTTTGTTCAGGTGTCTGGGTGTTGGTTTCTTGCCTTTGTCTCCGTAGTGTTAGATCCTGCAATATGTTATGGTCTGATCTTTGGAGAGGAAGGCTCTGGGGTTCTGGGGTTTCTGGGGTTTTGGGATCCTATAATGTAGATTGCAGGATGAGGAAGAGATGTGGATCCTCGTCCTGACAGACTATATAGTGGTCTGTCTGTGACATGTACGTGATAGACTATCTACATGTGGTGCGGGCTTTGGTGCGGGCAGGCCCGCAATACGGCTCATGACACTGAGATTTCTTGATTCATACAAGCAATTTGGCTACTGATGGCACCTGTCTTGGCAATCAGCTTCAGTTATTTGGAATCAATGTTGAAGATGTTGTTTTGTCGCTTGGATTCAGAGGCAACCCTTTCATGGGTTTTATGGAATCTTCTCTTTCCACATGTTGCCAGTTGTGCCAAGCTTCTCAAGTAGCTTGGCCTTCTTCCTCCCAATTGGTTGATTTGCACTTAAAGTGTCAGTAGCAATTGATTTGTAGTTGGACGGCAGATTGTTAGGCAGCGGGGATTCAATGCTAGAGCTTCTAGGTTGCTGTTTTGTTTTGATGTTCTCGGGCTTCTTGTTCTGGTTGTCAATTTAGCTGCTCCATTTTGAAGCTTGAATCTTTGAGGAGGATATTGTAACATCAAAGATGCTTGAAGTGAGTACCCTGGTCTTCAGTGAACAGCCAAAGCACCCAGTTTAACTGGTCTTAAGCAGAAGCTCTGCTTTGAGCATGCTGATCCACCTGATTAAAGCAGCCTCGGAACTTGTTGATGAGTCTCTGTAAGACACACCATTGTGACTTCAAGCTACTGGCCGTTTGGGTTGATCCTCCTTTAATTTCATCTTCAAACACTATTTGGCAACTTGGGACGAAAAAGTCGCTGCATCCTGGTTTGTTCCAACCGACGGGTCTTTGGTAATGGTAATCCACAAGCAACAGAGTTGAATTTCCTTGTTTTTGTCATGTGACCAACCCAACGTACTAAGGGGATTTAGCTGGTCGAAGCGCAAAGGAGAAATGAGGCTAGGGTTGTCGAAGATAAGTTCAAAAATAAGTTTGAAGATAAAATGCTTGAGGAAGTCTATGAGCACAACTCAAGGTAATGGGTCAAGTTGGACTGAAAGGATTTGATGCGTAAAAAATCTTTTATTATAATTAACTGAGGAAAAGAGAATGAAGAGAAAAGTACAATAGTATTTATATTCATAAAAACTACTTGTTGAATCTGAGTGATGAATAAATGTTGAGGTAAAATACGAGTATGAAGTAAATACACGGATATGAAAGATGTACCAATGAGGTTGAAACAACAATGCTATGACTATAACTATGATTGATTCAAACATGTGATGGAAATGAACTTCGAACAGATGAGTGATGAGTAAATCCTAGGTGATAAGGTAAGGTTAAGTGCAAGGCTTGATGAAAGAGGGTAAGTGCCAGGCTGAGGATTCAGATCTTGAGTGCTAATTGAAGAAGGGTTATTGATTAGCTCGAAGATACTGAGAATCACCGGATTAAGCAATTCACCAGGAAAAAAAAGTTGGCACCTCTATGGAGGTGCCTTTGCTTATCTCTTACCCATCCTCAACATATCAACACTGTATCTTGACTGTATCCCCCACTTCAACAGAATGTATCAATGAGGTATCTTGTTTTCACATGACTGCTCCAAAGTTGAAGTATTTCCATATATTTAATTAATAATTTTTCAAATGGCAAGTAAATCCCCGATAAACTTCATGAAATTTGACTAGTGATCATGAAAAACCACAAGGAGGGGAATTCACTGTATGTCTCCATTTGTCCCCCACATGTTACGTCTTGCTAACTCAACTTTGATCTTCAGCGCTTGATACAACAACATGTCGCCACCCTGATAGGGTCAAAAAGCACAACTCTACCTCATCATGATGAAGAGGAATTGCGCATGGATATTGATGATCAGGTGGAGGATATCTTGAGTGATCCAGACTACCCATATCCTCATGGTCCTGGTCATCCATCCGCTACCCCCAAAAAATTGGCCATCATGCGCAGGATGATGACTGCCGCCGGAGTTCATTCCTTCCGCCCAAATTTCAACCAACCAATCAACAGTCCTGATAATGAGCATCTGCTTGATCTGGCCGTGAAGACATTTGTTGAGCTGGTCGAATGCAAAGAGTACACTGGAATTGTTCCCAAAGGTCTGAAAGAGGAAAGCATCCGAAATGCCATTCATCTCCATGTTATCCAGCGACTCAGAAGACGGTCAGTTTTTTCCTGATGCTTTGTTTACCTACCATATTGATTCACGTCTCCTTACTAAACAAATTTCATCAGGTATTGACAAGAGAATAATTGGTCTGACAGTCAACAAGAATCACAAGACAAGACTGCTTGGCGCACTTCTAGATTGGTTAATGTAAGCAACAATTGAATTGACCGCTTAAATATATTCCCGGACTAACAAAACCAAACTTTTCTTGCAGCTACGACACGCCCAAATTGCAACCTTAAGCAAGTATCAAAAGCTTTTGGGCCTTGTTCCAATTGTTGAAGGCGCATGCAGTGACAATGATACCGATGATGAAGTATCTCAAATGATCCAAATCACTTATTCAAAAAGAAATCCCAAAAAATGCACCGTTCAATCAATCCCATGGCAACATCACAAAATTGCTTGCATGATGCGTAAAATTGATGATTTGAAGGCTGCTATGATAGCAGCAACCCCGAAAAGCTCTTCTTGTGCTGCAGCCCGGGAGTGTTGGAATGTTTCTTTGCCAATTGAAAGCACGCTCAAACCACCATCCAATTTTCCAAAGGCATGCTTTGATTGTGAATGGCTTGACTCCCTCACCGAGCATCAAAGATCTGCTTTGAAGTTGCGCTCAAAATCTGATATTAGAGCCCTGGTTAAGGAACTTGAGGAGATGGTCCCCGGAAATTAGTTCTCATTTATAATCACATTTTTCCTTGTACATAAATAATTTATTTGTAAAAACTCGGAGATGGTCCCCGGAAATTAGTTCTCATTTATAATCACATTTTTCCTTGTACATAAATAATTTCTTTGTAAAAACTCCTGTACATACTTGATTGTAATTGTATCTAATTTAACCTATCAAAATTTATCAAATCTAACCAACGCTTGACTCCGAGAAATATAATTCAACAAAAACTGTGAATCAGAGAAATGGGAAATGAGTTGATAACAATTGAAACAATTGATTACACATGGAGTTCCTGAATAGGGATGGTAGCGCTGCCGCACGAGGAAAAAAAAAAAAAAAAAAAAAAAAAAAAAAAAAAAAGGGGAAAAATTGAAAAGTTGATCAACATACCTGATTTTTTGATCAATATACCCTGAGGAAAAATGAACGATCTTTGTAGTGAAAGATGGTGAGGGGAAGAATGAAGATAAAATGAAGCAATTCACAACTGTCAGGTCAAAACTGATGCAGCTTGATTTTAGTAACAGTTATTCCAACAAACTCCAAATCCTGGATAACACATTAAATATATGGTTATTGTGAATTGATAATAGCTAATAGGCGTAATTCTATATTGATCCTGAAAATTCCATGAAAAAAGAGCTTAAATTTGAGTGGACTTCAACTAATCATCCACAGGACCTGCATATTTAGTTCTTCAATGGTTAAAATTGGTCAATTTCGACCTGAAACTGTGTTTGGTTTTCTAATCATGGATTCTGATGGAATTTGAAGCTGGAAATCTCAGTAAAATGTCACAAATTTTCCAAAATATGACTGAAGTACCTCTATCCAAATGCATTCTATGGGTATTCCAAATTACTAAGGAATCAGGGACTGTTTAATAGCGGTTTCTCTGTTCCATGCAAAATTGAGAGATTAAATTCCATGATTCATCAATTTGGTGGAAATAGTTACAATGGAAAACAATATCCTCTATGTCAAATCATGGCCTCCAAGCTCAGCTGGATTGTAATATCAACCATGACTTCAAATGATAAAACAGCTTCCTTAAGAAATTGAAACCAATGTCTTGCTTGGTATATATGGGATATGGTATCCAATTTAGTATCCTAAATAAAATGTAATTCAAGTTTGACAATTGGTGGTTTTTCTGGAGGATGATGGGAGTATTTAAGCAAGGCGCTTATGGGGTGGTTTTATTATCCAATCTTTGAAGTTTGTGTATCTGTTGATAGAGAAGGCTGAAACTGGAAATTGCTTCCGAACAGGAAACTCCAAAGAGTACTGTAGAGCAGATGACGTTTGATAGAGGAAATGAAATACATGAGCTAAATTTCTTGGCCCAAAGAGCTAGTGTGCTTGAATTTCACAGCAATCATGGTTTCAAATGGATAAAATAAGAGGTTTATGATCCAAATGAACAGCTCTAAATTTTTCATATGAAAATCAAAGCAACTGAGCATATACTCAATCAAAATGTTTCATCCAGCACAATTTATCTGTTTATCAGATGTATAATTGATTCGAGGGATTTTTAATTCCTCTGTGATTGAATTTCCTGGGGATTTCACCTGTAAGGTTAAATTCTTGATGTTGAGTTTCAGTTACCAACTGAAACCCACAAACAGTGAAATCTTCTGTAAATATCATATGATATCATCATTCCTTGGAATATATTAAGAGCTCAAAAATACTGGATCATACATGAAATCACTCAGAGTGTGCCTCTTTTTTAGCGGTTCTTCAAAATTCAAAAGAGGTCAGAATCTTTATTTCTACTATAGTAGAGTTGGTGCTGGGGGAAATTAAAACTCAAGTGGAATACCCTGGAAGTTATATCTTGTAATTTATCATCTAAGCTGAGTGAATTGAATGGATAGGTTTTTCAGGCGGTTTTCTGTGAACCAAAGTTGTAATGTATTACCCACATAACCCTTCAAAATTTATTTAAAAACTTCTTTTCAGAGTTGATCATAATTTATGAAGCCTGAGAGGGATTTGCTTCAGGGAAAACAAGGTCTTTGTATTTCACCACGCTGTCTCCACTTTGTATCCAACGTATATCAATCACTTGATTAAAGGGATAGCAGAGGGATACATATGTTTTATGCCTGATGTCTGGCTATCTGAATCCACTCATATGTATCCAGTTTCGAAATATATCATACTGCAGGGTTGAATTCATCATTTTCTCATGTGGTCTCTACCAAATAAGTGTCTTGGGTTTGATCTAACCCACCCCCCCCAAGGCTAGTGAAAATAACACGTGCAAAGAGAAGCACTCTCCTTGAAAATGTCCAATCAGTTATTTTAATGCAATATTTGAGCTGCCTTATACACAAAATGATTGAAGTTTCATCAAACCAAAAATAAATATTTTTGTGGGTGGTTCTTTATGCAAGAAGCGTGCAGCGTGCATGTGGTTATTCAAGATCCTTTCATTCAGGTAAAAACCAGATGAAAAAATTTGCAGTTGAGTTTAATTTTCACTAAGTGTTGGAATTTCATCATTCACATATCTCATTGTTTTCTCTGTTTCCGTATCTATCACGCCTTTCACTTCCTGTCACTCAATTCTCCCCATAAAGATTGAATTTGCATGTAATCCACCATCTTCTGTCCTACAATCTGACCCCAAAGTTGTTGTAAATTTCAAACCTAATGTTTATATAGAAATCAAAATATCTGTTCATCCAAGTGCATTTCCTCAAGGTCAATACTTCTTGTTGGATGAGTAATTTTCTGCAATGCAACCTAGCGGACTGTATTTCTTTGTTTTCTCCTGACTCAGGTCTTAGTATCCAGAATTCCTGTCCACATCCT
Source organism: Puccinia hordei (assembly GCA_007896445.1). Taxonomy (NCBI): domain Eukaryota; kingdom Fungi; phylum Basidiomycota; class Pucciniomycetes; order Pucciniales; family Pucciniaceae; genus Puccinia; species Puccinia hordei. Next base: position 132,046 of record RDRW01000255.1, on the reverse strand, counting down.
CTTTATTTTCCCTTGATAAATATCTCTTCAAAAATTCCTGGAAGATCTGAAATTTCCACTCGTAATGTAGCATAAAAGTATAATTATGAGCTGGGGCTTCATCTTAGTGATTAAGCCCGGCGGGCTTAAGGATGGTTGGACCAAAAAAAATCGAGGGCCAGGCCAAAAATGACAAGCTCAGTTAGGATTTAAGCCCGGCGGGCTTAATCTATATCAGAAAATTGTGGCAGTTTTATGTCTCACCAATTAAGTAAGTTTTGGGAAACACATAAAATCATAGAATCTGGACAATTTTTTTTTTTGAATCCAGATTGATTGATATTAAGCCCGGCGGGCTTAAGAATGCTTGGACTAAAAGACTTTGAGTGTAGGGCAACAAGGAAGCACAGGGGTGTTTTTAAGCCCGGCGGGCTTAATCTAAAAAAGATATTACTGGTGGGCTCGTGCGTCACTAGGTAAGTATGATTGGGTCCCGCATAAAATAATAGAATACATCAAATTTTTTTGGTTTTAATCCAAAATTCATTGATATTAAGCCCGGCGGGCTTAAGGATGCTTGAACTAAAAAAATATTGTATGTGCAGGAAAACAAGGAAAATCAAGGGTTCTGTTTAAGCCCGGCGGGCTTAATCTACAACAGAAAATCCTGGCCGGCTTATGAGTAATTGGGTAATTAAGATTGGGGTTTGACATAAGATCATAGGATACGGCAAAATTGTTTTGTTTGAATCCAAAATTTATTGATTATTCATGGAAAAAGAATGAGATTTTTCAAATCATGTGAATCATTTCTAACCAAAGTTGATATTATAAAATGACAGATGGAAGCTGAAAATGTAACCTATAAATACAAGACCAGTGTCAACCATTCTTTGATAATACATAATCTTGGGTCTTAGTTGGAAAAAAAGAGTGTGATTATAGGAGGTGAGATCAGAAGGCTTCCAGAATTAATTGGTAAGAGATATGGTAAGAAATACATCATCAAGCCAATCATCATGATTTTCAATTTCTTGCTCTTTCTCAGTAATTTTGCATAACTTACCGGAGGACTTGACACGGTTTTTGAAAATTACCTAAAGTATCATCTAAGGATAATCTAGGATTCAGAGCAGTAACACCAAAACAGGATGGTATACATATTTCAAAAACACCACGAAATTATACAGGAGATTTGATACCCAAGAGGGCTTTTCTATGTGGGAAGCTTCCAAGTAAATGACTTAAGCTGTTTTTGTGGATATTTAAAAATTCTCATGTAATTGAATGGCCAAATTTCATTAGGATCAATAACATCTTTTCTCTTACAATTCTTTTTGGGACTTGACAGGGATACATTTAAGCAGATTTGAAGAGAGAATCAAAAAAGAAATTGATCCCCACCTGAAATCTTGTTGTGTCTAAATTAAATTATGTGTTAGGTTGAAATTTATTGAGACAGAAATGAGAGATATAGTCTATATCAAATTAATAGGAGGTTGAAATGGTGATTCTCAAATGGATATTAACATATGTGGGGGAAAAAATGATCCTACACCTGGAAAGTGTTTCCTGATTCCAACTAGGGCATTCAATTTGATTTTAGAAAAATCTATATACCATATTTATGAATGTGCAATGTGGCACCAAAATTAATGGAATAATCTTTTGTTGATTTTTTGCAGAATTCAAGGCCCACGTTCCATAGATGCTTTTTGATAGGAGATTTTTACGCTTGTGTTCTTAGTTCAACTTGCACTTACCATAATTACAAATAATCTGATGAAGGAAAAAGAATATGATATCACTGTTTTTCTGAAACTTGTGAACATGGAGGAAGTAAAAAAATTGGGGAAACCAATGCCATATTGGCTTCAAATTGAATAGCTGATGGGTACAAAAGAATCATTCTTAACAATGCAAGGTTTCGACATAGACAAGGAATATGTAATAAGAATTTTGTTCCTTTTCAACAGGAAAAGTTGAATTTTTCAACTTAAATTTTGCAATAAATGGCTTATAATGAATCATGTTGTTTACTTCAAGTTGATTATCAAGATTGGTTTTATTTCCATGTTTAATCCCAAAATATCAAATTTATACAAAATAAAATATTAGTTGTGGTTGAATGACTGTGCAACAATTGTACCAGAGTTGAAAACCACAAGGAGTTCATGTTAGCCATGTTGTAAAGAATATTTTTGAAACCTTGAATTTCACTTGATCAAGCTACTTGATGTATTTTTTTTTGGATTTTGAAGCTTGTGCATATCAGAAATTCAGCTTCCAAGGTGTTGGCAGTGGGGGTGGTGGATCTCCTGGGGTGATGTATGCGCTTTTCAAATATAACTGGCTTATTTCAGAGTTCTATGGTGATGTTTTCCAAGAACTTTAGTAATAGATAAACCATGGTTGGATATAATTTTCATCCAAGATCAAACTATAGTCTCCATTTCACAAATTATAATTTGTTTGATTTTATTATGAGCTGTCATTTATTAAACATTGGTTGTAATAAAAAGAATTTCTTGCCTCAGAAATTTCTATAAAAACAATTGGATCTTTTGAATTTTTTTTGAAAACTCCTCTGATATATCATTATACATTGGTGATACATAATAGATAGGCATGGAGATAACATTGGTGCACACCAAGGATACATAGTAGATAGAGGTGGGATAAGTGGGGGATATAGAGAAGTCACCTCCATGGAGGTTCCAACTTTTTTTTCCTGGTGATTCCTAGCTTGAGAAATGCTGGTTCGAAGGAGGCTGACTAAATGTCTAAGATGTTTGTTGAGTTAAGTGTCACACAATTGCTTTTGAATTGAAAATGTTGAAGATGCATTTGTCGAAGCATTTCAAAACTGAATATGCATTCAAGACTGAGGCTGCATTTCAAAGGTCAATGAGTAGTCGAAGCTGAGCTCAGTGGTTGCAGCGTGACAGATGCCCGGGTATAAAGACTGCCGAGCTCCTGCAAGGGTTGAAGAAGATAACTCCCACAATCCTACTTCCCACACTACCACTATTTATTCCCACCATACAGCTACCAATATTGAAGAAGAAAGAAAAAAAAAAGAAACAGAGAAAAAAGAAAAAATGGAAGGTATTGAAGTGTTAGATTGAAGATGTCAAAGATTTATCCGGCAGAACCTGGAGTGCAAGCCAAGCACTGCGACTCGAGGTGATTGATCCAAATGCGAAAGTTGTTGAATAACTAGGGTTCCTTGTGTTTTCCCACATGGCTTTCCCTTTGAATCACCAACTGCTTCATCCATCCCCCCTATAAGTACCAGTCGTCCTCCTGCTTCCCCTCGCCTACCAGCCCCAGAACAATCTTGCCCACCACCATTGCCACCGCCATCCATTATTCACGTTCAACGCCGTCCTAGAAGGACTGCTTGACCTGTCAATTATTGGTTGCCGTGTTTGTTGGATACGCCAGATCCCGAGGATACGCCAGATTTGGGTGAGTTCAAAGAAGGATGAAATTTTAAGGGATGATTTAACTAATACATTTTTTTTTTTTCAGAAATAATAGGTCCGTATCAAAGATATACGACCATGACTCCACCACCACCACCACCATACAATGAGCCCAATCCAATCGTCTTGCCCGAAGGTAACCCGGAGTTGTCAAGGGTCAATGAAGGTGCCGAGGATGTGATAGGAGTCAAAGAAGAGAGAAGGGATGTCGAAGGAGAGAGAAGAGAAAGAGAAGAAGAAAAGAGAGTCAAAGAAAGGATTGAAGAAAGGGTTGAAGAAAGAGTTCCAAGTCAAGTACCACCTGCGACCACCGATGCTCGAAGATTGACTGAAAATTTCAAAGAAGGAGGTTTGAGGAAGAGGCGATATGAAGAGGAATTGGAGAGAGAAGAAGGCTGGGGAAAAAAGAAGTCGAGGAAAGATTGTTCAAAGAAGCTTGGTTTGATCTTCAAAGAACATCAACTGAATCAGGTTTGAATTGCGAAGAGGGTGTCGAACTTGATTGATGAGGAGGATATGGAAGATTTTAGAGAGTTGATAAAGAAGTTAACAGAGAATTGGGAAGAAGCGGAGAAAAAGATAAAGGATGAATAGTTTTAGTTATTTTTGATACAATTTATCTTATAATTTTTATTTATTTATTTATTTCTTTATATTTTAATTTATTAGATACAAGAGAAAATAGGAAAAAAAGTTGTGGATTAATTAAGTGTTTTATTTGAGGGAGTGTTTTGAATGAAGAGAGAAATAAGAGAGAGAAAAGAAAAGGTTGAGTTTTTTTAAGTTTTGAGTGTTTTAAATAAGGAGGTTTTAATGAGAGAATAACAAAAAGAGAAAAAGAGATAAGGGGAAAAGAGAAAAGGGGAAAGAGAGAAGGAAGAGGAGTGTTAAGAGGATTGACGAGGTTTTCGAGGATAAGTCAAATGAAAATCTTGAACTAAGTCAGGAGAGTTTCAAAGATGATGTGCTGGTTCCCAAGAGGTTCGATCTTTGTTCGACTGGTATCCAGTCCATTCAACAAGATATTGTAGTTGGCCTTTGCGTAGTCTTGAATCAAGAATCCGACTTACTTCCCACTCGAGGTGATCTTGAACATTGACAGGTTCAGGAGGGGGATGAGCCTTGCCCGGGAAAAGATCCTTAGCCGGCTCGAGGAGTGATACATGAAACACTGGGTGAATAGCTTTCCATTTCGAAGGGAGAGAGAGTTTGTAAGCATTCTTTGAAACAATTGATTTGACAGAGAAGGGACCAAAATTTCTTTCTGAAAGTTTCTTAGTGGGTCGAGTCGATCTGATGTTACGAGCGTCAAGCCAGACTTTGTCACCAATGTTGTACTTTGGTGATTTGATTCGAAGTTTGTTGGCTTGAATTTTGTATTGTTGGCTGGCTGCTTCAAGTTTAGTTCAAAGGTGCTCTTGAAGAAGCTTGAGGTTGGAGAGGTAATCTGCGGCAGGAGTGGAAGGGGAAATGTGGATAGGATCAAAGATGGGATTTCTGCCGTAGATGGTTTAGAAAGGGGATTGTTGGGTTGAGGAATGAGTGGCGTTGTTGTAAGCAAATTTGGCTAATGAAAGCCATTGGCTCCAGTCGTCCTGTTGATAACTGACGAACATTCGAAGATATTGTTTGAGGATCTGATTGACTCTTTCAGTCTGACCATCTGATTCAGGGTGATAGGCTGTTGGGAGGTTTTGAGTTATCTTCAGTTGTTGACCGAGTGAAGTCCAGAAACCTGAAACAAACAATGAGCCACGATCGCTGACTATGTTATTAGGGAGAGCATGCTTTGAGAACACATGTTTGATAAAAAGGTTAGCAAGGTCTTGCGAGTTACAAGTAGTCTTGCTTCAAAGAAATAATGACATCTTCAAGAAGCGATCTACTATCACGAGGATAGCATCATGACCATCTGAAAATGGAAGTTGAGAAATGAAGTCCATAGAAAGTGAATGCCAAGGAAAAGGCAGAATCAGAAGTGGTTGAAGCAACCCATACTTCCTATGCTTTGAGGATTTGTTCCTATTGCAAGTATGACAACGGTTAACATAATCTTTTACATCCTTGACCATACCAGGCCAATAGAAGTCTCGAGCTATTAATTGGTAAGTCTTGTCTTGACCAAAATGACCAGCTAATGGTGTCATGTCGTGATTTGAAGATATCCAGTTTGATCTGAGGGTTGTCAGGTATAACCAGCCTGCCCTTATACAGAAGTGTATCACTATCTTTGATAGTGTAATCCTTTGGAGTATTCCTTCAAAGATCTTGACAAACAGGATCATCCTTTTGAGCTTTAACGATCTTGAGGAAGTTCTGTTGAAGCTGTTCAAAATGGATAGAATTAAGAGTTACTTGGGGTTCAGAATGGAATAAAGTTTGAACATTGTCAGGGTTATTGTCAGCAAAGTCTCCCCCCTCCAAGGGGTAAACGTTGTCTCGACGTGACAAAGCATCTGGGATTACTGCTAATTTGCCCGGTCAATAGGTGATGGTAAAATGAAATTCGGAAAGAAATTCAGACCATCGAATTTGCCTGCAAGTAAGAACCTTAGTGCTTGTGAAATATTTAAGAGCGTTATGATCAGTCAATATCTCAAATGGTTCGAGAAGACTGAGCAAATAGGAGCGCCATTTCTTCAAGCAATGGATAATTGCGAGAAGTTCCTTATCATGAATCTCATAATTGAGTTCAGCAGATTGTAGCTTCCTTAATTAGAAGGCTACAGGTTGAAAGTGCTTCGAAGAAGCGGAGAGTTGAGAAATAACACCTGCAACTGTGTAATCACTAGCGTCTGTTTCGACGATAGTCTTACACTTCTCACTGAAGTGAGCCAGGATGGGTGCTGAAGTAAAAGCTTTCTTGAGAGTGTTAAACTCTTGTTCTGCTTTGACTGTAAAAACAAAAGGAATATCCTTTTGAAGAAGATTAGTAAGGTTCACAATAGTTTTGGAGTAATTCTTTATAAATTTGCAATAAAAATTAGCAAAACCAAGGAATCCTTGAAGTGTTTTAACACTGGAAGGTTTGGGCCAGTCTAAGACCTTTTGACATTTGTCAGGGTCCATAGCGATACCGTCTGTGGAGACAATAACCCCGAGGAAGTGAAGCAAAGAAGTATGAAATTTGCATTTCAATAATTTCGCGAACAAATTTTTAGCTCGAAGCCGTCAAAGCACTTCCTTGATATGGGAAGTGTGATCTTCGAGGGTTTTTGAGTAAACGAGAATATCATCGAGGTATACTACTACATATACTTTGACGATGTCAGCAAAGATATCGTTGACAAAATTCTGAAAAGTAGAAGGAGCATTGCAAAGCCCAAAAGGCATTACAAAGCTACCAAAACAAGTTCTCATGGCAGTAAGCCATTCATGCCCTTCAGCAATCCGAATCAAATTGTACGCTCCTCGAAGATCGAACTTTGAGAAGTGAGTAGCTCCATGAAGAAGTGTTAAGAGATGGGCCATAGGAGGCACTGGATAAGCATTCTTACGAGTGACATTATCCAGTTTTCTGTAATCAACGCAAAGTCAAAGAGAACCATCTTTTTTAGGAACAAAGAGAACAGGCGAGCCTGTATTCGACTTGCTTGGTCGAAGGAAACCTTTTCCTACATTTTCCGCAATGTAGTCTTGAAGCTCGGAAGATTCCTGCTTCGAAAGAGAATAGACTGGGCCAGGCGGAGGCGCCGGACCTGTAAGCTTGATCTGATGATCATCAGGCCTATGAGGAGGAAGTTTATCCGCTCGGATAGGAGAAAAAACATCAGCAAATTCATGGTAGATGCTTGGAAGTGTCTTTTGGACGGTTTTGAAGTCTTCAAAATCATCATCATCTTTGAGGCTTGGTATAGCCATCGAAGGAGGATGAGACAAGATCAGGGAGTACAAAAAACCTTTTAATGAAGGTAAGTCCTTCTTTTCAAAGAAGGATGGGAAAGATAAGTTAGAGCAATAAGCAATTACTCCGTGATCATTTGAAGAAACGGAAGAGGGAAATTCAGGATATTCGAAGTCTCCTGGCGGAAAAGTTTCATCTAACTCAATGAAACGGTCAGGTAAGCTGTTTAAGTCTTGTTTGACGGGAGAAGAGAGGTTAGTTGATTGGGATGCTTTGGTTTGAAGGTTAATTACTCCTTCTCTCCAGTTAACATCTGGATTCCAATGAACCAGAAAGTCATGGCCAAGTATGGTGTCATCCATCCCTTGGGCATCCAAGACTATGAGATCCCATTCAAAGCTGGGGAAAGATTTGAATTGAAAAGTCCACCTTGCCTTCTTCAAGACCCAAAAGCTGGGGTCCGTCGAAGAACTTACCAAGAACACCGGGAATCTAGGTATCTCAGTGAGCAACAGGGACTGTGATTTAACAAAAGAAGAACTAATGAAAGAAACATTAGCTCCAGAATCCAGTAGGACTCTGTAAGGTTGATTTGAAGAATCAAAAAGGATAAATCTCAAACTTGGGACACTGTTAGTGGCCTCACAAGCTCAAAGGTTGACTTGCGGGAAATGAAGAAGTGAGTAGTTTTCTTTGCAAGTCTCAAGAGAACTACAATCTAATTTTTTGACAACTTAGCTGCTTCACGGGCAATTCTTTGTGAACAAGCATCTAACTGATGCTTTCCCCCACAATACATACATAACCCATCCTTCTCCCTCCTTGCCCGCTCCTCTGACTTGAGGTTACCCTCGGTGTTGGGGCGTTGATAAACGCACGCCAACGCCAACCCGCACGCCAATTTTTTTTGGCGTGCGGGGCCTACACGCCATTTTTTTTTGGCGTGTAGGGTTTACACGCCAAAAAAAAAGGGCGTGTGAGACCCACACGCCAAAAATGGCGTGTGGTTCCCACACGCCATTTTTTTTTGGCGTGTGGGCCCCGCACGCCAAATAAAATTGGCGTGTGGGCCCCGCACGCCAATTGTTTGGCGTGCGGGTCCCCCCTCGCTCACATAATCGAGTGGGAGGGACCACTCGATTACGTGAGCGAGGCCGGCCGTGCGGGTCCCCCCTCGCTCACATAATCGAGTGGGAGGGACCACTCGATTACGTGAGCGAGGCCGGCTGACGAGGTTATACAACCTCGTCAGCCGGGAGGACTTCCTCCCGGCCGGCGAGGCTATACAACCTCGTCGGCCAGGAGGAAGTCCTCCTGGCTGACGAGGTTGTATAACCTCGTCAGCCGGGAGGACTTCCTCCCGGCTGACGAGGTTATACAACCTCGTCAGCCAGGAGGAAGTCCTCCTGGCCGACGAGGTTGTATAGCCTCGTCGGCCGGGAGGACTTCCTCCTGGCCGACAAGGTTGTATAGCCTCGTCGGCCGGGAGGACTTCCTCCTGGCCGACGAGGTTATACAACCTTGTCGGCCAGGAGGAAGTCCTCCCGGCCGACGAGGCTATACAACCTCGTCGGCCAGGAGGACTTCCTCCTGGCTGACGAGGTTGTATAACCTCGTCAGCCGGGAGGAAGTCCTCCCGGCTGACGAGGTTATACAACCTCGTCAGCCAGGAGGACTTCCTCCTGGCTGACGAGGTTGTATAGCCTCGCCGGCCGGGAGGAAGTCCTCCCGGCTGACGAGGTTATACAACCTCGTCAGCCAGGAGGACTTCCTCCTGGCTGACGAGGTTGTATAGCCTCGCCGGCCGGGAGGAAGTCCTCCCGGCTGACGAGGTTATACAACCTCGTCAGCCAGGAGGACTTCCTCCTGGCCGACGAGGTTGTATAGCCTCGCCGGCCGGGAGGAAGTCCTCCCGGCTGACGAGGCTGTATAACCTCGTCAGCCGGCCTCGCTCACGTAATCGAGTGGTCCCTCCCACTCGATTATGTGAGCGAGGGGGGACCCGCACGCCAAACAATTGGCGTGTGGGCCCCGCACGCCAATTGATTGGCGTGCGCTCCCACACGCCAATTGTTTGGCGTGTGAGAGCGCACGCCAAACAATTGGCGTGCGGGGCCCACACGCCAATTTTATTTGGCGTGCGGGGCCCACACGCCAAAAAAAAATGGCGTGTGGGAACCACACGCCATTTTTGGCGTGCAGGTCTCACACGCCAATTTATTTTGGCGTGTAGACCCTACACGCCAAAAAAAAATGGCGTGTAGGCCCCGCACGCCAAAAAAAATTGGCGTGCGGGTTGGCGTTGGCGTGCGCGCTTGGCGTGCGTTTATCAACGCCCTCGGTGTTGAGGACCTTTGTGATCTCTTGAGGCATTTTGGTTCGAGCTTGAGGGTGTTATGGTCTGATCTTGGGAGAGGAAGGCACTGGGGTTCTGGGGTTTCTGGGATTTTGGGATCCTATAATGTAGATTGCAGGATGAGGAAGGAATGTGGATCCTCGTCCTGACAGACTATGTAGTGGCCTGTCTGTGACATATATGTGATAGACTATCTACATGTGGTGCGGGCTCTGGTGCGGGTATCCCCCTTTTAATGCTTAATCCTCCACTCGTTGTCCAACATAAAAAAATTTCCACCTCTCATCAATTCCATCCCTCACTTCCTTCTCTGCGTCCGCCGATGAGTAGTTGCCGCATTTGGAAATCTTGAATTCAATCCCACTACCAGTTCCTTGCAATTCTTCAAGTTTTCCGCCGGTTCTCATGAGTTCTCTTCTGCTCCAAATCCTTTCCAGCTAACCAGATATTGGGTCTTCCCGCCTCGCCTTCTACAGTCCAGTACCTCTTTGACCTCCCACTCGTCCCTGCCGTCTACCGTAATTGGTTCTGGGTCCTCCTTCCGCCGTTCTGTGATTTCGTCGGGTCTGTGTTTGCGGAGTATTGACACATGAAATACGGGGTGTACCCCCTTCATGGATATAGGGAGTGTCAGCTTATACGCGGATTTTGAGATTCTGTTACAGATAGAAAAAGGTCCCAGCCATCCATGTTCCAATTTTGGGCTGGGGCGGGTTGTTGAAATGTTGCGGCCATCCAGCCATACTTCCTCCCCTACGTCCCATTCCGGTGTCTCCCTTGTTTTCTTGTCAAATTGGTCCTTCATTGTTATGGGAATATAACTTTAAGGACAGTCAAGGTTGCTACTGTCAGTAAGGGTGGCTTGGGCTCGAAGGGGCAAGGGGAGGGGCAGACCTTTAAGGACAGTCAAGGTTGCTACTGTCAGTAAGGATGGCTTGGGCTCGAAGGGGCAAGGGGAGGGGCAGACCTAGGATACAGAGAGCAGAAACAGATTATGTATTTCATGAGAAAAGAGTCAGAGGAAAGAAGATTGGAACAGAGAATAATGAGAAAGAGAAGATAGAGAATAATAACCTTTAAGGACAGTCAAGGTTGCTACTGTCAGTAAGGGTGGCTTGGGCTCGAGGGGCAAGGGGAGGGGCAGACCTAGGATAAAGAGAGCAGAAACAGATGAAAAAGAAGAAAGTAGAACTGGAAACAACTAATGAGATAATATATGAAATGAGAGCTACAACGGGTGTCACAGGCGGCATGTCACACAGATTCCTCATTATTCCCACAATTGTCTCTTGTGCCTCTTCCAAGCAATACTTCAGTTTGTCTTGAACCTCCGCAAGGTGGCGGAGTTGGTCTTCCACTGCGGGAATGCATTGTTCTGTAGAGGGTGTTCCGCTGTATGCTGGGTTGAATCCGTAGTTGGCTTTGAATGGGGAAACTCCTGTCGATGTGTGGTCATTATTGTTGTAAGCACATTCGGCCATGGGGAGGAGCGGGGCCCAATTGTTTTGTTGGTAGCAAACAAAGTGCCGCAGGTATTGCTCAACTGCCTTGTTGGCTATTTTGTATTGTCCATCTGTTCTTGGGTGGTACGCTGTGGAGGGTTGCAGTCTAATTCCCAGGCGGGAGCTCAATTCGCGTGTAATTTGAGAGATAAAAATACTTCCCCGGTCTGAGACAATTGTTTTGGGGGTTCCATGCAGCTTCCATACATGTTCCGCCATCAGTTCCGCTAGTTGTTCCGCATTCATGGTTTTCCTGCATGGGATGAAGTGCACCATTTTGGTCAGTCGGTCTACTACTGTCAATATACTGTCAGTTGAGCGGGATTCAGGGAGATCAGTAATTAAATCATAGCTAATGTCTGTCCATGGGCCTGCGGGAATTGGGAGGGGTTCTAAGGTTCCAAGGGGCGGTTGGGTGCTAGATTTGACTCTTTGACAGGAATCACAGCCGTCCACCTACTGGTTGACAAATTGCTTCATCCCATTCCACACAAAACTCCTGCATACTAATGCCAATGTGCGGGATCTGCCTGGGTGGCCTGCGGACTTTGTGTCGTGTCTACTCTTGAGGATTGTCGCCCTCAATGCCGTTTCCGCTGGTACTACTATTTGTCCCTTGTCGTAGAGTACTCCGTCTGCTTCTGTGTACCTGGTGTGGTTTCCTGATGGCTTCTGCAACAGCTTAATCCAATTGGTCAATTTTGGGTCAAGCGGGGTCAGTTCCCTAATCTTGGCAATGATATCAAGGTCAGATAAGGCTAGGTCGTCTTTTCCTGCGTCCCCCAAATCAGTCCCCATCACGTCGACTTCGATTTCAATCAATTCGTCCAAAAACCAGCTGTCTAATTCCGCACATTCCGCAACCTCCTCAAATGTCCGCTCTGTGATGTTACCTGGTTTCAAAAGTTGACCAAAAGTCAGCTTTTCTCCTGGTGCTGGGGCAAGGTCCGGTCTGCGGGAAAGGGCATCTGGTTTCGTTGATTGGCGTCCTGGCCGGAATATGATCTTGAAGTCAAAACACCCCATGGTTTCCGCCCATCTTGCTTGTCTTCTGGTGAGTTGCTTGGTTTTCATGAAGCTTTCTAGGTTACGGTGATTGGTGTACACAATTGCTGTTAGGCGGTGCGGGTTCCCCTCTAGGTATTGTTGCCACTCTTTGAAGGCAGCCACAATAGCTAGTAACTCCTTGTCAAAGATCTCGTAGGTGCGTTCCGCCTGTATCAGGGATTGGGATAGGTATGCTACGGGGTGAAGTTCTTGGTCCTTTGCGCAAACCTGGTACAGTACTGCACCCAGTGCAAAGTCAGAACAATCACATTCAAGGATAAATGACTTATACGGGTCCACAATTTTCAGGATTGGGGCGGATGTGAAGGCGGTTTTGAGGGATTCAAATGCGGAGTTGCACTTGGTGTCCCACACAAAGGGGGTTTCTACTCTTGTCAGGTTGTGAAGCAGTCTAGTCTTCCCTGAGAAATGGTCGATTAATTGGCGGTAAAAGTTAGCAAATCCGATGAATCGCTGAAGTTCAGTCACATTCTTTGGTGCGGGCCAGTCGGTTACTGCTTGTACCTTTGCAGGGTCCATTCTGATCCGGTTGCATGATATCAATAGTCCTAGGTATTCTACTTCCGGCCTTGAAAACTTGCACTTTTCGGGTTTCAGCCACAATTGGTGCTTGCTCAATGTGTCCAGTATGAGATAAATAGAGGCAAAACTAAAGGATGTATTTCAGTTAAATAGGAACAAAGTGAATGAGAATGAACACAAAGAAATGTACCTAAAGGACCGCGTGGTGGTGAGCAACAAGTAAACAAAAGAGAAAAATAACAAGAGAACAAAACAAACAGAAAGCAAGAATAGAGACTGTTACACCAAGGTAGTATCATCGACGATGAGAGGGAACAAGAGGGAGAGAGAGAGAATTGGGGAATACCACTACTCCAGGGTCTTGCAGCTGTTGATCTCGTAGCAACAGAGAATTTGGCTGATTAGGTAGAGCACGAGTTTTGCTGTTGAGTGTTTCGGATGGGTTGGTTCCGGACGAGGTGAGGAGAAGATTTTCCCATCAGAGAGGCTGAGTTTTAAGACAGGGCTGACTGCGGGCTCAAGTTTGTCACGCGCTGCGTGCGGCCCGAACAATGACATTGAGAATATTGAGAATCTGACACACCCTCTTGCTCATGGCCGAACAGGCGATGAGCACAGGAGCTGAAGGCTGTTGAGCGCTCTCTTGATGGACGTTTTTCCTACTGATTTTGTCAGAAAGTCAGCAAGCATTGACCTCGATGGAACAAATCGGAGTGCTATTGATTAGATCTTGATCTCCCGCCTGATGAAGTGATGTCTCAATGACATGTGCTTTGTTTTGTAATTTGAGTGATTTGACAAGTCGTTTGCTAGAGCAATGGCTCCTTGGTTATCGTCGAATATTTCAGTAGGTCCGGATACCTTGACGTTGAATATCTTCCTCAGCAAGGTCTTGATCCACATTATCTCCTTGGTGATGTCGCCAATTGACTTGTACTCAGCTTCAGTGGATGATAATGATAATGTTGGTTGCTTCTTTGACTTCCACGATATCACATTGCCGTTGAGAAGAATCAGATTCCCTGATATCGACCTTCTTGATTCTGGACAGGAGGCCCAGTCTGCGTCAGCATATCCGACTAGTTTATCTTCTTTCTTGGACGGCTTCATGAGTTTAAGTCCTATGTCCCTTGTTCCTTTGAGATATTGGAACACCTGAACGGCCGCCTCCCAATGAAGAGTTCCCGGGTTGTTGAGATACTGAGACAGCGAGCTCACTGCAAATGTGATATCAGGTTGAGTCGTCACGCTGAGGTAGTTGAGAGCCCCCACAAGGGATCAATAATTATTGCCGGATTCAAGGTGAGCGAGCCGTTCTGCTTTAGACGCCGGTGCCAGATGTCCGCCTGGCCTCATGGGAGTTGAAGCTGGAAACAGATTCTGAAGGCCAAAGCGATCTAAATGAGAGTCAATGTAGTGTCGCTGAGATAGTGTGACCGATCCCGCTTCCTGGATGACATTCATTCCAAGAAGTAAGGTGGATTCACCAAGGTCTTTGATCTGAAATTTTGACCTGACTTCTTGTTTGAAAACCTCCGGGTCCTTGCTGAAGATCGCTAGGTCATCAACATGCAGATAAAGAAAGGTTCCTTTTTTCCAGAACACACAAGGTTCCGCATCGCACCTTCTGAACCCAATTTGGAAGAGCCACTCAGTCAACGTTTGATGCCACGCGTGCGGTGCCTGCTTGAGCCCGTACATTGCCTTTTTTAGCTTTAGCGCATGGTTTTCCGGAACCTTCACACCGGGAGGAGGATTCAGGAAGATTTCTTCTTTCAGCGGCGCGTTAAGGAACACACTTTTGATGTCAATTTGGTGAAAGGACAAGTTGTGTTTGAGGGCAAATATGATAAGCATCCGCAATGATACCATCTTACCAGTTGGAGCGTATGTATCAAAGTAGTCTTTTCCGTGAATTTGTTGGAAGCCTTGTGCACAAAGTCGAGCCTTGAATTCAATCGGGACATTGAGTTGGTCTTTCTTCACCTTGAATACCCAGGTGCAGTTGATCCGCTTTTGATCTTCCTCCTTTTTTACAATTATCCATACGTCATGTTCATTCATGTTGGTGATTTCTTTATCAATCGCCTTTTTCCAGAATGAGGAGTTGGACGAGTTGATTGCTTGGAGGTATGACTTTGGAGTGTCGTCCTCAGCGTTTTCGGTCAGATAGACAAGAATTGAATTACCCCTTCTGTCAACCGAAAGGATATTGTCCGTCAACACAGCGCTGCTGATGTCTCTTGGAGCCCTGGAAGCTGCTTCGACCCCTTCTTCTTCAGTTGAGTTATTGACATCAAGACTTGATGAATTGGCAGGGTTCAACTGTGATGTAACAGGAGGTGATTGATCAGCTGGTGGATTCATAAGTGGTTGAAGCGGGTCGCCAACAGATGTCTGATCGTGGTCGTCCTTCAATCCGGGGAAAAGTGACTCGTCGAATTTTACGTCTCTGACGCAGTAGACTTTCCTGGCATCGAGTTTGAATACACGATACGACGAGAAGTCGTTCTCATATCCAAGCAGAATCCCTCGTTCAGCAGTTGGAAATAACTTGAATTTGCAACGTTCCGTTGGGATTAGGGAGTATACTGAGCACCCAAATGGACGTAGAAAGTTAAGATTTACCGTTCTACCCGTCCACACTGTGTAGGGAATAGTGAGCTTTCTGGTAGCTGATGGAGTTAGATTAGACAGCTGAGTTGCCGTGTTGACAGCCTCTGCCCAGAAGGACTTTGGCAAGCGAGATTGGACAAGCAGACACCTGGCTTTCACGATGATCGATTGATTTGCTCTCTCAGCCATTCCGTTATTCTGGGGGGTGTACGCTGGAGGTACATGGTGAATGATGCCTTCGTTTTTGCAGAGTTGACTGAACGATTCATTGGCGAACTCACCTCCCCCGTCGGTTATCAGGGACTGCATCTTGAAACCAGTTTGAGTTTCAGCGTAGGTCTTATATTCCATGAACTTGTCGAACGTTTCCGCCTTGGTCTTTAAAAATTTAACCGTTTTGAAACCGCTGTATTGGTCTACGAGCGTGAGGAAGTACAGGAAACCTGCCGTCGATTTAGTGGGGAATGGTCCAACGAGGTCCATGTGTGTTGTCTCAAGTACCCTGTTGACCGGTTTGAACTTACTGTCATAGGGAAGAGCCTTCAATTTGCACATTCTACACACCTCACACTCCTCTGAGTTTGACCCGGGCACGAGTATGTTTTGGTACCTTGGATTTGGATGACCCAGTTGCACGTGCCAGTCTGGTGAGATAGGGCTTGACAAGTAGCAGGATGAATTAATTGGAATTGCAAAATGAGATGTAGAAAGTTCTAACAAGTTGTTCTTGACTGTTCCTTCTAAAACAAACTCCTCATCTAACGTAACGCCAACACCGTCGTTTCCACTCTTTTCAATGACCAGTTTACCATCAAAGAGTTTAGGTACCGACAGCAGGCACCGATTGAGGGTTGGTACCAAGAGAACTTTGTTGAGAGTTCGTTGTTGGCCTTGTTGGTTCACTAGTGTTACTGATCCAACTGCCGTGGCTTTGAGAAAATTTTGCTGTCCGCCTGTCGAGATGCGTATGTCGGTCCCTGATAAAATCTTGATGATGGAGGGATCATTCACCATGTGATGAGTAGCGCCGGTGTCCAGAACAATCGGTTTGTTGGACCCTTCAACCAACAGCATTGACACTTCAGGTTCATGTCCGTCGTTGACCTCCACTAGTTGCGTGGCAGCAGCTGGTTTAGCAGATGATCCAGGTGCGCCCCATGATGCCGGTCTGAGGTTTGGATGAAGTTGAAAGCAGTGATCTTCGTCATGAGACGTTGCGGCGGGATTGTGTTTACCTGGATCACATCAAACCTTAGCTGAACGTCGAGCTTTGGATTTATCCTTCTTAGTTGACTCGTTGATCAAAGCAGACGCCGTTCCCTCCTCCACAGGTTTGGAGATGACCTTCTTTTTCCGAGAGGCATCCAGATGGACCATTTCTTGAAGCTTGCTGAGAACTGCGGTTGGATTTTTGCAGATTACTTCGTTCATGATGATGTTGTCCACGATGTTGTACATATCTTCGGAGAGCTTTGAGAGAATCGAAAAGCTTAAGATGTTGTCTGGCACCCCGAGATTGAGAATTCTGATCTCGTTGAGCAGTTTGCGCATGTCTGAGAGGAAGGTGGAGAGATTTCCGCAGCACTCGTAACGCATGAAGCGAAGCCAAACTCTGCCTTTGTTATTGACCGAGGCAGATGCAAAACGGTTGTTGATGCTTTCCCAGATGTTTAAGGGAGATTCGGCGATGTCTGGGGTGACCACGGTTTCGAATACAGTTTTGCTTACATGGCTCATGAGGATGTGTACAACTTCTGCATGCTTGTTTGCGACTGCAACAGCTGCAGCTCCAGCGAGTTCGACGGGTGCTTCAAGAACGTATTTCATGAGACCTTTGTGTCTGAGGTAAGCTGACATTCTCATTGACCACTGAAGAAAATTGGTTTTGGTCAGAACAGGAATGTTCGATTTTGAGCTGTTGGTGTTGTTATTGGCCATCGTGGTCCTTTAGATGTTTTGTTGCTGTCGAGACTGTAAATCTGAGATAAATAGAGGCGAAACTAAAGGATGTATTTCAGTTAAATAGGAACAAAGTGAATGAGAATGAACACAAAGAAATGTACCTAAAGGACCGTGTGGTGGTGAGCAACAAGTGAACAAAAGAGAAAAATAACAAGAGAACAAAACAAACAGAAAGCAAGAATAGAGACTGTTACACCAAGTTAGTATCATCGACAATGAGAGGGAACGAGAGGGAGAGAGAGAGAATTGGGGAATACCACTACTCCAGGGTCTTGCAGCTGTTGATCTCGTAGCAACAGAGAATTTGGCTGATTAGGTAGAGCACGAGTTTTGCTGTTGAGTGTTTCGGATGGGTTGGTTCCGGACGAGATGAGGAGAAGATTTTCCCATCAGAGAGGCTGAGTTTTAAGACAGGGCTGACTGCGGGCTCAAGTTTGTCACGCGCTGCGTGCGGCCCGAACACTGACATTGAGAATATTGAGAATCTGACACAGTATACTGCCCACCGCTTCCGCATGGTCCAATCCTTTCCGTGTGTAGATCATGATGTCGTCTAGGTATGCGGCAGTGTCCTTCCCAATCCGTTCGAGGAGGATGTCTTGCATGAAGTATTGGAAGTATCCAGGTGCTCCAGTGGGTCCAAATGGCGTAGTAAGCGGTGCAAATTGTCCTGCTCGGCAGATGAAAGCCAGTTTATCTTTGTCTCCTTCCGCAACTCAAAGGTTCCCATACGCGTTCCGGAGGTCTAGCTTTGTAAATGTGTCCGCATCCAAAAGGCTGTCAACTAAGTCCATTGTCAGTGGTAGCGGGTACTTGTTCTTCACCATTACAGCATTGAGTCTCCGGTAGTCAAAATAGGGCCGTAGGTTTCCGTCCTTCTTCCCAGTGAATAGGACCGGTGCCGCCCAAGGGGATGTGGTCCGCCAAATGGTCCCGTTTGTCAGTCCTTCGTCAATCATAATTTCAAGTGCCTCTTTCTCAGCCGGGGATAGCGGGATGATCCTTCCGGCCTGTGGGGTGGCTCCTGGGATCAGGTCTACGCTGAAATCATTCTTTCTCCGCGGGGGAAGCCTCATGGCGCTTGATTTCCGGAACATTTCAAGGTGTCGGCGGTAGCACCGCAGTACCAATTCTTCTGTACTCCGTACCGCAGCCGTGGTTTTTCCTTTTGCTGCCAATCGGGCCAATGTTGACCATGACGTTTTGGCCGCATTGATCACTGCTGGGGTATGTCCTAGGGCAGAAAGAGGCTTGCCAGCTGTTTTGGGAATTAAATGCGGGGAAGATGTATCAGACTCACATTGCGGGGGTGTTATTGTGCTATAAGCACACACCCCCTTGTCACTAATCCTAGCTTTCCCCAAGGGCCTGTAGACCGTTTGCGGGGATGTTGGCGGAGAGGACAATACTGCCTTTGCAGTAGCAATAATGCCATCGGTTCCCTGGTCAAAGTGTAGGGTCTCGGGGTTCCTTGCGGCGATTGGGGATCTATTTACAAGGTGTACAAGCTTGCTAGCTGTTTTGGGAAGTAAGGTATGGGGTGGGGGGTTGTCAGACTCACATTGCGGGGGTGTTATTGTGCTGTAAGCACACACCCCCTAGTCACTAATCCTAGCTTTCCCCGTGGGCCTGTGGACCATTTGCGGGGGTGTTGGCGGAGAGGACGATACTGCTTTGGCAGTAGCACTAGTTTCATGGGATACAGTTTCATTGGGTACTTGTTTGGGATGTTGGGTCTCAGGGTTTGGCGTGGGGCTTGGGATGCTATCTACAGGGTGTACAAGCTTGCCAGCCGTTTCTCCAGTGAAGATGAACTCGGAAGTGTTTGGTCCTGTCGGCAAACACCGTGTTTTTGGCTAGTGCGATGGCTGCCTGATTATCACACATGATGGGAATTGGGCCTTCATGAGATATCTGCAGAGATTGAAGAAGAAGACGAAACCATACTGCTTTGCGTCCACCTTCATACATAGCGACATATTTGGCTTCGGTTGTTGAAGAGGAAACCGATGTGGATTTCTTTGCCTTCCACGATACCAAGCTATCGCCCATGAGAACGAGATAACCAAAGTGTTGAGATGTGCTGTCTTTGTTTTCTGTTTTTCCTGTGTTTCCTCTCTTTTGTTTTTCTGCCTCAAACCTTTCTCTCACCTTTCACTCATGTGACATCTTGTAGGTAGTTACCTGTGGCAGCAGAGACGTGGAAGGCTTTTCCCTCATCCTTCCACGAACTCCTCTCATCACTGTGTTCTGCTGTCACAGGTTAGTGTTTCTCTCATTCCTTTTCTCTTTTGTTTCTTTTCTCTTCCTCACTGATGCAATGAACTATCCTTCCACGAACTCCTCTCATCACTGTGTTCTGCTGTCACAGTTGTTCATTGCAACAGGTTATGAGACCCATTGGCCTCCAGCTCTAGCACGTTAAAAACCAGATACTAGTTCGTTCCCCCCCCTCGAAGGATCATCTCGGCGACGCTCCATTCAACCTCTAGAATGTCGACTAGCGATCCCGCCCCCAAACCTCTTCCTCCACACATGGAGCTCATCTCTCACCCAGCGCTTAAGATCACCGGTGTCGAAGCGCTCAAGGCCCCCGGGCCGAACTCCAACTATCTTGACTGGGCCCTCGTGCTCGAAATCCACTTCGACGTCACAAACGTCGCCTACATCCTTGAGCCGCTGAAGCCAGGCGTCAAACAAGTCCCCACCTTCGCCCAGGAAAAGAAAGCAATCTGCTCCGTCATCTCTAGGACGGTCGAGTCAATCAACCTCCGCTACATCCGGGCCCACAAATCGGATGCCAGAGGGATGTGGGAGGCGCTCAAAGCCGCCCACCAAGACAACACATCAGGCGGGCGTATGTATTGGCTCCGCAAGCTCACCTCGGCCAGAATGGCGACCGACGACATCGAGGCCCATATTGACCAACTACACGACTACGCGGAACGCCTCAACGCCCTAGTCACCCCCGCAAAACCTCTGACCCCGGATGACATCCACTCCTCGGCCCTCCTCAACTCAATCCCCTCGGATTACCACTCCTGCGTTTCATCCATGATGAACGAAAATCAAGTACCACCGACCAAGCTGGTCGCCGCACTCCGCCAAGAAGCCCTCCGCCGAAAGGCTTGCCAGGAGGAGAACGCCCTGGTCGAATCCGTAGCCCGGGCGAATATCTCAAACGATTGCAAGACCCGCCCGCCGTTCAATGCAGCGCACTATTGCACATTCTGCAACATGAGTGGCCATGAACTCTCGGTCTGCGAGAACGCGGCTCGCGTCCTGGCAGAATACAAGCAGGGTCGCCAGGGTGACTCCTCCCGATCCCACGATCGTCCGCGACGCCAAAGCAACCGCAGAGGCAGGTCCGGACCGAAGCCTATGGCCAAGGCTGGCAAGACGACGGTGGTCGAGCTGGGCGGCGGGGACGAGGATGACGACTCGGACTACTCCGGCTCCGATGTCGATACCTCTTCTCAAGCTCCGGTGAAAGCCGGTAACGCAGTCGTTGTGACGGAACAAGTGTCGTCCGCCGACATCATCAACCGACGAGACGCGAATCTGGACTCTGGGTGCTCGAACTGTATGACGCCCTACTCCTCGGACGTCTCCAGCAAGAAGCCGGACAACACTCCGATCCGACTAGCGGACAACTCCCTCGTTGCGGCCTCCCACCGCGGCACTTCGGAGCTTCCCCTCTCGGCTCCTGTCTTGATCCCCACCCTAGTGGTGCCTGACCTCCACGAGCCACTTCTGTCGATTGCCGCGATGTGTGACGCCGGGCTCGTCTGCACCTTCTCGAAGGACAAGTGTGACATCTACAAGGCCAGCTCTGTCAATACCAACGGAGTAATCGTTGGACAAGGATACCGAAAGGGTAACCTCTACTACTTACCGTCCAACGAGGTGAAGTCATTCTCAGCCTCTACCTCCTCCCTGTCATCGGCTGACAGTTCTCTCCTCGGGTTTCATCGACGCCTATCCCACATAGGCCTGAAGCCGTTGAAGACACTCTTGAAGACCCTCGACATCAAACCGACCCTTATGAATGAGATCGATGTGCAACGCTGCCCCACTTGCGTGCAATCTAAAATGCATTGTTCATCTTTCAAGTCACGAGCGACGTACAGGTCTGATACTCCCGGTAAACTAATCCATTCCGACGTAGGCTCGTTTGAAGTACAGGCAAGGGAAGGCTATAAATATTTCGTTACTTTTATCGATGACTACTCCAAAGCTGTTTCCATCTTCCCAATGAAATCAAAATCACATGTCTTCTCGTGCTTTAAACTATTCCGTGCCCACTTTGAACGGGATGGATCCTACAAAATCATGGCACTCCGTTCCGACAACGGAGGGGAGTATCTTTCTTCTGAGTTCACAAGCTATCTCGACAACGCTGGAATCACTCACGAACCCGGGCCGCCTCACTCTCCCGAACTAAACGGTGTGGCCAAAAGGACAAACCGTACCATAGGGAACTTGGTGCGCTGCTCCCTCCTGAGCGCAGGGCTGCCAAAGTCGTTTTGGGCTGATGCTTTGCGCCATGCGGCTTTCTCCTTAAACTCAGTCCCGTGCCATACGCCGAGCGGATTCAAGCCGCCCAACGCAGCTCTCGGGAAGCCATTGGTCGATGTGTCGGGCCTGCATCCTTTTGGCTGCATGGTCTGGTATAAGGTACCAGAGGCGAACCGGAAAAAGCTCGACGCGAAAGCCCGGTCAGCCCTTCTGCTCTCGTATCTTGGCGATGGTAATGGATACCGGCTGTGGGATCTCGAAAGGAGAACCGTGGTCAAGTCGAGAGACGTTCTTTTCGACGATCTGACGTACCCCTACGGATCACAACTTGAACAAGAACCACCCCGCCTGGCCGTTGAACTGCCGTGGCCCGTTAGATCTTGTCATCTGCCCCCGCCCCAACGTCAGGAGAACCCCTCAATTCTGGGTCCGGATTCGACCGCACCGTCTCTCCCCCCTCTCGACATACGCCTTGAGCCTCGCTTCGATCGTCGCCTAACAGCCTCTATCCACGCGACGCCGAAGAGCCCTCAAGTCTCACCGCCTCCCTCGCCGGTAACTCCACCAGGCCCACCCCCGTCCCCAGTCCCTCTCCCTCCCCCCCCTCCTAATCCTACTCCTACTCCCCCGCTCCCTTCTCCTCCCGCCGTTCAGCCACCGCAGCCTCCACAGCCTCCTCCGTCCCGGCCAGCGCCCCCACCCGCAGCACCAGCGGTCAGACCAAGCTCCCCGCCGGCCCGCCGCTCTGGACACCAACGTCGAGCCCCGGACCGCTACGGGACGTGGGCGAAGTCGGCAAAAACCACGGACGAGGTAGACACCCCAAAGACGTGGAAGCAGCTGCTCCGCTCCCCTCACAAGGCCAAGTGGCTGAAGGCTGCGGATGAGGAATTCTTCTCTCTACTCGGCATGGACACGTGGCGCCTGGTTCCGCGCCCACTTAAACGCAAGATCATCAAGTCTAAGTGGGTATTCAAGATCAAGCGCCGCCCGGACAACTCCATTCAGAAGCTCAAGGCCAGGCTAGTCGCTATGGGCTACACGGAAGTCAAAGGAGTAGATTACGAGGAAGTTTTTGCCCCGACGCTCCGTTTGGAAACCCTCAGACTTATCCTCAGTCTGCTAGCCATCAAGAACTGGATCGGCAGACAGGTTGATTTCAAGACAGCATTCCTAAACGGGCATCTGCAAGAACCGGTGTATATGGAACAGCCCCCGGGTTTTGAAGACGTCGACCATCCCGACTGGGTTTGCGAGGTCCAGCGCTCGATCTACGGACTCAAGCAATCCCCTCGCGAGTGGAACATTGAACTCCACAATGGTCTCCTGCAGTGCGGCCTAACACAATCAAAGTATGACCCGACACTGTACTTCTCAGTAAAGCAGGGTACCCTGGTCGGTGCGGTGACGGTCCATGTAGACGATCTAGCAGTGGTAGGCGAGAGCTCCTTCGTTAAGCCGCTCATCGAGAACCTAGGCAAGCGCTTCAAGATAGGAGCGGATGAAGAACTTCACCACTTCCTATCGATGAAAATCGACAGGGACACTGAACATTGCCTTCTCTACGTTTCCCAAGCCCACTACATAACCGACATGCAAACCCGTTTCCTAACTGATCCTCCTGTCTCAGTCCGCACGCCCACCGACTCGGCTTTCAAGGATCTAGTTCCGAGAAAGCAGGGAGAACAAGCGTCCTCAGGCCCGTATCCACAGCTCATAGGCGCCCTTCTTTGGGCCTCGCAATGTACACGACCCGACGTTGCCTTCGCGGTGTGGAACTACTCTAAGGCCAGAATAGAGCTTGGAAGGGATATGTATAACTACACTAGTACTAATGTAAGTTAAGACAAAGGTGCTGATATAAGAGCTGCCTTCCTGACTAATGCTGATGGGGAAGAGTGTAACACTAAGAATAAAATAAAAGGTGTGGCTTTTCTATTTTAATCTTAGACTGACTAGTACTTATAAGCTGACTAGTATTACCTCTGAGGTATGGGGAGTTGAGGAGAAGTTGTGAGGGAAAATGGTTGTGTAAAAGGGTTTAAATGGCAAGGATATCTAAAATGTCTAGGTAAGAAGTGTCTTTGATGAAATTGAATCTAATATTTGGGGTAAAAGGTCATACAGGTTGTATGGGCTAGAAATTGCATGGTGGTAATACTACAACAGAGTGGAGTATATATGTGTAAAGGGCCCTTCAAGAGGGGAACAAATGATGAGCACAGTATTACAAGATATGATGATGAGCAATGTCCAAAATAGTAATAGTGATGAGCAAAAGACTACAAGTGTAATAGTGAAGTGAATGTATGTAGCAATGATGAGCATTTGATGTAGATTATGTAAGATGTTTTATTTACTGAAATAATAATGACTTGGATGATGTAAGCCAAAAGAAAAAGAAAAGAAAAGAATGTACCTATGAAAACTATGAAGGCTAATATCTTCTGATCCAAAAGGAAATCAAGGGTGGTTTGGGTGAGTGACTAGGGGTAAAATAAGGTGTAGAATCTGAATCTAGAATAATATTCATGGATATATGGATGGAATATGAGATGTAGAAAGAATGATGTGAGAAGGAACAGGATTACCACATCCTCCCCCAAGTAAATGTCTGTCCCCAGACATCAGGGAAAGAAAGAAAGAAGGAAGAAGTCCAAGTCCAAAAGAGTCCAAGTCCTGGAGAATCCAAGTCCAAAAAGTCCAAGTCCAGAAGGGGAAATCCAGATCCAAAAGAGTCCAAGTCCTGGAGAATCCAAGTCCAAAAAGTCCAAGTCCAGAAGGGGAAATCCAGATCCAAAAGAGTCCAAGGTCCAGAATCCAGAAAGAAATCCAAGGTACAGAAGGAAATCCAAAGTCCAGAAGAGATCCAATGTCCAGAAGGGAGGTCCAAGGCCTAAGTCCAGAAAGTTGATGAATTCTAACTAATATTTATGATTTTAAAAGATTTTAACACTATGAAATATCTAGAAAGACTACTGTTATTTTTATTGATATTTGACTATTTCTAATAATTAAAACTGATGGATTTGTATAACATATCACCAGTAACACAACAGGTTACTGCAAATGATGGAGGTTAAATGAGAAGACCTTTGCTATACCCAAGATAGTATAGACATATGACAGGTGAATTGAACAGAAGACTACTATGAAAGAGTAGTTGAACTAGAAGTCTAGAGAGTATGCAACAACTCTACTAGGAAGATGGGATGGTGGGTTCAGTTTTAAGCTAGAAGGAAGTGAAGATATCTCTAAGAATGCCAGTGGAATTTGATGATGGTCCAGGATGTATGAAATGGTTTTAAGTCATAAGATAAGAGGAAGAAAATATCCAAGTGCTGTCCAGAAGTCCAGGAATCCAGTATGGCCATGTGATTTAATTTGAAGGAAATTGGTGACTGATCCAAAGAAGATTGACTGATCCAGGTTCAGGGAAAGAATGGTTGGATGAAGATGAACAGGTTTTATGGAAGGTGGATGGGGAATTCCAGAAACAAGGGAACAGTTGGTTTGGGTAATGAAAGAATTGTTGATGACTGATCCATGGAAGAAAGATGGCTCCAGGTCCAGGGAAAAGAAAGCTTGGTTTTGGAAGGATTAAAAGAAACTACTAGTTGAATTTATCCAAAAGAAGAGTGACTGATCCAAAGAAGAATGAATTGATCCAAAGAAGAAATGAATTGATCCAATGAAGAAAGAATTGATCCAAGGAAGAGTGGCTGATCCAAAGAAGAATGAATTGATCCAAAGAAGAATGAACTGGTCCAATGTAGAATGAATTGATCCAAAGAAGAATGAATTGATCCAAAGAAGAAATGAATTTATCCAAAGAAGAATGAATTTGAACCAAAGGAGAAATTGATGGATTTAAAGGGTGAAGAATGACTGATCCAGAGAAAGGTGAGGGGTACTGGTCCAGAGGAAAATGATTGTATGCTTTAAGGGTGAAATACCAAGTTGTGGAGAGGTGGATAGATGAAGAAGGATGAAGAAAAGAATGGGAACAGGAGAAGAAAAAAAAAAAAAAATTTAAAAATTCCTGGGTATGACAGATGAGGTGTTCCTCCCCCAACTTATTGTCTGTCCCCAGACAATGGAGAAGAACCCATGAATTTTGGAAGAGTGGTGTGGAAGAAATGAGTTGATAAGATTGGGATTTGAAAGAAAATAGATGGGGGAAGGTGGTTGATGGTGATGTTGGAAGGGAAAAACCAAAGAAAGTGGAAGAATGGTGGTTGATGATGAATGATGAATGGATGCTGAGGATGGGTGATGATGATGATGAATTTACTATTTATGAAGAAAAGATGGATGAGCTGTTGAGGATGAATGAGGATAATGAGAAGTTTCTAGTATGGAGGAAAGATGAATGAGACATGAGGATGATGGATGGGTGGTGATGGATGGATGAGGATGGAAGAATGATGATGGATGGTGATGGAAAGATGGTGATGGGTGGATGAAAAATAGAGACATGATGAATGGAGAAATTTCAGGGGAAACAAACAAATGAAAGTGATGGATTATTGGTGATGGACCCCTTGGTCCAGATGGATGGATGATGATGAATGAGGATGAATGGTGATGGAAGGATGGTGATGAAGGAATTTCTAGTATATAGATGAAAGGTGGATGAAAATGATGATGAAAGAATATCTAGTATATGGATTAAAGATGGATGATGGTAAAAAAGTGGATAATGAGATGGATGAAGGAAAAAAAATCAGGATACTCCCAGATGGATGAAGGGGAAATTAAATTGATATGATATATGGAGGAAGAAAAAAAGTGGATTCATGGTTGATGATGAAGGAGTAAAATTAAATTGATATCCCCAAGAAAAAAAAAATCAGGAACCTCCCCAAGTGGATGAAAGGAAAATTATTTATTTTTGTTTTGTTCTTCCTTCATGATTAATTTTTTTTTTTTTTTTTTTTTTTTTTTTTTTTTTTTAGTGTATTGACCTCTCAGCGGAGTGAGGAGAGTCGCCGGAGGGAAGTGGTGAATCCGCGCGGAGAGCAGACGCGGAGTCCCGGGTGCTACAATGTCCGCGGAGTCGCCGGCGTTTCCAAGGCGCAGGAACGGTCCTCCGGGTCGAAGGACGACCTCGGAGATGAAAGCAAACCGTTCTTCTTCGATGGAAAGAAGAACGGTTATGGGGAGAACATATAAAAAAAAAGATCAAAGGCAAAATGAAAGATAAAGGAAAAAAAAAAAAAAAAAGAAAGAAAAGAAAACCCGGGTCGTGCACCGGCACCGCCAAGCAGTTGTAGGTGTTGTAGGCCAAGGGAAAAGGACCTGAGAACGTATATCCGGGTCGTTCACCGGCGTCAAAAAACGTAGATGTTTTTTTTTTATAAAGGGCTTCGACGACCCTCGTTCCATTTTTATTTTATTTTTTTGTATTTCTTGATAATAATAAAAAGAACGTTCCATCTTTCCTTTTGTTGGTTATCGAGCATTTCTTCTCCAACCCGTTCGAAGTTGGTTGCGTTCATCCTTCTTCCGCTTATTTAGCCTCTATCCATCGAATCGGCCGACTCATATCGTTTCTTTTTACCAATCGTTCGTTCCCCATTTCTATTCACAACCTCGTGTCTGAAACTAATTCGTTGACTGTTTATTACTTTTAATTCCCCAACCAGGCCGTTCTTTGAAACGCGGACGCGTAGTTGGGCCGACTTGATACTGTAGCCGCCTCGCCACATCGGAACGAGCCAATCGCCGAAAATGAGCCAATTGCCGCAAATGAGCCGTAGAATTCACAAAATAATGGGAATGAGAGGGAAAAAAAAGGGGGGATTGCCTATTGATAAAGAGAATATAAATGGTTTTATTTAGTGAGTTTTTTTTTTTTTTTTTTTTTTTATTTTTATTTTTTTTTTTTTTTTTTTTTTTTTTATTTATTTATTTAGTTAAGTTGACTGATACTGATTTTTTTATTTTATTTTTATTTTTTTTTTTTTTATTTATGGGATTATTAAGGGTAAGCCAGAGAGTTTGTTTTTATATCAATTGGCCTTGAATGATATTTTTTAACATGACTTGCTGCATATCTTCTGTTTAATGCAGTGCCATCCAGTTCCTCCAGTGAATAAGAGCCTCCAGGATTTTGAGTGGTAATTCTGTAAGGTCCATTCCATTTGTTTTCAAAGAGCTTTCCATATTGAGAGTCCAAAGATTTGTTGTATACTAATACCAAGTCCCCTGTTTGTAGTGGTTGTCTAGGTGTCTTCTTCCTGTTCCAATATTCCACAGATGTTTTCCTTGTATCCAGCAACTTTTGATGGGCCTTCTGAAGAATGTCATCCCTGTTTTCCAATTGGAGAGTCCTGGCCAGAAGGAGGTCTTGAGTGCTGTTCACTTTTGTCCAATCTATGCCAAAGAAGGTTTCCAGTTCCAGATCAATTGGTAAGATGGGGGGCTGTCCAAGAACCAGTTCATAAGGGGAGTATCCAGTTGATCTTTTGGTGGAAATCCTGTCTGCAAATAAAACCAAAGGTAAATAATTCCTCCATTTCTTGCCTTCTTGTCCACAGAGTTTAACCAAAGTGTCCTTGATGGCCTGATGTCCTCTTTCCACCATTCCATTAGCTTCAGGGTAGTAAGGTGTGGTAACTTTGATTTTTATTCCTGCTTCCAATAGTGATTTCTGGAACTGTTGACCAAATTCTGAACCTCCATCCACTGTAACTGACCAAGGTGCTCCATATCTGTAGATCCAGTTGTCCAAGAACCATTGGGAAATCTTCTTTGCTTGAATCTTTTCCAGACCAACTGCTTCAACCCATCCAGAAAGATCATCTCTAGCAATTACCAAGTATTTCCATTTACCAGCCTTGATATGAACTGTATCCAAGCTGACTCTTCCAAAGATTGTTGCTGCTCCAGTAGGCTTCTTGGGTTCCATTGGTAATACTGAATTCCTTTTCTGGCAAGCTTCACAAGACTGGACCCACTTGGTTACACCTTTCTTGAGTCCTGGCCACCAAAACCTGAGTTTAGTCCTTCTGTAAGTTTCTGAAATACCTCTGTGGCCTAGTGTTTCATGAAGAGATTGGAGGATATTGTTTTGGGCTGAGGGAGTGGTGACAACTATCTGGGAAAAGGGTTTGTTAATTCTGTGCAAGACATTATTGGAGAGGAAGAAATTGGCTGATTTATGCAGAATTTGTTTGAAATCCAGGGGGCTGCATCCAAGAGGTTTGTTCATTGTTGAAAGATACTCCTGTAAGTGTTTCCAAATTCCTTGTTGCAGAGGCTTTTCCCCCTCCCCCAAATAAGCTGATGTCCCCAGAAGCAATCCAGGAAAAGAAAGAAGTCCAGAGGAAGAATGTTTGAGGCCAAATCCAGGGTGAGGTTTAATCCAAGGTTCATCTTCATCAAAACTAGGGCAATCTTCTTCACCAGGGTCAGGAGGTCTTCTGGATAGTGCATCTGGAAGGGTGAAGGTTTTGCCAGGGGTATGTTCCAAATCAAAAGAGAAGAGCTGAATGAAAGCAATCCATCTGTTCATAGGGGCATTTGGAAGTGAAGGGTTGTTGATCATTCCAATAAGGCACTTGGCATCCACTCTGAGCAAGAAATGTTGGCCCCATAGCCTATGCTGAAGTTTCTTGAGGATCTTGGTGACACCACAGAGTTCCAACTTGGATTGTGAGTATTCAGATTCTCTTTTGGAAAACACTACTGACTCATAAATCACAGGCCTGTCCAATCCAGAGGAATCCACTTGGGTGAGGACTGCTCCTGCTGCAATGAAGCTAGAGTCCACAGAGAGTTTGATCTGTCCAGCTCCAGGTCCATAATCCAGCTTCTTGAGGGTGATATCTGATCCAATGATTCTCTTGAGTTCCTCAAAGGCTTCCTGGCAATCTTCAGTCCAATCCCAGGTGGAATCCTTCCTAGTAAGGTGTCTGAGGGGAGCAGTGATAGTTGAGTAATTTTTAATGAACATCCTGATGTAGACACAGATACCTAGGAAACTCCTGACAGCAGATGGAGTGGTGGGAGTTGGCCAAGTTTCTATTTTGTTGAGCTTCTTTGCTGATATCTTCCTTCCTTCTTTGCAGACAACATGGCCCACTAGATCCAAGGCAGGGACACAGCAAGCAAACTTTTTACCAGAAATAGTGAGTCCAGCTTCTTCTATCCTAAAGAGAATCCTTTCCAAAGTGATGGCATATTCATAAATAAATTTTCTGATCTGGGGGTTGGCTTCCAGGGTTTCTCCACCATAGTCTGAGATTGGTCCTTTAATTCCTCCATCATCAATGAAGATTCCAAGGTGCTGAGGGAGTTCATCCTGAAGTATCCACATCATTTGGGCCTGGTATACTGCAACTGAATTGGTGGCTCCTTGGGGTAATCTGGTGAGCTGGAATCTTCCTAGAGGGGTTTCAAAAGTGGTTAAGGGCCTGGATTCTACTGATAATTCTCTTTCATCATACCCTCCCATAATATCACCTAGTCCATAGCATGCCCTTCCAGTGAAAGATTCAATGAGATCCTCTGGTGATGGTGGTAGGCCTGCATCCTTAATGGTTACTTTATTGAGTTTTTGGAGATCATGAACTATTCTTAACTTCCCATCTTGCTTTTTGACACAGAAAATAGGGCTGGAATAACTGGAGAAAGACTGTTCATAGAGGCCAGTGCTGAGTCTTTCTCTTACTAATTCTATGACTTGATTTCTGATGGGAGCTGGAATTGGAATTGGTTTCTGTTGCCAAGGTTCATGGGGAATAACTGGAATGATGTAGGGTTGTCCATAGGTATGTTTGAGGAGTCCCCTTTCTGTTTCTGTGAATGCCAAAGCTGCTTGCCTCAGAGTGATGACCCAAACTAATAGGAGATGTTCTTGTTCTGACAGCCATCCAGGAGGTCCAAAATTGATAAGGTCCAGCCTCTCTTGAGTGATTTTAGAAGTGGGAATGAATGGTGGAGGAAAAGGATTTAAAGGAGTGGAATATGGGTCCCTAGAAAGTGGAGGCCTTGAAAGAGGTGGGTTGAGAGCCAATGGCATAGGTTGGTTTACTGGTTTTACTTTTTTTAGAGTGGATTTATATTTTGCTGAATGAGTGACTAAAGTTGGTTCTTTTGGGTTATTTTCCAGGATTCCATCTGTAAAGGAGTGTAGTTGGAAGCCTGGCCTTAGACTAAAAAATCCAAAGATGCTGAGTTTGCTGGGAGAGAAGTTTCCCATTTCTGGTGACTGGGAAGGATGATTGGGACCAGGTAAGTTTGTCCAGAAGTGTTTTTGATTTCCAGTGATTCCCCTCCGTCTCCATGGTAGTTGATGGTTGCTGACACATCCATTAAGAAGGGTTTTCCAATGATTAGCTGCACAGACCCTCTAGCTACCCAGAAGTGGACAATCCTGGATACTTTCCCAATGGTGACAGTAACATCTTCAGCGATTCCAGGCATTTCTGTAAGGTGACCTCCAATTCCTTTGAGTTTCATGGGTTTAGATGTGATCTGAAGTCCAAGTTTGTGGGCCAGGGATTCAGGTATAATGTTGATCATTGATCCAGTATCCAGAAGGGCTTGATGCTGTTGTCCATTGATGCTGAGGTTTATATATCCAAGAGGGCAAGAATAGTGAGTGGCAGGTTCCTGGGGTTCTTCTTTTTCCTGGTCCAAGTCTCCAAAGTTTGCTGATTTAGTTTCTTCCACTGGGACTCTTCTGTTAGTGATTTTTCTCTTTACTGCCTCTGATAATGATGGGGAAAGAGCAAGAGTTTCTCCAATGGTGAGCTGGATGACTTGTTGGCCTAGGATCCTATTGGCAACTTCATCATCTATTCCAGGGTAGTCTTTGGCCAAAGCCTTCTCCAGGTAAGTCTTTCTAGCTGGTTTTTCCTTGGAAGGGTTGCTGGAGGATGGTTGTGCTGAAGGCTGTTGAAATCTGACTTTTGAAGCAGGGGCAGGGGATGTTGGAGAAAAGGGAGTCCTGGCCATGTTGAGCAAATCCTGGGAGTCCATATCCATGAGAGTGGTCTTTTCCTTCCTGGTCCTCTTCTCTGGCATAGCTGGTTCCTCTGAAGATCTGGTCCTTTTTCCCATGTCTGAATCATACACAGTAAGTTGAGGGTTGTCATATTCCTCCAGTTGTCCAAAAGAAGTTGAAAGTTTGACTGATTCCTTGGCAAATTGCTCCACCACACTTAAGATTGGCCTCCTGGTGTCCCATGGAATTAAGGTTTGATTTGGAAGTTTGTAGTCCTTTCCATCCTTGATTACCTGTCCTGAGCTGATGTCCTGGGATAATCTGATACATCTGTTGGTCCCATGGGTATCCTGGAAGCAGTAGAAACATTTGAGGGGCCTGTATGCTAGGGTGGTGTTGTCCATGTGGGGAGGAAGGGATTTGCCAGTTGTGAATGCTGCAAGTTGTTTGGTAAGATTATCCATAGTCTGTTCCAAGGGAGCTGATCCTGCAGGTTTGAAAGGTCTGGTAGGGTATAAAAGGTTTGGTGGGGATAACAGGTGAGTCCTTTGTATTTGGGGTTTCTGTCCTGTAAAGTCTCCTCCTGTTGATGACAGCTGCTGATTTGACCTTCTTGTGTATGTAGGTGAGAAGAATTTCAGTGTTTGGTAAAATATCACCTCCATCCTTGGTTGAAAGCATCTGGTTGTCCCTGAGAAGTTCATCTGTTACAGCAAGTTCCAGTTCCTGGCTGAGGGCTTCTAGCAACAAATCTCTGAATTCTTCCAGGTCAGTACTGTAATTCATCCTTACTAGATAGTGGGAAATGGTTTCAAATTTGGTTCTGAATGTCTTGAAGTCCTCCAGGGTATTGATTCCTCCATCATGGGCAGTAGTGCTGACTAGATTCCTTAGGTCCCGTCTGGTGTATCTGACCAAAGGCTGAGAGGATCCAAACCTGTTAAGCAACTGTTTCTTTAACTTTTCCCAATCCAGTTCTTCATGTCCTGACATCTCCTCTACTTCATCTTTTAGATCCATACCCTTAATAAATGAAGTAATTTGATCAGCCAGTTCTTTTGAGTTAGCACCATCATGCCTTCCTGCAGCCTCAAATCTCCTGATGAACTTTTCCACTGGCATATTACCACCATCAAAGAAGAGCTCTTTGTCCATTGGTTTGATCTTGATTCCCCTGGAGGTTGGGTCCTGGTACACTGGCATGGAAGCTTCCCTTTCAAAAAAATGTGAGTTGAATCTTGCTGAATCCTGGGGTGGTGGCCTGTGTAGGTTTCTCATGGGTAACTGGGTTCTGGGGGACTGAAGTGGGATGCCTAAGTCTTCTGAATCTTCTGATGGTTGGGGATTGTTTCTGTAGGGACCAGGGTTGTGACCAGAAGCAGGAGCCATGCCTTGAGGAAGGGGATTGACTGGGTTGGTAGGTTGACTAGGAGCTGGGTAGAGACTGGGAGCAGAGAAGTTGATGTAATTTCCAGAATGAGACATCTTTAAAGGGGAAGTGAATTTAAAAGGTATGTAGGTGGGATTTAAATGAGGGTGCTGAAAGATAAGAAGGGGGACTGATGATTGATTGTGATTTGAAAACCTTTGTAGGGATGAAGAGAGGAGTAAGAGAAGTGAAGTGGAAGGGGAAGAAGGGTTTTAAGGAAGAGGGTGAGTGAAGAGAAGAGGTGTAAGAAGTAGTGTGTAGCTAAAGGTCAAGTTGTTACTAGGGCTGAAGATTTCTGAGGGATGGAAAAGGCCACTGTTGGGACACCACTTGTGGAACTACTCTAAGGCCAGAATAGAGCTTGGAAGGGATATGTATAACTACACTAGTACTAATGTAAGTTAAGACAAAGGTGCTGATATAAGAGCTGCCTTCCTGACTAATGCTGATGGGGAAGAGTGTAACACTAAGAATAAAATAAAAGGTGTGGCTTTTCTATTTTAATCTTAGACTGACTAGTACTTATAAGCTGACTACTATTACCTCTGAGGTATGGGGAGTTGAGGAGAAGTTGTGAGGGAAAATGGTTGTGTAAAAGGGTTTAAATGGCAAGGATATCTAAAATGTCTAGGTAAGAAGTGTCTTTGATGAAATTGAATCTAATATTTGGGGTAAAAGGTCATACAGGTTGTATGGGCTAGAAATTGCATGGTGGTAATACTACAACAGAGTGGAGTATATATGTGTAAAGGGCCCTTCAAGAGGGGAACAAATGATGAGCACAGTATTACAAGATATGATGATGAGCAATGTCCATAATAGTAATAGTGATGAGCAAAAGACTACAAGTGTAATAGTGAAGTGAATGTATGTAGCAATGATGAGCATTTGATGTAGATTATGTAAGATGTTTTATTTACTGAAATAATAATGACTTGGATGATGTAAGCCAAAAGAAAAAGAAAAGAAAAGAATGTACCTATGAAAACTATGAAGGCTAATATCTTCTGATCCAAAAGGAAATCAAGGGTGGTTTGAGTGAGTGACTAGGGGTAAAATAAGGTGTAGAATCTGAATCTAGAATAATATTCATGGATATATGGATGGAATATGAGATGTAGAAAGAATGATGTGAGAAGGAACAGGATTACCACAGCGGTGAATAGGCTCTCTCAATTTCTGCGGAACCCGTCGGAAGCTCACTGGAGGGCGGCCATCAGAGTCCTTCACTACCTGGTGTCGACGAAATCTCTGCGTCTGCGTCTGGGTGGCTCGCTGAAATGCGCGGGCTATTCAGATTCAGATTGGGCCGAAGACCGCCATGACCGGAAGTCCACGTCGGCCTACACCTACCGGATTGGAGACGGTGCGATCTCATGGAAGTCTCGAAAACAACCAACCGTTTCCTTATCCAGCACGGAAGCCGAATACAAAGCGATGTCCGACTCCTGTAAAGAAGGACTATGGCTCCGGTATGTCCTTACAGAACTGAAACTTCAACCACGTGCACCCGTCCCTCTCCACGTCGACAACGCAGGTGCTGAGGCGTTGGCAAAGAACCCCGAGCACCACGCGCGCACCAAGCACATTGACGCCCGCTACCATTTCTCGCGGGAATGCGTCAAAAGCGGCAAAATCTCAGTCCTTCATGTATCAACCAAGGATATGCTAGCCGACATGTTAACCAAGCCTCTCAACCGAGTCCTCCTTGAAGAACACCGAGCCCGTTTTGGAGTAGTTTAGTCCTAAATCTTCTAATCTCTGTCCCTTATTTCTGTCCCATCTTATCCATTCCCTTTAATTCCCTTCCCAGTCTCCTGTTTCTTTTCCTTCTTCCTTTTTTTTTCTCTCTCTACTTCTTTCTCAGGTTGTTCCATCTAGGTTTTCAGCAAGGGGGGGTGTTGAGATGTGCTGTCTTTGTTTTCTGTTTTTCCTGTGTTTCCTCTCTTTTGTTTTTCTGCCTCAAACCTTTCTCTCACCTTTCACTCATGTGACATCTTGTAGGTAGTTACCTGTGGCAGCAGAGACGTGGAAGGCTTTTCCCTCATCCTTCCACGAACTCCTCTCATCACTGTGTTCTGCTGTCACAGGTTAGTGTTTCTCTCATTCCTTTTCTCTTTTGTTTCTTTTCTCTTCCTCACTGATGCAATGAACTATCCTTCCACAAACTCCTCTCATCACTGTGTTCTGCTGTCACAGTTGTTCATTGCAACACAAAGTAAGAATGAGATTCAACCACATTGTTTGCGTAATCAGCATCAGTGAACACCCTGATGGGTGAGATGCTTGCACCAAGGGTAATACCACGAGACGGTGTGCCGGTTAGATACCGGAGCAGATGGACACAAGCCGCCCAATGCTTTGTTCCCGGCTGTTCCAGAAATTGGGAGAGTTGCGACATCGCAAACAATATGTCAGGTTGAGTAGAGACTGCCAGGTAATTCAAGAGCCCGATTGCTTGACAATAGTTCACCCCTGTCTTCACAAATTCTTCATGTGATTGCTGCGTAGCCAGAAGCAATCTTGTATTTGGAACAAAGAGCGTCTGTACTGTCCGCGAGTCTTGCATCCCATAGGCTGACAGAATCTTCCTGATGTAGATGTCTTGCGGAAGGCAAATGGATGAACCAGTTCTCTCAATCTTCATCCCTAGAAGGTACTTGAGTGAACCGAGGTCTTCCATAAGATAGCGAGCGTTGACGAGTTGTTTGAAGCGATTGACATCTTTGCTAACAATGACCATGTCATCAACATACACATGCACCCAGCAGTTCCACTGGGGATTGTCAGAGACAAACAGGCATGGATCAGCAGGCGATGGCAAGAAGGAGATGGATATAAAGAACTCAGATAGTTTGTGATGCCACACACGCGGAGCCTGTTTCAAGGGCGTTGATAAACGCACGCCGCACGCGCACACCAACGCCAACCCGCACGCCAAATTTTTTTGGCGTGCGGGGCCTACACGCCTTTTTTTTGGGCGTGTAGGGTCTACACGCCAATTTATTTTGGCGTGTAGACCCTACACGCCAAAAATAATTGGCGTGTAGGCCCCGCACGCCAATTGTTTGGCGTGCGGGTCCCACACGCTCACGTAATCGAATGGGCCCTCCCATTTGATTACGTGAGTGGGGGAATTGTATCTCCCATACACATAATACATACATGTATTATGTGTATGGGATATACACATCCTGGGAGGGCCCATTTGATTACGTGAGCGAGCCCAAGTCTGTTTCCGGACTGGGGCTTGCTTATGGTCCTGGTTTTTTTTCAACCAGAACCACAACAAACACCGCCCACCGCTCACCGATCCGATCAAAAAAAACGGCGAGTCTGAAAATCCGAAAAAAACAAAAAAAAAAAAAAAACAAAAAAAAAAAAAAAAAAACAAAAAAAAAAACAAAAAAAACAAAAAAAAACAAAAAAACAAAACAAAAAACAAAAAAAACAAAACAAAAACAAAAACAAAAAAAACAAAAAAATAAACAAAAAATGAGAAAGCCAAAATGAGAAAAAAACCCCAAAAAAAACCACCAAAAAAAAGGGATTTTTTGGGGTTTAATTTTGTGGGAGAAAAAAAGCCCACAGGCCCAGGGCTCCAAGACCCAACTGGCCCAAAGACAGGGCCCAATGGCCATAAGAAGGGGCCCGCCTCTGCCCATCACCTCCAGTGGGCCCACAGGCCCACTTTGATGCTCCAAAGGGGCAATAAAACATTCAAAGGGGCCATTCAAACCCCCCAGGCAGCTCAAAGGGCCCCATATAAGCCCCAGACGCACTCCATCCCCCCCAAAAGTGGCCCATCCCAAACACATCTCTTCCTATTTCTATTTTTTTTTCACCGTAAATATAGTAACACGTGCTGACATACTCTCCCATTCAAATGCTAACAGATTCCGCACAAATCACCAAATCAGCAGCAAAAGATGTCTCACACCGGTGATTACAACTCTGCAAGCAATCAGCCTCCACGCCCATACGGATTCTATGAGGTCAACCCCAACCATCACCCTGGCGCCCCACTTGGCAACTTGTATCAACATCAAATCTCTGCGTGTGGAAATTCACACGTGCTTGGCCAACCTGCAGCTCCACCCAATCAATCAGGCCACGTAGCAACTAACTAAGGCTACCCAAGCAACCAATACGGCCAAGCCCCCCAGCCCCTTACTGTCCCCCCAGCCCACCCAGCCACCTACGGCTTCACAGACAACAGCTACAGACTGGAAATCCAGCCAAACCCTGTCCCCCCAGCCCACCCAGTAGCGCAGCCTGTGTTCCGCCCATATGAGGTACAATTGCCTCAATTCACCCACTATCACCATCAACCTCCAGCCTCTACCTATCAGCATGATCCAGCCCAACCATCCTATCTGGCTCAGCCAGCTCTCTACGCACCACCTCATATAACTCAAGCCCCACCATCCCATCCGTTCCCGCAACCCCATCAAGCACCACAAATCTCAAACTACTGGCGGCCAGGACCCCAACCATGGTCCCAACCGGCCAACCCATTCACTCTTGGACCCACTCACTTCCAAGGCCCGCCAACCTCTCACAATTTCCCTGTTGGCCAACCATCAGTGCCCGCTCCGCCACAGACAAATCAAGTCCCTTCCATACCTGTCATGGAAGATATGCAGCCATCTCTGGGGGAAATAACCTCCTCTGCGCCATTTAGCCCTCAAATTTGGCCACCTGCACAACCAAGTCCTCAACAGTTTCCCCCAGCAGCTTTCAGCCCTCAAGTCCCTCAAACTGTGGCTGAAGGTGAGTCTTCAAATAATTCTCCACTTTGTTTTCATCTTACCAAGAACTGATGTTTACCTACTCAATCTCCCAGTCAAATACCCAAGGGCCATGGCTACATCTC
Source organism: Puccinia hordei (assembly GCA_007896445.1). Lineage (NCBI taxonomy): Eukaryota > Fungi > Basidiomycota > Pucciniomycetes > Pucciniales > Pucciniaceae > Puccinia > Puccinia hordei. The sequence goes on along the minus strand of RDRW01000255.1, from coordinate 93,931 downwards.
CCGGCGGATATCAACCTGCATCACCCAGCCCTCAACTATTTCCCCAAGCAAATTTCAGCCCTCAAGTCCCTCAAACTGTGGCTGAAGGTGAGTCTTCAAATACTTCTCCACTTTGTTTTCATCTTACCAAGAACTAATGTTTACCTGCACAATCTCCCAGTAAAATACCCAAGCGTCACGGCTACATCTCCCGGCGGGTATCACCCTGCACCACCCAGCCCTCAACTGTTTCCCCCTGCAACTTTCAGCCCTCAAGTCCCTCAAACTGTGGCTGAAGGTGAGTCTTCAAATATTTCTCCACCTTGTTTGCATCTTACCAAGACCTAATGTTCACCTAGTCAATCTTCCAGTATACCCGCTCAATCCTTTAGGACGTTCACCGCTGGCCCCCGCAATGTTACCCGCCGCCAATCAACCGCATAAAGTGTTGATGAAATCTGAAGATGTACAATCTTATGATTATTCAGTTGGCAGTAAGTTCTTCTAGTTTCTTAATTCGCCCACTTGAGGCAGACTGGCTGAACTGCTTGTGTTTCCAGATGCAATGGATGCACCACCCAAATTCCTTTTCACATGTGTCACTGATCTCAAACACTTTGTCACCACATGGGCCCACGAGCATGGTTACGCTCTGAAAGTTTGTGCTTCCAAGCGGGACAAGAACATCTACTTTGCATGCACAGTTGCCGGGGAAGACCAAACCTCAGTTGATGCTATCTGGTTTTGAGAATCTAGGAATAAGCGACTGGGGTGCTGCTTCAAAATATCTGGCCACAAACCGACTTCAGTAAAACTCAAGGATGCACCATGGGAACTCCGATGCCGAAAGACGATTGAGCACAATCATGGTCCAATCGATCTGGAACATGTAGTCATCCAAAAGAAGCTCTCTGTCGAAGGCCAAACTGAGGTTGCTCGCTTATCGTCTCTCGGAATGCAACCCCAGGCAATCGCTAGACTCCTTACTAGCAGTGAGGGAAGGTTTGTAACCAACAGGACAATATACAACACAAAGCAGGCACTGAGGGCGGAGAAGAGGGCTGGCAACACCCCAATCAAGTACCTCCTACATTGCCTCAACGAATCCAATTGGACACACGAGGACGTTTACAATACGGACGGCAAGCTCCTTTACTTGTGGTTTGCGCACCCAGGATCGTTGCTTCTTGCTCGCAGGTTCCACCATGTGGTCAACATTGACTGCACTTACAAGACGAACCTGAACAACTACCCCCTGCTGCATGTGGTTGGCCAAACTGCAACCAATCACAGTTTTTCGATTGGTTTTTGTTTGATGCAACACGAGAAGAATGAGGCCTACTCATGGGCTCTTGATAAGTTGAAGTGGGTGGTATATTTGACTAATCACCTATTCTCATCAGAAACTGACTGTACTCCGGTGCCTGTGTGATACCCATAGATCTATATGGGACGCTGACCACGCGCCAAAGGTCTTTGTGACAGACAGGGAATCGGCACTGCGTAATGCTATCTCAAAGCACTTTCCAAATGCAACCGCGAACTTGTGCATGTGGCACATCGATCGGAACATTGTGACAAACTGCAAGCAAGCCTTTGCTGGCGATGGCGAAGAATGGGCCAAATTCATGAGGCTCTGGCATGAGGTCGCACATGCCCCCAATGAGGACACCTGCAACTCAAAGTGAGCTCAACTGACACGGTACCTAGTCACTCGAACTAACGCCTATGAATACCTGTACAAGAACGTCTGGAGCGAGCGACACAAGTTCATGAATGCGTGGGCCGGAATGACACCCCATCTAGGAAATCTGACTTCGTCACGATGTGAATCTGCCCACAGCTGGCTGAAAACCTATGTGACATTGGCTAGGTGCAACTTTGCAACACTTTTCATTACAATTGCTGCAGCAGTGGACCAACAACTTGACACAGCCCACACAAACCTGGCACACGAGTTACAGAAGGTATTAACCGGACTACCAAATGCCTTCAAGTCCCTCAGCTGCAAAATCTCCTGTCATGCGCTCAAGTTGGCCTTGTCTCAGTACAACAGGTTCATCAAGATGAAGAAATCAAAGCCTGGGGATCCCAGCCTTCAATGCAAAGGTAATTTCCAGGCTGGCTTGGGCATTCCGTGTTCGCACACTATTGAATGTTTGGTCCAGGGGAAGGGAGATGTGGAGCCTTCTGATTTCCATGTCCAGTGGCATCTGGCCTATAACCCTGACGGTCCAGTGAGTCCTCCTGATGTATGACTTGTTCATGTCCCTCCCAGCTAATCTTCATCTATGTTCATTGCAGGCTCTTGATCAACCACTGTACGACTTTGACAACAATTTTGAGGATTTCAAGCAGGAGATCTTGGCTTCCCACCACCCCTCGGCGTTAGAAGCAACAATGAAAAAATTACGAAGGGTCCATGCAAACACACACGTGGTTCCGCTTGCAGAGCCTGATCCTATCCGAGTAAAACACATACTGGAAAGGCCGTGGAAGAAGAGAAAGGGTAGTGGGCGAGTTCAAAAGCGCGATGACACCCATGCGGAAATTGTGGAAGCGCAAATCCAAAAGGCGCAGGCAAGGAAAGCAAGACAGAAGGCCGGTGTATCAAAAGGAACAGGGGGTAAGCGACAGTCCAAGCGGGCGCAGGCTCCATTGGACACCTCAGCTTCTTCCTCTGGGGACCTGGATGAGCTGCCCAGTGTGGAGACACTCATGCGTAAGCAACTTTATTGCATGTCTTTTTAAGAGGCTGATAACTGATGGACTTACTAAGCAGTCAAGAGAAATCACCCCCCACGAGTTGGCAGCCTCACTATTGGGAAACGGAATTGGGGGTCTTCGAGTTCAGGAACATCACGGCGCAAGGAAACGTGGCAGACCAAGTATGGTAGTATGGATGGTGTAACAGATGAAGATTCTGATTCTGCAGATGCAGTTTCAGATGAAGATTCTGATGCCCCAGATGGGGAATCAGATGATGAATCTGATGCCCCACATGGGGCATTGGAAGAAGAATCTGATGCCACAGATGGGGAATCAGTCGCAGAATCTGACGCACAAGGTGGGGAATCAGATGAAGAACCTGATCCCCCAGTGGATTCCTCCTCATCTATTGAGATGCAGGTTGAGGAAAAGCAGCTGTGTAAGGGTTGAGTCCCTTCACTGGTTCTTTATGGAAGGAGCGGTCAGGATTGTGGCACGGAGGAACCAGGCTAAGAGCCTCTGGAGGATTCTAGTACCAAAGTGGGGTGAATTGCAATCTAGACAGGAGAGAATGATCTCTCTAGTTAGTATCTACAAGTGAAGGCAATGATAAAAGGAATTGAGAAGAGAATGAATGAAGGAAAGGTACTTACCTAGACAGGAGAGAATGATCTCTGCTGTCTAGGTAAAGGGGAAAGAAGAGACTAAATACAAGGCAGAATAGCTTATATAATCTTGTGAAAGGTTTGTGTAAGCCTGTGAGGAGCAGGGCTTACAGTCTCCCCTCCTATAAAAGAGAGTGAAGGAGGAAAAAATTCAACAATCAAAGAAGAGGAGAGGTAGGAAGGTGGAAGAGAGAAAAAAAAAGGGATCAGAATTGTGGTGTTCTCAATTGGGATGTGGAGGCAGTCAAGGATGGAGAAGATGTTTTGAAGATTTCAGGTAAGATAGAGCAGAGAAAAGTGGAGGATGATGGAGAGGGTGAAGATATCAAACATAAAATAAAACCGGGTTGTCCGCAGTTGGAGTCAGGTTAGAGGCCTTCTCCTTCTTCTTCTTCTTCTTTTTGTTTTTCTTCTTTACTTGAGTATTTTCCCTGTTCAAAAGCATATCTTGTTCTAGAATATCATTGTAATATGCTTGACACTCCATTTCCCATTGTAGGTTTTCATTGGTGTCCTCAGGGGCTAGTCGATGATCCACAGAATCAATAGAATCAACAATGGTGATTGATCCTAGTGTAGCTACGTCAAATTTTTCAAGGCAAACTTGAGGAGTTGGAGTGTCCTCGGTTCGCATTTGAGGAGTACTTCTGAGAGTGGGTTGATGAGCTTGGTCGGAAGGTGATGATGAACATTTGGATGATTCTGATGAAAAGGTTGAAGCGGGGTTAACGACGGCGGCTGCTGAGCTGCTTTCAGAGGGAGAACTTGGACTGGACATAGCCGCGCAGAGTAAGCTCGTAATAGCTGGGCGGGGCGGGTTGGCTTCAGACAAGTCGCACAGGGCGGCTTGTGTCTTTCTGATGGCTTCTGGCAAGTCGGGTTGGGGTAGCAACATGATCGGATCAGTTTGAATCAAGTCAAGGGCCTCAGCCGACGTGTCCAATGGCTGGAGACGGGTAGCGAGAGAAGTGGGCAGTTTGGCTTCAGAAGGGTCGCACAGGGTGGTTTGGGTCCGCCTGAAGGCTTCTGGAAGGTCGGGCTGAGGAAGCGAGAGGGTCGTGGGGGTGGATGGATGAGAAATGGGCTGGGAGGTGGTCGATTCAGGCAGTAAGGAATCCAAGTGTAATTTTGAGCTTGTTGAGCGATCCAAGGATGAAAATGGCCGCGAGGTCGGTTTTAAATGCACGGACAAGGATGCAGGAGGTACAGATGTGGTTTGCAAATCGGCCAGCGCAACCTCTTTGGACTGAAGACAGAGGTCATTCTTCAAGGTCAGGCTCATCATTGTGTGCTCTAATCGGGAAATACAATCCGTGGCGGCCTGTCGATCTAGCGCAGCCGCTTCTCGGTTCGCCTGAGTCAACCTTGTAGCAGCCTCTTGAGCTGTCATGAGTTGGAGAATCAGTCGGTCAAAGCCAGCATGATGATCCGACAGGGCTGTCGGGCAAAGGATGGGAGATGTTCCCAAGAAAGGTGATGTAGGGGCGGGTGTTTCCGTCGGCTCCGAGGATTCCAAGGTGGTGGGCTGTGGCTGAGAAGTGGCAGATGATAGATCATTGGATGAGAGAAGATGATGATCGGGGAAGATTGAGAAGGCTTGCGGTTTTAAATGAGGTGGATAGTCTCTTGAAGACCAAGGAATTTTGGTGAGACAGGCTGAAGTAAGAGGCTCATTGGGAGATCGAGTGTGTGGTGTAGATGTAGGCGACTTTGGAGGTGCAGTCGCTAGTGCCGGTTTGGAAACATACGGGTGATGATGATGACGATGGACAGTTGGTCTCCCTTTTTCTGGTGTCTTCATCAAGGATTCGGCTGCAGCTTTGGATAGTACTGGTACCAGGCCCCGATTGACTGAATATCGGAACGAGCCAGTTGGAGAAACCAAAGAGAAAAAAGGTGGCCAAGGCGGGTTTGTTCTATCCAGTAAAAGGGAAACGATCTCCTCCAACTTTTGGATACGTTCCTCGTAGCCGCTGGTCTTAGTCTGGTAGCAAAATGGCTTAGGCCTTCCTTGGTTCATCCTTGTTTGGCTTGAGGATAATTGATTCATTGGACTAGTTTGATGAAGTGAGTAGAGAGTAAAATTGAGTGAGCGGAGGGAGAATTTGGATCAAATCAAGTTGGTTTTGCTTCCGGTACTGTCAGAGATGTTAGTCGAGGTTGAAGAAGAGATGGTGGAATGTCAGATAAGGCACGATGATGAATTTTCAAAAAAATCTGCCTTTCTTGGTCTTGGAACTAGAAAAAAAAAGTGTAAGGGTTGAGTCCCTTCACTGGTTCTTTATGGAAGGAGCGGTCAGGATTGTGGCACGGAGGAACCAGGCTAAGAGCCTCTGGAGGATTCTAGTACCAAAGTGGGGTGAATTGCAATCTAGACAGGAGAGAATGATCTCTCTAGTTAGTATCTACAAGTGAAGGCAATGATAAAAGGAATTGAGAAGAGAATGAATGAAGGAAAGGTACTTACCTAGACAGGAGAGAATGATCTCTGCTGTCTAGGTAAAGGGGAAAGAAGAGACTAAATACAAGGCAGAATAGCTTATATAATCTTGTGACAGGTTTGTGTAAGCCTGTGAGGAGCAGGGCTTACAAGCTGTCACCTCCAGAAGCCTCAAGAACAGCCTCAAGCTCTCATGATCAGTTGCAGGGTGAGGCCAGGCTACATTCACCCCCCACAGCCAAGGTAAGTACTATAACTTTGACATTAGATTATCAAGGTCTGATTCCATTGTATGTTTCATAGGACCGGCATGTAGATGCTGAGGTTGCACCCAAGGCTGGCCGAACAAGACAGGGGAATACCAACCCTGATGTTGCAGTGAGTGACTCAAGCTTGACACGGACAAGGAGGAATGCACTGACTCTGACTGATAACCGACCTCTCATCATTCTTGTCAGGCGGAGCTTCCACCATGGATCTTAAAATACCTGCATTCCACTTATAACCCTGCAGGTGATGGGAACTGTGGTTATGCATGTGTGGCACATGCATTGGCAGCAGATAGACCAGAGGGTCCCTACGCTAAGGCCAATGGGTGGTACCAAGTGCGAAAGGATGTGTTAGAAGAGATGGAAAAGAACAAGTCCCATTGGACAAGATACCTTGGGGGGCCTTCAGAATTCGACCGCGCTTACGGACGTGTTCAGGTGACTGACCCACGTGGATCAGTCCCCATGAACAAATGGATGAGCAAGTTGGATGTGAAACCGATTCTGCCAATGCGTATAACCGGCCATTTGTCTTCCTCAGCAGAACGGGCGGGAGCACCACATATATTCCCGCCACAGTTCCCCCGGACCCTAAACCGCTGCCAGCCCTCTTCTTATCATTTTTCAATGATAATCATTGGATACGTGTGATAGTCAAGCGGACCCCCACGATTCCCTTTCCTCTCCCTAAAGTCTCCCGGTTATTTCACAAGAGCCCAGCAGCTGCTTGGCTAGACTGTGTTTCCCCTTCCACTACTCTTCACTCTTTGATCCCTAAATGATTAAATGTACCAAGTTACTGCCTTCCATTTGTTTTGGCCAATCCACCCGGTTTTTTCATAAAAAATCCTCACAGCTTAATTTCCAGGATTTACAACATTTTAACATTTTTTTAAACTTTTTTGAAGCACTTTAAGGGGTGTAGAATTTAATGTGACTAACGGTTTTTTTTAAAAATCACTGGTTGGATTTTTTATGATTTTTGGACTCAATTTATTTCCAAACACCTTCACGTCTGTCTTTCAAGATATTCAGGGAGTTTTTAAATGGATTCATACACTTTAGAGGGTAAAGAATTCATTGGAAACAAATACTGATTATAAAATTGACTTCTTATCAGATTATATGACAAAGAAATGGAAATACAATTATACACAGAGGTATGGTACATCGCATGATGCTTTGGAGTGTTGCACGTTGTTTATTAAATAAACAAAAACCAAGTGTAAATGCGGAAAACCAGGTGCACTGCGCAGCCGCAGCCGCGCAGAAAACCGGGTGTAAACGCGGAAAAACCGGGTTTTGTTATTAATGCCCTAGAATAAATGAAATGAATAAAATAAATAAATAAAATAAAAAGCAAGAGACATAATTGCAAGTTAATAATTTATTAATAAATAATAAATGTCATTAACAACAAAGAGACATTAGTACAAAGAGTGCGCACACAAATAATACGTATAAGAAAGAGAAATTGTTATCAACACTACTGATAACAGCTAGAAAATGGAATCAGATGAAGAACCAGATCCCCCAGTGGATTCCTCCTCATCTATTGAGATGCAGGCCTCAAGCTCTCATGATCAGTTTCAGGGTGAGGCCAGGCTACATTCACCCCCCACAGCCAAGGTAAGTACTATAACTTTGACATTAGATTATCAAGGTCTGATTCCATTGTATGTTTCATAGGACCGGCATGTAGATGCTGAGGTTGCACCCAAGGCTGGCCGAACAAGACAGGGGAATACCAACCCTGATGTTGCAGTGAGTGACTCAAGCTTGACACGGACAAGGAGGAATGCACTGACTCTGACTGATAACCGACTTCTCATCATTCTTGTCAGGCGGAGCTTCCACCATGGATCTTAAAATACCTGCATTCCACTTATAACCCTGCAGGTGATGGGAACTGTGGTTATGCATGTGTGGCACATGCACTGGCAGCAGATAGACCAGAAGGTCCCTACGCTAAGGCCAATGGGTGGTACCAAGTGCGAAAGGATGTGTTAGAAGAGATGGAAAAGAACAAGGCACATTGGACAAGATACCTTGGGGGGCCTTCAGAATTCTACCGTGCTTACGGACGTGTTCAGGTGACTGACCCATGTGGATCAGTCCCCATGAACAAATGGATGAGCAAGTTGGATGTGGGACCGATTCTGGCCAATGCGTATAACCGGCCATTTGTCTTCCTCAGCAGAACGGGCGGGAGCACCACATATATTCCCGCCACAGTTCCCCCGGACCCTAAACCGCTGCCAGCCCTCTTCTTATCATTTTTCAATGATAATCATTGGATACGTGTGATAGTCAAGCGGACCCCCACGATTCCCTTTCCTCTCCCTAAAGTCTCCCAGTTATTTCACAAGAGCCCAGCAGCTGCTTGGCTAGACTGTGTTTCCCCTTCCACTACTCTTCACTCTTTGATCCCTAAATGATTAAATGTACCAAGTTACTGCCTTCCATTTTTTTGGCCAATCCACCCGGTTTTTTCATAAAAAATCCTCACAGCTTAATTTCCAGGATTTCTGAACATTTTAACATTTTTTTAAACTTTTTTAAAGCACTTTAAGGGGTGTAGAATTTAATGTGACTAACAGTTTTTTTTAAAAATCACTGGTTGGATTTTTTATGATTTTTGGACTCAATTTATTTCCAAACACCTTCACGTCTGTCTTTCAAGATATTCAGGGAGTTTTTAAATGGATTCATACACTTTAGAGGGTAAAGAATTCATTGGAAACAAATACTGATTATAAAATTGACTTCTTATCAGATTATATGACAAAGAAATGGAAATACAATTATACACAGAGGTATGGTACATCGCATGATGCTTTGGAGTGTTGCACGTTGTTTATTAAATAAACAAAAACCAAGTGTAAATGCGGAAAACCAGGTGCACTGCGCAGCCGCAGCCGCGCAGAAAACTGGGTGTAAACGCGGAAAAACCGGGTTTTGTTATTAATGCCCTAGAATAAATGAAATGAATAAAATAAATGAATAAAATAAATAAATAAAATAAAAAGCAAGAGACATAATTGCAAGTTAATAATTTATTAATAAATAATAAATGTCATTAACAACAACGAGACATTAGTACAGACTAAGAGTGCGCACAAAAATAATACGTATAATAAAGAGAAATTGTTATCAACACTACTGATAACAGCTAGAAAATGCTGACAAATGGTGAATATACGCCTGAATTACATTCCTGAACTGATATGTAATGGGCAAAAAAAAATAGAAGACATTGTTTATTTGGGAAATAAAAAATACCATAAATTTCTACACCCCTGGAAGTATATTAGACATTGTTAAAATGTTGCAAAAAAATCAAAATCCGCCCGCAAAAAAATAAATGGGTTTAAAAGCGGAAAAACGGTGAGCAAGACAGTGGTGGAAATTACAACTCAAGGGCATGTGAATGAGAAATAAAAGGGAAACCAAAGAAAAAACAACCCCCGGTACATATATCAGAAGTGGTAGTTGGCTACAGCTATTTCTATATCTTGGGAAAACAAAATTTGTAGGTTTTGAATAGAAAAGCATTTGTGAAACTCTTCATGGGTTTTTTTCCAATCAACCATTGGCAAACCATCATGACCAATCCGGTTAAATCCCATGGAGCACAAAAAGTTGAGAAAGTATAATCGGAGGTTATCCAAAGTCCCGTGAGGCATCACAGAAGTATTACCACTATTGAACTTATGTTTCAGAACATTGGCGCCAAATTCCAATAAGGCCGAAGCATTTGAAGTAGTCGGACGTTCGGACCCGTATTTGTTAGTGACAAAGGCGGTTGTTGGACCAAAAACCAGGGGACCAGTAAGCATCCGCATTTGCTCCCGCGTGTTTAATGTTGACCACTCATCAAGCTTTTTATACTTTGGTCTTGTTGGTGCCAGGAGACCGCAGATGTAACACAAGGCTGACATAGCCCCCATGAAGTATAGACCAAGGACCTTGAGACCGGAGGTGTTTGGTTGGGGGCTTGATCCATCCTTTGCGTGACTTCCAAGGTTTTCATAAGTTCGTTGGAATGCAAGATGGGCAGTATGCACCAAAGATTCGTCCAGGGGGAGAGGCTGCCATTCACTGCCCTGTTGCTCCATGTGTCGAAGGGCCCAGCAGTCTTGCAAAGCACTTTTAAGCCGGGTATAAGCGTGGTCACTTGGAGAAAAGTATGAGGCCAGATTTGCCGCAAGTGTGTGGGTCTGGACACGTTTGGACGGCGGCGCCTTCTGGTTCTCCTGGGAAGCCTCGAGCTGCGCCATGTTCACAACTTCAGGAGTTTTCAGAGAGAGAGCACCAGGTTGAGTGGGGTTAAGAATTATCTCTGCATACCACACAAATATCAGCCTTTGTGATGTATGAACAAGTGAGAAAAAAAGTGATTAATTACCAGATTTGCATGCCTTCAGAAGTGTATCCACTTCCCTCCAAACAACTCGGCTGAACTCCTGTGGCATCGTTGGATGTGGCGTGACCATTGAGGGGAGGTGTGTGAGGATGAATGCTATGTTTTCAATCATTTTCTCGGCTGAACGGTGTGACCACGCAATTCCACCCGCCAAATTTTCATTCAAATCATCTGCCAATGCTTTTGGAAGCATTGGGCCAGGGATAAATAGACCCATAGCTGTGCGCAAAGGAGGGATGTTAATTACAAGATGGGTGTGCATAAGCAATGGGGAGTGACTTACAAGGAGGCGTCAGGACAGGGGGAGGAGGAATTGATTCGCCCGGTGGTCTTTGGGTTGGTGGCTTGACTGTTGATGGCCCAGCAACAGGGGGGTTCCGTGGAATTCTGAGGCCTTGCAGTGATTGCGCAGTGATGAATTCGTGAGAGGTGGGATGAGGGGTGAAGAAATTATACATGGGGCCTGTATTTTTAGAAGAAGAAGCAGAGTTGTCCAGGCGCGCCTTTTTGCTCGTAGGGTCTTCAACCGTAGGATCTTCAATTCGTACCATGTCATAGCAATATCGGGTTTGTTGTGGCACCGGTTCATGGACTGGCTCCTGGTGGAAGGTAGGTTTGGGACGTCCATGAAGGAATTGTTGGAGGACTTGCTGGTCTTCTGCACCATCTTCAGAGTCATCTGTTTCACCCTCTGCGTCAGGGTCTTCAGAGCTGTCCCAGATGGCTGGATTGTTAATTTCTTGTCTCCCGTCCACATTGGGGGCTTTGGAGGACTTCTGGCCAATGAGTGCTTGGTCCCTTTGTACGCCTTGAAGGAAAGGCTGGCCAAAGGTGTTGAGGGTTGTCTTGTGGCCTTCAGCATCTGTCCGTATCTCTCCGCTTCGACGTGGGGATCCATCAGCTGGGTTTGTTGTGTTGGGCTGGCCATATTGAACATCCTTGTTGATTTGGTTTGCAAATTGATTGAGGGTGGGGATTGGGTTGGTTGCAGGAGGTAGGTGATCAGGAGTGTGTGCATATAAGTATGCCATTGAGTCGGTTGCAAATTCAGGGCGGGGGTGGGACTGTGGTGGAGCAGGCCTAGTGGCGCCTAAGGTGTTTCTAGCCGGGGCCGGGGTTCTGGAGACCTGTTCATTCTCATCGTCTGACTGCTTGTATTCAGCCTTTATTTTAGAGGCCCAATTCTCCAGGTTTTCACGTTCATCTGGTTTCAACGCAGGGTGCCCCGCCAGCTCTGTGCATTTTCCCAGAGATCCAAACCTGTGTAATGGTGGGAGGGTGGGTGGGAGTGAGCCAGCTACTTATATTATACACAAAATAAAGGAATGAATCTCACGTCCTAGTTCACAGGTCTGATGTGAAGACATTGTTGATTGTTGAAGTCAAATTGGTGATTTGTGCGGAATCTGTTAGCATTTGAATGGGAGAGTATGTCAGCACGTGTTACTATCTATGGTAAAAAAAATTTAAAAAAAAAATTGGAAGAGATGTGGGGAAATGAATGTGTTTGAGATGGGCCCATTGGGCCACTTTTGGGGGGGATGGAGTGCGTCTGGGGCTTATACGGGGCCCTTTGAGCTTCCTGGGGGGTGTGAATAGCCCCTTTGAATGTTTTATTGCCCCTTTGGAGCATCAAAGTGGGCCTGTGGGCCCACTGGAGGTGATGGGCAGAGGCGGGCCCCTTCTTATGGCCATTGGGCCCTGTCTTTGGGCCAGTTGGGTCTTGGAGCCCTGGGCCTGTGGGCTTTTTTTCTCCCACAAAATTAAACCCCATAAAATCCCTTTTTTTGGTTTGTTTGGGGTTTTTTTCTCATTTTGTATTTCTCATTTTTTGTTTATTTTATTTTATTTTATTTTTTTTGTTTTTTTTGTTTTTTTTTTTTTTGTTTTTTTTTTTTTTTTTTTTTTTTTTTTTTGTTTTTGTTTTTTTTTTTTTTTTTTTTTGTTTTTTTTTGTTACTCACAATTTTTCTTTTTTGAATCGGTCCGTGGTGGTGGGTGGATCGTTGTTTGCCCAGGATTTCGTGGTCGTTCTGGTTGGAAACAACCAGACTGACGGTCTGATTCCTGAAAGGAATCAGACTTGGCGGGCTCGCTCACGTAATCGAATGGTCCCTACCATTCAATTACGTGAGCGAGGGGATGGATATGTACATCCCCATACACATAATACATGTATGTATTATGTGTATGGGGATATCACATGCGATATCCCCCCACACACCAAACAATTGGCGTGTGGGCCCCGCACGCCAATTGTTTGGCGTGCGCTCCCACACGCCAATCGTTTGGCGTGTGGGAGCGCACGCCAAACAATTGGCGTGCGGGGCCTACACGCCAATTATTTTTGGCGTGTAGGGTCTACACGCCAAAATAAATTGGCGTGTGAGACCCGCACGCCAAAAATGGCGTGTGGTTCCCACACGCCCTTTTTTTTTGGCGTGTAGACCCTACATGCCAAAAAAAAAAGGCGTGTAGGCCCCGCACGCCAAAAAAAATTGGCGTGCGGGTTGGCGTTGGTGTGCGCGCTTGGCGTGCGTTTATCAACGCCCCCGAGTCCATACTGATACCATCAGTAGAGATGACTACCCCGAGGAAGTGAAGGGACGAGTTGTGAAATTTGCATTTTGACAACTTGGCGAAGAGATTATTTTCTCGAAGTCTTCGAAGCACTTCCTTGATATGGGAAGTGTGATCTTCAAGGTTCTTTGAGTAAACCAGAATATCATCAAGGTAGACGACTACGTATACTTCAACAATGTCAGAAAAGATATCGTTGACCAGGTTTTGAAAAGTGGAAGGAGCATTGCAAAGCCCAAAAGGCATTACAGTATACTCATAACTACCAAATCTGGTTCTCATAGCCGTCAGCCATTCATGACCTTTGGCGATTCGAACCAAATTATAGGCACCTCAAAGATTGAACTTCAAGAAGTGAGTAGCTCCATGGAAGAGAGTAAGAAGGTGAGACATGGGGGGAACTGGATAAGCATTTTTTCGAGTAACATTATTCAGTCTCCTGTAGTCCACACAGAGTCTGAGAGACCCATCCTTCTTAGGGACAAAAAGTACAGGAGAACCTGTATTCGACTTGCTTGGTCAAAGGAAACCTTTTTCTACATTTTCCGCAATGTAGCCTTGAAGTTCAGCAGATTCTTGCTTTGAGAGAGAATAGACTGGACCAGGCAAAGGTGCCGGGCCTATGAGTTCAATCTGATGATCATATGGTCTTTGAGGAGGGAGTTTATCCGCTCTCGAAGAAGAAAAGACATCAGCAAATTCATGATAGATGGGGAGAAGAGTCTTTCGGATGGTTTCGAGGTCTTCGATCTCATCATCTTCTTCAAGACTTGGAATAGTCGTCAAAGGAGGATGTGAGAGGATCAGAGAGTACAGAAAATCTTTGAATGAAGGTAATTCCTTCTCTTCGAAGAAGGAAGGGAGAGATAAGTTAGAGCAATAGGCAATTACCCCGTGACCTTTCGAAGAAATGGAAGAGGGAGAGGCAGGATATTCGAAGTCTCCTGGCGGAAAAGTGTCATCTAACTGAATGACATAGTCGGGCAAGCTGTTTAATTCTTTTTTGACTGGGAGAGGAGAGTTAGTGTCTGGAGATATTTTGGGTCAAAGGTTAATTACTCCTTCTTGCCAGTTAACATCTGGGTTCCAGCACCAGAAAGTCATGGCCAAGGATGGTATCATCCATTCCTTGGGCATCCAAGACCAAAAGATCCCATTCAAAGCTGGGGAAAGATTTGAATTGAAAAGTCCACTTCGCCTTCTTCAAAACCCAGAAACTGGGTTCCTTCGAAGAACTTACCAAGAAGATTGGGAATCTTGATGTCTCAGTGAGCTGAAGGGACTGTTGTTTGGCAAATGTTGAACTAATAAAAGACACATTAGCACCAGAGTCGAGAAGGACCCTGTATGGTTGATTCGAAGAATCAAATAAAATAAATCTCAAACTTGGAACACTCTCAGTGGTCTCACAAGCTCAAAGGTTTACTCGCGGAAAGGTAGAAGATAAGTAGTTTTCTTTGCGAATCATAAGAGAACTACTCATTAATGTTTTGACAACTTAGCTGCCTCACGGGCTGCTCTTTTAGCACAAGCATCCAATTGATGTTTTCCACCGCAATACATACAAAGTCCCTCCTTTTCCCTTCTCGCCTTTTCATCCGCCTTGAGGACCCCTTCGGTGTTGAGCACCTTGGAGATCTCTTGAGGAATCTTGGTTTGAGTTTGTTGGGGGGTTGAAGTCAAAGGTTTTGACGTTGCGGGGTGAATCTTCTTTGAGGTCAAATTCAAAGATTTCTTCGAGGATTGATCTTGCGTCGAAGGAGTTGAGTCGGTCTTTTTTGGTTCGAGATTGGTCGTGATAGCAGTTGTCCAACTCAATAGTGCGATCGATGAGATGTTGGAGTGTCAAGAGTCAATGACCACTGACCGCAAGCTGGTCGGTGATTCGAGAAGGTGGGCCTTTTCGGAAATGGAAAAGAAGAGCCGCGTCGTTCCAGTCGATATGAGATTGTAAGACTTGGAACTGGGCAATGTAGGTCAAGGCTTTTTGAGTTTGAACTTGGCATTGCGAACTTCATTGGGATCTCCGAATAATGTGAACTGTTGAGAAGATGGCTAATGCCAACCTATGTATGCTCTCGACTCAACCTCGGGGACCCGAACCTGTTCGAGTATCCGATCTCAATATGGACAATCCCCGACTTACCGAGATACAGACTCAAGAACATGCTGAACATGTCAAGTCCGCATTCAGCCAACGAAGAAAGCAGAGAAAGATACAGAAAGCAAGATCTACACAAAGTCAAAGCTCCAGTGAGGAGCTAGGGAATGCCATACAACAAAATGCAAAGGATATAGAAAATAAGGTGCGATTAATATGTAGTATAAATGCTCGTAAGAGAAAGCACAGACCCGGGGAGCTGAGCAAGCATAAGAGGAGGAAAGTACAGCATGTAAAGAGAAAAGCAATAAGCATCGGACCCAGCTTTCTATCATGCTTTATCCTTGGTCACCCATGGATGACACAGAGGCACATACACATCAGATGGGAGGCTATAAATACAGCATGGATTTGTAGCTAGATTATTATCATTCATTCTCATTATCACCACTCATAATTATTATCATCATCTTGTATATATCACCGCACAGTCTGGTAGCCTTAGCTCAACAGACTCATTAAAACAGAAATACAAATAAATCATTGCACACATTTAAATATTCATAGCATTAGTTTAACATGAACAATTGTTGTTCGAACTTTTCCCAGTTATTGAGGATGCAGTCCGGTTTGGTGTTGTTCAGCAATTCGAGGTAAGGCTTGAACCATTGAGAAGCTCGGCCACTGAGATATGAAGAAGCGTAAAGTACCTTCTGTCAAGTGAGGGAGAAGGTTGCCGGGTCGTTGGAAAAGAGAATTTTGCAGGATTGCAAAAAACCTCTTAATTTCGAGGATTGCTCGCCGTCGAATTTGTCGGGAGCTTTCATTCCGGGTGTCCGGAACTTGGGAGTTCCATTACCTCCTCCAGTCTCCAGGTCCTTGATAAGGGATACCAACATTGAAGTTGGTGATTCATCGGCCGCCCTTTCGGGTCCGTTGGAGCCTGAAGGATTTTGAGGTGGCAAAGGAGGGGGGTCCCGTCGCCAAGGTTGCCCTCGGTTGAGAGGTTCCTGGAAAGTGAAAGAGTCCTCCAAATCAGAAAGTTGCCGAAGATTGGCGTGCGGGTTGGTGTTGGCGTGCATTTATCAACGCCCCAATAGGCGCATTCTGATTTTGAGTCGAAGGAGGGATTTGTTTGATCGAGGGTCGATTGCCGATGGAAGTGGCGGGGGCTCGGCGTCGGTCAATGTCATGGTCCAGGGAGTGTTCGGCCGGTCAAGTGAAAGCATAATCGATGATATGACAATTAATTCTAAGGATATAATACAGAGATTCCCAGGTGATGTAATTGGTAAGTGCAAGGCTTGATTGAAAAGGTTAAGCGCCAAGCTGAAAGTCGAGGCATGCGAGCTAGTCCGAGTAAGGGTTATTGGATAAGCGTCAAAGAGCCGTCAAATCACCGGAAAGGGAAATCTTCGAATCAGGGACCGGATTGGGTAATAAGTTTTGATGAGTGTCCCGTTGATTAGGTGTCACGCATTTGGTCCTTTGAAAGTTCAAAACTGAATGTTGCATTCGAAGTTCGATGCATATGGAAATTCTGAGCCGGGTTTGGCTGAGAGTGAGAGTTGTAGCGTGACAAATTGAAACCAGTGGCTTAGGTTTTTCAACAAACTTTCACTTTTGAGAGTTTCGAATCATCATATATTGATATCTATTGTTTTTAAAAATGGTGGATTTTCAAAACCAGTTGATTAGATAATTGTGGATTTGGTCATATTTGATACCCCCTAATTACTATTCTTTAGTTATTTTTATTATTATTATTATTATTATTATTATTATTATTGTCATTATTATTATTATTGTGATTAATAATTAATCATTATTACTTTAAAGAGTAATAACTTATTATTATTAAAGCACACTCATTACAATAATTAATGTAATTAATTTAATAATAAATTCATTAAATAACACATGAATAATTCAGGTTACTCCATGAACTCTTGTTATAAAAGACACGTAACTTCTAGGCCCTTTACCCAACTTTGATAAGTCCCTTCTGGCTGACAAGGTTATACAACCTCGTTGGCCAGGAGGAGTTCCTCCTGGCCGGCCGACGGGCGTTCCCACACGCCAACAATTGGCGTTGTGGAAATAAAGGCGACCTCGGTGACAGAAATGGTAGGTTGCCCTTCTTCCTGGTTGGTTCCGGTGGTTCTTTGATTTCCTCTGCAGGATAAACAACTGTTAGTGGATAGTCGACTGGATTCCCTACAACACCTTTCACTCAGCAAGGGGACCGTTCCTCTTGCGTTTGTCTTCCTGATGTTGTCCTTCACAGTTCCGCTTGTCCGCACATGCTGAATAGTTGCTGTGAGAGCTCTAAAACAATGAGATTTCTTATGCGCGCTGTAGTTGATAGCTATCTACTTCAATGATAAGATAAGATAAGACCCGCTACCCTGGTACAGCTCTCTATTTATACAACAGTCCCCCGATCAGGCCCTGCAATCCCCGGTACTGTTCCTGGAACCCTACTTGCCTGTCTCCTCAATCCCGCATCGCACCGCAGCCTGCCCCCGACTCCTATACCCTGTTGACCCCCGCAGTTGTCTGTCGCTCCCCTGCGCACGACTCCGCTCCTTCTGCCCCCGCTCCGCTTGCGGCCTGGCGCCCCGAACCCCGTGGGTCCACCCGGTCCCCTACGTCGCACATACTGAAGCGGCCTTTGTCCGCCCGACCGATTGCCCGCGCCAACTATAGAATGTCACACGCTGCGCCCCGTGCTTTTTCCCCGCGGAATGTCCGATGACATTTGGAAAGTCCCCCCCTTACGTCAGCCTCAGTCTGCCGCTGAGCCCGCGGCTGCGGGCTCAGCTTCAGTGCTGCACCTCTGGTATATAAATTCTCCCACAGCGTGTGGGGACGTGCCCATGTCATCAACCCGGTCAACCGGTTTGATGACGTGAGCAAGTCCCACACACCAATTTTTTTTGGCGTGTGGGGTGCGCTCCCACACGCCAAAAAAAATTGGCGTGCGGGTTGGCGTTGGTGTGCGCCTTTGGTGTGCGTTTATCAACACCCATGTAAGATATGTACTTGAATATCTTATAAATAATAGAAAATATTAATATGATAATAATTAATACTTATAAGATGTGTCAATAACAAATGACATCATTACAATTTAATATCTTTATAAATATTAATAACAAATCATTTAATACAAATGTAATGATGTGATCCAATTACACTAAGGACTACAGATCAAAGATGTGTCCCATAAAACTGCCTTAGTAGAAATCACATCATAAACATCAACAGATTCTCCCAAAAGGATCTGTCTTCCCCCTGAAGCTCCCCAGTATCTCCCACGTCCTGGAAGCGCTCAAAGTTCCCCCCTGAGGAGATCTTACAATATATAAACAGACTGTAAACAGTTGTTTATCCCCCAGAGACATATTTAGAACACCTTAGCACAGTAAATACCATAGAGTTATTTACCTTGCTTAGTTCCCATTCTCCACCAATACCCCAACTCTGGATAATCTATAGTTTAATACTTTTTTATTACCCCAAGAATTGGCCACAACCTACCTTCAATAAGGTAGAAGCCACAAACCCAAGTTGAGTCTCTCCTTGGATGCCTTTTAATACTCTGTATCGATTCGGATGCGCCTTTTTCGAGCAAGCCTCTCAGGCAAGATTTACTGATTGAGGATTATCCCTTTTACAGGACATTTAACCAACCAAAACCACTTTAAATCATCAACCTGACTCAGTTACAACCTTTAACCACTGGTAGTTCCACACCCAGGCTGGCACATCTCAAGTTTCAATGCTTTGAATTATATCCTGAACAACAAGCAAGGATGGAGAAACAACAAGCCAAAATTTCTAATTCTGAGGACAACAACTTGTTGGCTTCAACTATAGCGTGGAACGTTTTCAAGAAAGCACATACCCTTCTGTTGTGGTGATCCATTCCACTTCATTACCATATTTTCAATAACTAATTAATCACTTATAAATCCCAAACACTTACATATATACACATGTAAATCCCAAACCTTACGTATATTCACTATTATTATTTCATAATCAGATTCTACATCCCATTTTAACCCTAGTCACTCACTACAACTACCCTCAAATTCCTCATAGTTCAAGAGTTACAGGCAAACTCAGAATAATACAGCAAGTTATAATATAAAGCAAGGTATAGAATACAATAAGTTCATATTATAATTAGATATATTTTACAACCAAGATACATCATACATATTATATATTATATACTACATAACATATTACATTGTATACATAAACTCTACCTTCCCACTACTCATCTGTCACTGTCAAGACCATTTCATATGTGTCACTGTCTCTTCTACTCATCTGTCATATTTTTTCCTTTCCCACCAGCTACATGTCATAGCCTTGTTGTTTACTTTCTCCAGCCTGATGGCTCATCTTCTTTCTCAGATATATAAGGACACCTGTTCCTCCCTCTTGTTCCCTTATGGACCCTTTGACTTACTGACTTACCTATACCAGCATTCTTGATCCCATATACTAGTATACCTATAAAGTAGAGTCAACATCAAATCTATAAATATAAATATAAATATAAATACCAATATCAATATCAATATCAATATCAATATCATTACAGCTCAGTTACTCAGCTAAAACTAAATATCATATCATATCATATCATTATCCCCTCTCCTGTTTGGTCACCTTGACTCAAGAGTTATAAAACCTTACCTCATATTATAAAATACTTATACAAATTATTACATATACTTTTATACACCACATTCCCTTCTCCATTCCTCTCTCCTGGTGTGTGTAGTAAGCAAGTTCATCAATACTAGTCTTCTAAGAATAAATAGAAATTAGCCTCACCTTTATTTTATTCTTAGTGTTACACTCATTCCCCTCAGCATTAGTCAGGAAGGCAGCTTTACATCAGCACCCTTGGTATAAATTACATTAGTACTAGTGTAGTCATCTATTTCCCTTTCAAGCTCTATTCTGCCCTTGAGTAGTTCCACAAGTGGTGTCCCAAAAGTGGCCTAACTTCTTCAGATATCTGTAGTCCTAGTAAACCTATTACTATCAGCTTCATCACTACTTCACCTCTACCTTCCCTCTTCTCCATATCTTTTACATCTACAGACATAAAACCTACATATATATAAATAAGCTAAATATACATTAGTAAGCTCTACCTTTCATAAAAACCCCCATTTTCTACATAACACATTCATTAGTCACTTTGTCAAAACACACTCCTTATACATAAATCAACATCCACATACCCATACCACTTCCAGTCAACCACTCACCTTAAACCAGCCATGTCTTAACAAGGATTCCCAGGATTCTACTCAGCCCCAAGTATCTACCCTCCATTCAGCCAACCAATCAATACCAATGTAGGACAGACCTTTAACCCCAACCCAGTCAGGCCTTCCAGGATCAACATTGGAAACATCTCTAATGCTGCAAGATACAGGGACAACAACCAATCAGCAGACACTTCAGAAGACCCACAAGGACCATAACCCCAGTCTCCAGTACCCTCTCAAACTCAGTCAGAAATCCCAGCCACTCACTTCTTGGAAAGAGAACCAGTCATGCCCAAGTAAACAGGACCATCCAAAAAGACAATCAAGATCAAGCCCCTGGATAAGGACTGATTCTTTTATGGAACCAATATGCCTGTGGAAAAGTTTATTAGGAGGTATGAGAATGCAGGATCAGCTGATGGTGCTTCTGCTCAGGACTTGGCTAGACAGATTATATCTTTTATCAGAGGAATGGAACTTAAAGATGAAGTGGAAGAGATGACTGGACATGAGGACTTGGATTGGGAAACCCTGAAGAAACAGCTACTCAACAGATTTGGATCCTCTCTCCCCTTGGTCAAATATCCCTCAAAGTGGGAGTATTTTCTACCAGCAGCTCTATTCTCTGCAAGAATCCACTTTAGTGACAGCAGCGGATTCTCCCCGTTTGAGTTACTCTATGGGGTCAAACAGGTTGCCAAAGGATAGACAACACATGATTTCCGCAGAACCGGCCTTACCGGGCCAGGACAAATTAAAAGCTAGAATAGAAACCTTGAATAAAACAAGGACTACGGCCACTGGCAACACAGCGGTACAAGCCTTGGGCAAAAAGCATATATCAAACGCTTCCTTGTTTCTCAAGACCTGAACAGGCTTGTAGTAGGTCAGGCAGTTAAATTGAGAAATGAGGAGCACAGTAAGGGGAACGTGAGATGGTTTGGTCCATTCACGGTTTCCAAGGTCCTCAAGAAAAATGTTTACATTGTTGAGGAACATGACAGGGTTGATTACCCCAGGCCGGTTAACAGTAACAGTCTGAGGCGGGTAGTGTTACATTTGTTGATTGTCAACAATATGTGGGCCGCGCCCCCGGCCATAGCTCAGAGAGAAGCAAGGGCCAACGCAAGGGTAGCACAGGACTTGATTGCCAAGACCAAGGTCTTGACCCAAGCAAACAAAGCTGGCAGTACAGGGACCCTTGAGGGTATGGAGCAAACTGCCCAGGGTCAACCGCAGAAAAGAGGGCTGCGGCTCCGGCTGCCTTGACCTGCAGAGACCGGGATGGCCCCCATTTAGAGGGGGGGATGTTGTAGCCGGGCTACAGGTATACAGGGAGTTAACACCCCCTGCATGAGACTAGAGACGTGCATGTCTCACTTAACAAAATAGGGCTTGACCCATTATGATGACATCTTATGCAAGCCATGCACTTATCCGTCTTAGAGCATCCACAATTGTCTCAATAAGTCGGCTTGATAAGCCAACTTTATTGAGACGTTGCCCCACTTGTGCGCTCAATAGCACTTGACAACTATTGAATTGCTAGGATTCTCAATAGAGGTCCATAAATTTATGGACCTCTATTGAGCTCAATAAGGTAACTTGTGAATACCTTTCAGTGAACCCTCCCCCCATTCAACACCCCCAAGAGCTCCCCACTAGTAAACACCCACCCCATCAACTCAAGTTGCAGAGGAGCACAAGTGTTGAACTGGCTTGATAACCTAGCAATAGAGCCGGGTTATTGAGCCGCAAGTGGGAACACTCTTGACAAAATAACTGTTGAGCTTGCTAAGAGCTTGACAGTTGTCGAAAAAGTTATCCACACGATTGTGGATGCTCTTAGCCTCTCATTAGGCCAGGGGCTTAGTATCATACAGTTACTCCCCCTGAATACATAGTAGATTTAGTTGTTTTTCTCTTCTATCTGAGGCCTTATAAATAGCGGCCTCTTTTGTAGGGTTTTCACCCAATAATCTGATTATCAGTTTCTTCTCTTCCTCTTCAAAATCAAAGAGGACTTATTCTTCCGTGTCTCCTCCGTCTGCGTCCTCTACACGCTGAGTCCCCATTATCTGAAGAGCCCCGCTTCATGGATCCGTAGACCCAGGTTTATTGCCGCGGACGATGGACGTTTTGTTCAATTCCATTGACGGCAATCTAACCAAATTACCAATCAAACCGGTCAGACCGACCGGCATTGAAACCACACCCCTTGTCCCGGAGCCATTAAGACTTAAACGTAATAGCTCCTCTGACCCTTCCTCTCCACAATCACCTCCAATGCTTTTGAAAGACCAAACAGTTCTACCTATTGATACGAACTCAGAGTATGGAATTTGTATTTCTTACGCTGAAGTTTACAACAAAAAGGTTTATGATCTACTGGTTACATTGTTGAATCTTCTTTGAGTTCTGGAGCTACTTTTCAATCATTTACCGCCAACCTGGCCAATCAAGTCAAGAATGCTGCGCATCTACTGCACACAAAGGCATCTCACTCTGGTGGGGTTTTTATTGACATGTCACTGGTAATCATGCTCACTACACAAATCACTGCGCACGACAGTGGAACATTGACTGCACAAATGATGATAGACAAGGTTGAAACCTAATCTAGATGGAACTATTTCAACTTCGTTTTACTCAGTTGTATTTCTCTCTTCATTCAAGTTTCATACTTCACTTGTCTCCATTTGCTCGACTCGATTCCATTCACTCATCTCGTCACGGACGTTCAGATGTGAACTTCTTTCTATAATTTCACTCATATCCCTCACTCTTATGTTGTTCATTCATCTCATTCATCATTTGTATCTGGTGTGACTCTCTTCTGATTCACTTGTCTCGGTGGTCAAGTTCTGACACCTTGTCGGTCATCATAAAAGGTGTGTATAGCAATTGATTCAAGTTTCATACTTCACTTGTCTCCATTTGCTCAACTCGATTCCATTCACTCATCTCGTTGCGGACGTTCAGGTGTGACTCTCTTCTGATTCACTCGTCTCGGTGGTCAATTTCTGACACCTCGTCGGTCATCATAAAAGATACCTTCATTGTCCTTTAGTTTTTAGACGAAAACCTCTTACGCTAAAACATGATAAAGCCAACGGCAACAAATACATTCATGGTCTAACCAAAATTAGGGTCAAGACCGCAGAGGAAGCCAAAATTCTACTACGTCATGGCCAGGCTACCGGACAGTCTTTTCTACTTACGCCAACAGAACAAGCTCGCGCAGTCACGGAATCTTTACTATCAAAGTGATCAAATTGCCGAAAAACATGCAACTTTCAGAAAGCATGTTGGCCGCTGCAACGGTCTCAAGATTATCAATTGTCGATCTGGCCGGGTCAGAGCGCGCGAGGAACACTCAAACGGGACAACAATTGAAAGAGGCCGGAAATACCAACAAGTTAAAAGATTTCAAACACTAAGATAGATTACTAGTTAGAGGTTGGAACTAAGAACTAGTAAATACAAAGTATGATAGAAGAGGAACAATTGTATATTGAAAGAGTATCAATAAGGAAAGTCGCCATACCTAAGAGCGAGACGCTTTTATGGCTTCAACGATTATTGATGCGAGTTCTAGAGTCGCTTTTGGACGGCAAGGCTCAATCTGATGAGGTCTGACAAACAAGATATTGTTAGTCAGACGGCTCTTGCTTCCTATGACATAAAAGGGACTCTGCAGCGAGTTTACTCACCTTCACTGTTGGGGGTGAGTAATTCTCTGTCTAAGGCTGGGACCGGTTAGGCTAGGATGTTCGTCGATGATGAGATTGATCCTATTGTATGGTTTCACCATGATTAGTTGTTATCTCATCATCATTCGATAGAGCTAGCGTTACTTACCTGTCTGGTAGTCCGCTTCGCTTGTCCTGATGGTGCTCTTCGTCGATGCTTGACGTGGCTGGTCCTGAGGAGGAAAAACAAGGTCAGCGTTTGCTTGAACCTTTATATTGGAACTCATGCATATATGCATGGTCTAGGAGGAGCGGTTGTTGATGGTGCTCACTTTTATGGTTAGGGTTTTCCCTTCCAGCGCACTTGCGCACCCTGCCAGTCTTGTAGACTTTACACAAGTCACTCATGGTCTTAGGCCCCAATTATAAACAAAATCTCGAAAAAATCTTGGATTTTGTTTTGAATTGGTTTGAAATCAAAATGGAAAAAAAAATGAGTAAAAAAAAATTTCAAAACCTTTTCAAAACAAGCTCAAAACATTGGGTGCACTTATAAACTCGCACAGTTTGAGTTGTCCCGACGTATTGTAAAAGGGATCCGGGCCGCTGTCCATGGTGTAGTAACTAGAGGCGTCAATCGTAAGGGTCCTGGTAGGTGTGGCAGATGAGACCGGATGAGGTCTTCCTCTGGTTGGCTGGGCTGCAGCCAAGTCTAACATGCAACTTTAATTTGTGGGCAGCACGGTGGGTTGGTTTGCTTTCAAAACATCCCAAACCTCAAAACATCCCAAACCTCCTCCTGAGGAGGTTTGTATAGAAGCCCATAGGGGACACCGATCGCCTCACAATTTTGAAAAATGAAAAATCATTTTTTGAAATACAGATTTCTGTATTCCATTTAAAATACAGAAATCTGTATTCCCAAACTCCCAAAAGGAAATGTAAAATTCCTTTTGGAAGTTTCAAAAACATGTTTCACCCTCCTCAACTGGAAAAATGATATCATTAGCGATACTTGTGTCTTCAAGTTGGCACAAGTATTGCTTGACAGTCCGTAAGCAAACAATGACCCCGGTCTCCTCAGTGAGTCTGGCTTGGATTTCTTGTAGATTTAGACCCTTGGATTGGGAGGAAAGGAGAGATGCGCGAATCTGAGGTGATGACGGAGCTGGAATTGGCTGTTGTATGTCAAGTTTTCTGAGGCCCCATGCCTGTCGCCTGCGAGAGAGAGTGCTACAGGAAATCAAATACCATGCTCATTTGAAAAGGATTTTGATAACTTGGGGCCCTTTGTGGCCTTGGAATAGAAAATTTTCAACAATGTCTCTCAGAAAATCATTGGAATCTACTGCTTCTTCTACTTGGTCTTGTTCTTCATCTTCAGTTATTTCTTGTTTGGAGATAGAGTGGAAGCTTGAGTCATCAGAACCAGAGTACTCTGAACAATCGGTTGTGGTCTAATCACTGCACTTAAACATGGGGATGCTAGGAGTCTCTCTTGTCTCACGCTTTGTCGAGCAGGCCTCTAATTGCAACTCTAGTCATATACGGAAGGGGAGGTACTCGGCGGTTGATGCGGCTATGGACGCGACATTCCCTCCAAAGCTAGGGAACTTTAAGATTACCTGCAGCATGCCTCTTGAAGCTAAAGCCCCACAGGCTTTACTACCAAACAACATGAGTGTGTCGTATATGTACCTAGACTTAAGTACAATCCACTTAGCGTTCACAGAGTGCCCTTTGTCGCCAACCTTGATAATAATAACGCAGGAATAACGCAGGACTTGGTATACACGGAGGTAGAAGCCATGGAGATATGCGACCTGTACTTGGCCTTGTCGCCTCTAGGAAACTACTCCAATGCCGTTGTAGTGCAAAAAGACAACTTGAAGAGGCCAATCGACTATGAAGGATGAAGTTAACTTATGGGGGCAGGATGCACACATGTAATATTAAAGTACTATAATTTGTCTTAATTTCCAACAGTCTCAAGATGAAACTTGGTAGGATTAAATAAAAAAACTAGAGAAGCGGTTCACTATTTTAGTACTAGTTATTGTGATATGTAACATCTCAATCAGTATTCTCAATACTAAAATCAGTATTCTCAATGCTGAAATGTGTATTCTCAATTAAGAATTCTGTATTTTCAAAATGAATTTTCAAAAATCGTGAGGCATTTGGTGTCCCCTATGGGCTTCCTACGGAAGCCCATAGGGGACACCGAATGCCTCACGTTTTGAAAAAGTGAAAAAGCATTTTTGAAAATACAGATTTCTGTATTCAATTTAAAATACAGATTTCTGTATTCCCAAACTCCCAAAAGGAAATGTCGAATTCCTTTTGGAAGTTTGAAAAATGTGTTTCACCCTCCGCAACTGGAAAAACCGCAACTGGAAAAATGAGTAGCTGTAACAAAAACATTGAATTCTGTGTTTACTTATTCCAAAAGATACATGTTGTATGTATGTTAGAAAACCTGCCAGACATCCCTTGGGCAGAATACACAGCTCTCTGCCTTTCGACTTCAGCCTTCATAGTTGACTGCCCTCTCCAATCACAATGGATGGTGATCAGACAACAACTGATTATTCAGAGTACTCTGGTTCCGACGACTCAAGCTACTACACTGGCCCCAGACAAGAAATAACTGAAGATGAAGAACAAGAAAAAGTGGAGGAAACAATATCTTCTGATGATTTGGTGAAGGAAATTGTCGAAAAACTTCTATGTCAAGGCCACAAGGGGCCACAGGTTCTCGAAATCCTTTCAAAGGAGCATGGTATTTACATGTCTCGTAGCACTCTTTCTCGCAAACGACAGGTATGGGGCCTCAGAAAACTCGACCGAAAACAGGCAATTCCTGCTCCATTATCACCTCAGATCCGTGCATCTCTCTTGTCTTCCCACTCCAAGGGTCTAAACTTGCAAGAAATCCAAGCCAGACTCACTAAGGAGACCAGGGTCACCGTTTGCCTACGGACTGTCAAGCGATACTTGAGCCAACTTGAAGTGAAATTGAATGTCAATGATCTAGCAGAGGGGAATGTTACCCGGGATCAAGTTTATGAAGCTATTGATCACATACAGAATTATTTACTACACAACAACACTGGCTACTGCCGAATGAAGACTCTCCTCCAAAGAAACTACAACATTCGGGTTCCCAGGTGAGTCTTTGAATGCCTCATTTCAAACAAAGACAGATCGATCATGTATTTACATAGTGTGGTTACAACCAAAAAAAAATCAGGCAAGTTGTGTATGACATACTTCGAGACATGGACCCGGAGGCTATGACTGCTCGCCTGAGACAAACCTGCAAACGACGTGTCTTTCGCACATATGGTCCAAATCACGTTTGGGCTATTGATGGCCACGATAAACTTAAACCATTTGGAATAACTGTATACGGAGTGATTGATGCCTGGTCTTGCAAGATATTGGGTCTCTATGTACATGTGACCAACAATGATCCTAGGCACATTGGTGTTTACTTCCTCAACTTGGTCTCAAAACTTGGTGGGGTCCCCCTCAAAGTCACTGCCGACCATGGGACAGAGACTGGTGATGTGGGCTTTTACCAGATAAAGCTATCTCATCGGTTTGGTGGAATTACGCTGGAAGAAGCATCCAAACGAATGCATCACACTAAATCAACCCACAATCAAAAAATTGAGGCTCTTTGGTCTCAAATGATGAGGCAGCACAACCGATCAATAATTGATAACATTTTGAATGCTATTGAGAATGGTTCATATGACCGTGATAATCCAATTGAGAAGTTAGTACACATGTAATAGGAATCTTTTGAAGTGCGTTCAACTGACCAATTATCACAGACTCCTATTCCTTTTCCTTTGGATACCAGTTTTCCAGGCAAGTGCAGATATTTGGGTTGACCTGAACAATAACGCAAGAAAAAGAAGAGATCATAGTATTAGTCAGCCAACTGGTTGTACACCCGAGTTTTCTTACAGCACACCTGAGTATTTTGGAACAGTTGATCAGCTGGTCGCTGTTGATAAAGATGAAGCTCAAGCGTATTTGCAAGAAGATTACCCTGACATAGATGTTATGTTTACTCATACCCCTCCATGGTTCCACACAATTGCCTCGGAAATCATGGGCAATCTGGGGTTTCGATTTCATCAAATTACTGTTGGAAGTGTCTGGGATGTTTTTCACTATATGCTCCCCCCAATCAAGGCACACTTCTCACAATTTCCCGCTCCTCTCCTTGACCTCGTTGATAATGATCTTGGGATTGAACATACTGAACATAACTAGTTTTTTTTCATATCCTTTTCAATGTAACCCTTGCAATAATTCAAGGCAATATATTATTGAGTTAAACAAACCCTGCTGCCTGCTAAGGTGAAATTTCTTCATTGACCGCATTTAAAAAATTCAATTTATCCAACAGATGATAGTCACCTTTCAAAACCTATTTACATATCACAGCTACATCGACTCTTGTTTGGTAAGACCACTTGTTGAACATAATACCAATGAAATGTACCTAAACTCAAGACTAGCTGACTCGCAAGGGGTTCTCTATGTGATATTTAAAGTAGAATAATCCAAATCCGGCCACACAGAGCTATATGGGGTATTTCTGGGTTCGATCTGTTGGATTCAGGATGGGGACTGGTTCAGATTATGACAAACGGGGAGTCAATTATTGGATGGGCTGTTCAAAGAAGAAGAAGGCTTACGATTGATTTGTGCTGTTTGTCCTCATTTATTAGTGCATCTGGAGCGACGAAGAGCAGCTCTCATTCCCTGTGACTGAGGTCGGCAAGAACGGTGTATTGCTTCGATAGCCAAGCCCAAAACTCGTAAGTCTCGTCGCCGATTCCCCAGCCATTACACAGCTCGCGAAACTTGTTGACATGTTTGTTAAATTGGTACATCGCTCTAGTTGGTTCATTTGAATATCAATAATATCACGGAATCTCCACCCCTTTTATGGGTCCACAGGTCTCTAATCAAAAGTGAAATCAACCCGCTTGAAGGAGCAGGGGGTTGATGAGTTTTCCAGCTCACTGCTACCTCCACCGATCCCACAAGCAGTGGTAGACACATGGTCGAACCAAAATTGAGCCTCGCCTGTAATTAGTGCGGCTATCTATCTCTTGTCCAGATGACCAATATTATGATGACATCGCCAAATTCGATTTGACTCAGTTTTGGGTTTCATTGTTTGTGGTCCTGATGACCTCAGTTTTGGCGAGGTGAAATGAAGGCAGTATATGCATTTGGATGACAACATACCTTTTTTGCGTTATCAATGAATAAGTTCTACTGAGTCTTCCTCCGTCTTCTTGATCATAAGCTCCAAAAAAAAACTGACTTGGTTGAAATGTTCACCAAGAATAGACCAAATTTGAAACCATTCCAACCGAATCCTACCCATATTATAATACGAAATTTCGACCAACTTCTGTAAGCAAAAAGTTCTAGGATTACCGGATAAACCAGAAGCCTGAATTTCTTCCCAAGAAACCGTACTCAGAGCATTCACGAAATCTACAATGGCCGTCTTAATAGAGAAAAAAGATTAGGAATGGTCAACGTTTGAAAAGATCTGTTAGCCAAATTAGGTTAATATTTACTCCAGATAGACTTCTGCTTGAAGAGAATACCATGTCGGCTGCATAAGTTATATGACTTGCTCCAGCTGCGTCAGTAACATCTTCTGAGGGTTTCATCTGTTTAGATTTGGTTGGTTTATGGGTAGAGCTGTTATATAAAAGAGAGCATATGAATTCACTCTGTTACTTTAAAAGATAATCAATGCAAAAGACCCTGACTTTCTCCGCCCAGAAGTAAGCTCATTATTAGATAGATCAAGATCGACGCCTTGAGAGATGAGCTGAAATTGTTCCAATTGAGAGACACAATTCAAAATCAAGTTCCAAGACGACTTCAGGTAATTACTGTCTACCAAAGCGATGTCCAACAGAGTTTTGATAGTCTCGATGTTTTTAGACTTCATCTCCGACAGATTGTTCAAGAAGGTGAACTTGGACAGGGTAGTTAAGAATGCGTTCCGTTCAAGCTCGAGATCAAATAGACACACTATCTTGATGGATTGGTTGAACCCTTTAAGACTCAACTTGATCATCTCTAGTTCGGCTGAGTTATTTTGTAACGGCTCCGATAATCCCGCTAGTAATGGCAGCCAGAATATTTGATATCATTCTACATAAATCTTGAGTATGACTTGCTGGTCTTTGTCAGCGGTCCAACAGGTAGTCAATATCGGTTGTAGAAATGGGATGCGTCTACCCAACCTATGTCCTCCGCTGATTTCAGCGAGCGATAAGACCCGGACGAATTTGCCTGGCTTGCCAGAACCAAGACTGGTCGGGGGTGGAGCTGTCAATTTGACTGGGGTGCTCGTCCATCCCAGATTCTACTACTTACCTGGTGCACAATGTGCCGTTGAGCGGCGAGATAGATTCCAGGCAAGTGAAGCGGCTGAGGTCAGTTGTGAATTTTATTTCCTTGCTGAGAAATGAGTAACTAACAATTCATCTGTCTCACAAGTAGGAAGAAATGCGATCAGTCGCCCTATCCAAGGGAGAATCTGGCTCTTTCCAAGCTTCTCCAGCTTTATCGCACGAAAGAAAAATTAACCATGGAGAATTGATTATCAGTGTGCGCCCACAATCTCTCTTTCTCTCCCTCTATGCATTGAGCTCCGCACAGGATGAAAAGAAGAGTGTTCCCTGATTGTTCAACAGTTGTACACAAAAGCATACGATTTTTTCAAAACAGTAGGTTCAAGTTGAATGACTTTGATCCTGACTCTGAAGAAGCCCTCAAGTAGTAGCCCATGCCGAAGCAAAGGAAAATAAGTTGTTGATGACTAATATTATGTGCTGTAGTGTGTATATCAAATCTATTTGATTTTGATGCAATTGGCTAGTAGTATGTTGTAGAAAGCAAGAAACTTTGGAAATGGAATTGTCGACATACATTGCCTTGAGGATGCCATTGATTATTTATCAGAGGAATTTGAAATTCCGTGTTTCCAGCGTTCAGCTACCTCCCACTTGTATTCACAGGGGTTCGGTCAGCAGTGGGATGGTTCAGTTCAGAGGCAAAATAATCCATGTTGATGTAAGTTTCACCATTGATCTCAGTTCTGAGTATGCTACCAATGGCAGCACGATTTGGGGCAGAGTTTGCAGGTGAACGCAACTCAGTCAATGCACGAGACCCAGTTTCAAGTCCAGCTAATTGAGCTGTTCCTCTGGAAATTTGCGATTGAACCGATCTTTGAGCTTGAGTTGGATCGGTGACTTCTGTGATATTAGTGGGAGAGCCCAGCTTCAAAGCCCTACAGACATCATTGCAGATGTGATTGTCTAAGAAATGGTTTATCCCTTTCGAAGCATTATTACCATCGGCCCAACGACTTCAAACTACACATCAGTTACACTAGCAAAGGGATATGGATGTCATACAATTTGGACTTACGAATCATCTCTATCAATTATTTGAGGATCTGTGATGGTTGATCCTACCCCCTGTAGATCACATACAAGGCTAGCCCCATTGGAAATGACATATGACCAATGTGTAAACGCATTCATGATAGACAGGTTATCTAAGTCCATCCCAGGTTGACTTCCAGTGACGGAGAAGTTAACATTGCTCGAGTATTTGACATAGTCTCCTTGGAGGCAAGCTTCCAAAAAGTAGACTTCAGCTGGACTGCTTTCTTCACCAATGTAGATTACACAATGTCGGACAAGCTATCATGCAGAACCATGACTTTGTAAGCAAGAAAAAAATATTGGATATGAAGCAAAAGGTGTACCTTGAAGGCCTTTGCCTTTTCTCTCAATACAGCAGAGAGTAGATTGCTTGAGCAGCGATTAAGGACTGCTTGGTATGCTTGAAGGAGATGTCCGCACGCCTCATACATGCGGGCATCAGTTGCATGGAGCTTGATGCTAGGATATTCATCATGATATCGAACTTTTGCGACCCAGTTGGTGATGCGTGGTGGTCCTCCATTTCGACCATCGCTCTTGACCTGAGCCGAAAACGCTCTCCTCATACTTCCCTGACCAACAAGCGAGTTGTGATCAACCTTTACAGTAAGCGGGGTGGTGGTGGCCTTGAGGTGGTGGTATCTTTGAAGTGATGCACTTATTTTTCCAGAGTTGAGATTGTTATGGTTGAATATGAGCCTATGGGCAATAACCCAGCCCTCGGGATTTATGTCAAGCGAGCTTGAAAGGGGCTGACCGAGGTATTTCATGTGTGTTGAGAGACTAGCACCTCCACGAGCAGGCACGGTGCCTTCATAGGGATCATATCAGCATTTCCAATCATACACATCACATCACAATTCAAAAGAGCTCACCAGCAATACCACCTAGTGCCCAAGTATTCTTGGTTGGGCTGGCAGTGATAGCTGTGATTGTGCGATATTCCAAGTTTCTGCAAGAAGTATCATGAGAACTTTGATGGGGGATGAGTTGACTCGAAAGTGGTGATGGCAAGTTTTTCAACACTCTCTCGGTAGCAGCAGCGCTCTCGGTAGGAAGCATGGTTCTTGTATCTTCTCCATTGTCCTCATAGATCAGGTCAATCTGTACCGGCTTCTTCAAAGTTGACTGTCCCACCAGGAGGAGGAGGGTCTCTGGATCAAGAACACTTCTATTATGGCTTAAGGATGTGCGGCCAATTGGGCTTTCAGGAAGAACTCCAACTAGTTCCTTGCGTAGTAGCTCTGGAGAGAACAGCTGCCATAGTTGGTGTTGTAGAGTACGGTATAGATTGGGAAGGCTTGTGTCTACCTGCTGCATGTAACTCATGATACCAGTTTTCTTCAGCTTTTCATCCTGGAAGAAAGAGATTCCACATTTGAACATCCGGACTGGACTGTTGCTTGGTGTTGCCGATGCAGAAGGTTGGGGGCTTCTTGAGTAAGGTGTTAGAGAAAAATTCTTGGTACGTCTGGCCTTGCTGATATTCCGTAAATGTGCATTGGAACCGGCGCACTGGGCCACATCCGCTGCTGGTGGAGTCGGATTTCCTGGAGGTGCTCGCAATATGGAGGAAGTCGGGGCTGCAGGGCAATGAGGGATGATGTTGTAATGATTTGGTGTTGGACTTGGTAACTGGGGAGCCATCTTTCCAGGCATAAGACCAACAAAATTGAGACATTCATGACACCACCCAAACTCGACCTGGGTTACAAATCTGGTGCACTTCAAACATGTCACCATGATGAAGAATTTTGAGAGGGTAGATAATGGATGGGAATATGGCCATCGACTCACGCTTCTGCTCTTAAGTCAAAAAGCAGCTGCCTGCTAAGGTGCACTACAGGTTTTTTTTTTCACTTACATGCTTGATGATTCTTGTCATGAGACAACTTGGTCTCCCTATGTTTGTGCAAAAGGAGGAATTCTATTCTCATTTTTCCAGTTGCGGTTTTTCCAGTTGCGGAGGGTGAAACACATTTTTCAAACTTCCAAAAGGAATTCGACATTTCCTTTTGGGAGTTTGGGAATACAGAAATCTGTATTTTAAATTGAATACAGAAATCTGTATTTTCAAAAATGCTTTTTCACTTTTTCAAAACGTGAGGCATTCGTACGGAAGCCCATAGGGGACACCGAATGCCTCACGTTTTGAAAAAGTGAAAAATCATTTTTGAAAATACAGATTTCTGTATTCAATTTAAAATACAGATTTCTGTATTCCCAAACTCCCAAAAGGAAATGTCGAATTCCTTTTGGAAGTTTGAAAAATGTGTTTCACCCCTTGTGGCCTTGACATGGAAGTTTTTCGACAATTTCCTTCACCAAATCATCAGAAGATATTGTTTCCTCCACTTTTTCTTGTTCTTCATCTTCAGTTATTTCTTGTCTGGGGCCAGTGTAGTAGCTTGAGTCGTCGAAACCAGAGTACTCTGAATAATCAGTTGTTGTCTGATCACCATCCATTGTGATTGGAGAGGGCAGTCAACTATGAAGGCTGAAGTCGAAAGGCAGAGAGCTGTGTATTCTGCCCAAGGGATGTCTGGCAGGTTTTCTAACGTACATACAACATGTATCTTTTGGAATAAGTAAACACAGAATTCGATATTTTTGTTACAGCTACTCATTTTTCCAGTTGCGGTTTTTCCAGTTGCGGAGGGTGAAACACATTTTTCAAACTTCCAAAAGGAGTTCGACATTTCCTTTTGGGAGTTTGGGAATACAGAAATCTGTATTTTAAATTGAATACAGAAATCTGTATTTTCAAAAATGATTTTTCACTTTTTCAAAACGTGAGGCATTCGGTGTCCCCTATGGGCTTCCGTACATTCGGTGTCCCCTATGGGCTTCCGTACATTCGGTGTCCCCTATGGGCTTCCGTAGCTTCCATAGGTTTGGGATGTTTCCAATCAGTTTTGAAACTGAAATTCAATTGAAAAATGAATCAAAAGTGAGTTCGGTTTATTTTCAAAACATATCAAAATAAATTCCAAAACTTGGTTTATAATTGGGGCCTTAGAATGCATGGAAACTTTGAGGAAGAACCAAAAGCAGAAGGAGAAAAATTGGAAAATGACGATCGTTCCGTTCAGACATTCCAAATTGACGGAACTCTTCCAAAGCTTCTTGACCGGAGAGGGCAAAACCGTCATGATCGTAAACGTTAACCCTTGCGATACAGGCTTTGATGAGAATTCTCATCTGATGAAGTTCTCTGCAGTGGCAAGCGAAGTCTCGAACACCCTCGACTCAGGTCATGCCATGTCAGAAGATTCATTGTCTGCCGACCACACAGCCGACATCATTCTCGAGGTTGACTCACCAAGCTCTCTGGTCCCGGGGAATGATCAAGCCCCGGTTGATGGGGAGTCCGACCCTCCCCAGGAAGATTCTTCTTTGTCTTCTCCAATTGATCGAGAGGGTGACCAATCTGCGGGAGCTGGTGGGTCAAAGAAGGGCTACGTCTACGTGCCTTTCTACGACACGGCACCCATGAACATCTCTGCAGACGTTGACCCGGCGAACATCATTGCAGGTGGTCGCCGGCATATGGCCATGCTCCTGGTGGGCGAGCCGGCTTCCACAAAGGATCCGATCACCTACGCGGAAGCAATCGGTCGTCTGGACGGAGAACACTGGCTGGTAGCTATTGAGGTGGAAGTCAACAACATCAAACACCATGAAGTCTGGGTCGTCGCGCCACTAGTTCCGGGTACCAAGGAACTGGACACGGTATGGGTCTTCAAGCGGAAATTCGACGCGGACGGTGAGCTTCTGAAGTACAAAGCACGTCTATGTGTTCGTGGTTTTCGCCAAATTGAGGGGTTGAACTACAACCACACGTTTGCTCCGACTGGACGAGTGGCAACTCTCCGGATCCTTTTTGGCCTAGCCGCGGCACAAGACTGGAACATCCAACAAATGGATGTTAAATGTGCGTTCTTGAATGGGGTGCCTGATGAAGACATCTTCATCAAAGTTCCGGATGGCGTCGACATCGTAGTCCCGCCTGGACATGGGTTGAAGCTGAAGAAGGCGCTATACGGTCTCAAACAGAGTCCGCGATGTTGGTA
The DNA here is from genome assembly GCA_007896445.1 of Puccinia hordei. Taxonomy (NCBI): domain Eukaryota; kingdom Fungi; phylum Basidiomycota; class Pucciniomycetes; order Pucciniales; family Pucciniaceae; genus Puccinia; species Puccinia hordei. The sequence goes on along the minus strand of RDRW01000255.1, from coordinate 58,184 downwards.
CCGGGCCCTCAAAGAGTTTTTCGTCTCGGTCAACTTTAAGCCAGCAGCAGCCGATCCCTGTCTTTTCGTTCATCAAGATACTACTAGACCGTGCTTCGTGTTTGTCCACGTGGACGACATGGTAATTTTTGGTCCGGATGTTGAGTTCTTCAAAGATGCCATCAAGAAGAATTTTGAAATGGAGGATTTTGGGGATTGTCAGTGGGTGTTAGGCATGAGGGTCACGCGAGACCGAAAGAAGCGGATTGTGTCGCTCTGTCAAGACAGATACATTTCTGAGATCTTGGATGAATTCGGGATGTCGAACTGTCGCTCGATCACCTCTTCGCTTCCCTTGAACGCGCTCACCTGTCCAATCAACAATGCTCCTGTCAGCCCCAATTTCAACTACAGGCGTGCGGTGGGTCTTTTGAATTATCTAGTCCAATGCACGCGCCCCGATCTGGCCTTCACTTGTAGTTTTCTGTCTCAATATCTCAACACTCCTACCAAATCACATGAAAATTTTTTCCTCCACACTCTTTGGTATCTCAAATACACCAACAGACTTAGCCTAAACTTGGGTAACGTCCCAGGTGACCGACATTTGGTAGGCTACTCTGATTCAAGCTACGCCAATGCCGTCAATGCCTCGTCCTTCTCTGGCAGCCTCCTTCTCTTCAATGGTCCGATTGGATGGCGTTGCGCCAAGCAAGATGACGATGGTCCGGCTTTATCAACGACCGAGGCAGAATATCGAGCCTGTTCCGAAACAGGACAAGACTTGCGTTGGGCGGAACAACTACTTGAGGACATCCATCCATCCGCTAACACTCCACCTGATGGGATTCATCTCTACTGTGACAATCAAGGCGCACTGGCTCTACTCGAGAATCCCATCTACCAACATCGAACTCGGCATATCCTAGTTCGACATCACTGGCTCCGACATCATATAGCCGAAGCTCAGAATTTCAAAGTATCTTATGTCTCCACTCATGAAAATCTCTCCGATATTCTCACCAAGCCACTCGCTCCGATCAAGACTCGTGAAATCGTCAAGAAGCTCCACATGACCTTCCCATCTACCTAGGCACTGCCTGCCAAGCACGGGGGGCTGTTGAGTTGTAGCAACCCGACACAGTCCGAGGATGTCACAGGTGGTGTAAGGTGGAACTACTGCGGGCCTAACTCTATTTCTCATTCACTTAGGGTTACACGTGTATTTAGATAGAGTTGTATCGGTCCTCTTGTTTCTTTTTCTTTTTCCTTACACTCTTCGTTGTCATCATCGGCGCACCCATCTTAGGTGCTTTTCCTTTTCCTGTTCGCTACACGGTCCCATCATTCGGTCCCGAGCTCACAGCCTTTTCTTGGAATTTCATAGGTATTCATGCTGTTCTTTTGTTTTCTGGTTGCTTCTTCTTTTTCTTGTCATGCAATGCTTACACTCTTCGTTGTCATCATCGGCGCACCCATCTTAGGTGCTTTTCCTTTTCCTGTTCGCTACACGGTCCCATCATTCGGTCCCGAGCTCACAGCCTTTTCTTGGCATTTCATAGGTGCTTTTCCTTTTCCTGTTCGCTACACGGTCCCATCATTCGGTCCCGAGCTCACAGCCTTTTCTTGGCATTTCATATTCAGAACCCATTTTTTTATTGTTACACGCTCTGTTTCTTCTTGACAAGGGCGTGTTTTGCATCTAACTTGACTCAGTCCCTTTGAATCAAGAGGGGGGACACCATCCCGCAGGGACCCTCTAAAGGAGGGACTTTAGTGGTAGCACCTTACATTGAGGGAGGCCAAGAAAAATTAGTACATTGGTGGGGGGAATTTGGTAATCCCAATACACAAAACCAGAAAGAAATTCGTTCAGAAATGGGGGTGTCAGGCTTGTTTTTCAACAAGTCCCCAAGCAAATACCTCAGGCCGCAGGGGTAACATTGCGTGCAAGTCGCTCCTCTCTGCGGTGGCAGTAGGCTCTTAGTTAAGTTTGCATGACTGAAACAATTACAATGAATGTTTGTTGTCTTTCGAGCTCAATTGCTGATTCACGTGTGCACGCCAACATGATTAGGTCATGTGGCGACAGGGCGATGGATTGTTTGTCTAACGCCTAGATGTGGAGTCATGCGTACATAAATGTGTACATGGTCAGATCGTATTGTGTATTGTGGATGAATTCCATTTGGCGTGCTAATTAGAAGTAAATGGAAAAGAATGGTACGGTGTGCGTAGGCATGTTAACAACGTCTGTGATGATTGTATTAAATAGAAGAGGTGCAGTTCAGGAAAACAATGGTGTTGTGGATGCATAAATAACACCAAAAGAAGAGGTGGATAGAAAGAACCCAGTGACTAGCTTATACAGGGGCCTGTTGGGTGTGGGTGTTGTCGAGGTTGTCACTGCGCAGAAAGAAAGACGGCATGAGGGATGGTCAAAATTCTGGAAACAATCTAACGATTGGACAGCATGACGTACAAGTCCCAACTAAATCCTCCATAAAGGAGCCCGTCTTTTAATTCTTGAGGGGTGGGTTGGAACAGGTTGAAAAGCTGAAAAACCCCACGAGTCAGTTGATCTTGAATGCAGATGTGTTGGGATGGTAGAAGAAGAAAAACTGACATTGATAGTAAGAGCGACGTCAAAACATCCCGGATTACGATGTTTGGTCCCGAAGCTGCAGCCTGTGTATAAGGTAAGCCGTTCGTTAGCGTTAGATATGGCGCAAGTTTGGATGGAAGATGCGATGAGCCACCTACCATCAAGTACGTTTACAAACTTCACAGTGTCGGGTTGTCCTTTCCTTTGAATATATCTAGAAACCAAGCGTGGTTTGGTTTTGCATTAGTTACGAATAAAAATGTAGACTTCAATTGAGTTGCCTTACACTCTCTTCCCACAGTTGGAAGACTTCGCACTATGGAATGGGGAAAACGTCAATGCCTTGATTTATTGTGATGCCATCGTGAACACCCGTGCGTACCCGTTGAGCCATCCAGCTGTGTCTACGGTCGGGTTGTTTTGCTCCGGTCCGCTCCAGAGACACACCCCGGGTGTGGTGGCAGAGTCGTAGGAACCACAGATCTGCAATTCAAATGTTAGGATTCAAGTGGTACCGGACGTGAGCAAGTACTGAGGGCGCGTACACCTTGTCCACCGGAGACTGCAAAGCTCTGATTCTCACACCAAAGAGGAATTAGCAATTGCCTCTCATCTCACTGGAGCAAAACAATGGACTAACCGGTCTTGTTGAGTCGTATCGACGTTCCAATCGTTGGGATGTGACCTCGCTGCGCTTGGTCGTCTTCGAGACTGTCGACGGGGATTCAAACTATGTGACGGGCAAGGAAATGTCAGATCCATTTTTTTCTTTATCAAGAAAAGCCGCAAACAAGCAGAGTGAGGGGCTTACCGCTTGAATTGCAACATCTTGCTGTTTAGGTGGAGCAGGGCATCTTTGGTTAGAGGCTGCGGCAGAGAAAACACATCCATCTTTTTTCAGGAAGTAGTTATAACATATTGTGTGGTTAGTAGCCATTGCGGTAGGGAGGAATAACGCAATGTAGAGTGCGGCTGCGGTGGGTTTCATGTTGCTATGATGTCGGACGGCAGGCTGAAATTGGGTGGATGGGGAAGAAGAGGGAGGACAAGAGCGCTGGTTTTATACGCGTTTTCTGTAGACGGGCTCACTACAGATTTGAGAGGTCTAGGGCTAGATGAGGTGTCGATAGAAGACATTGGGTGTCCAGGGTTCTGTACAGGAAGGACTAAGGAAATTACTTCCACCTCAATTATGTATATCATAACCAGATATGTAAATTACTACCACCTCAAGTATGTTTATCGTAACCAGATCGAGAAGTCCTACAGGGACTTCTTTACAAAATACACTAAGCCTCTCGGCGAGAGAATGAACAGAACTAATGAAATATATCTGTAACGGCCGGATGTATTCCGGTTTCGTCACAGGGTTCATGGGCTTCTTGCTAAGTTAACTAAGTCCCTCTGTATTCGGAGGTGGCATGCCGTCCCACAGGGACCCTCCGAAGGAGGGAGGATTAGGCGTTAGATGAGGCGGGTCATACAGAATGACCCCCCAAAACCCCAAAATTGCGGACAATGACAAGGGGCCAGCTGGGTGAAAACCCAAGGCTCCATGAACACCATGAAGGTCATGGCGAGCTTCTCTGATATCTGCCCTTTCTTTTGGTGGGCAACATCTGTGTTGTTGAGCCAGCAAGGGTACCTCCAGAGCGCTTCAAAAAAAAAGCCACCTTTTTGTAATCCTCACACGCGAGCTGTGTGACTTAGGTCACAAGTCCCTCCTTCGGAGGGTCCCTGTGGGACGGCATGCCACCTCCGAATACAGAGGGACTTAGTTAAGTTAGGGCTTCTTGCCTCGTCTAAGCACATGTGAGTCCAGAGAAGTGTACAATTAAGACTCCTAAGTACACGGTCCATACAGCCATAACGGAAAAGCTTGCGGGCTCGCGAGACTGGAAATTCAAAACATAGATTTGGGACTTTCAGCCACAGGTGTCGATACAGCCTGTACAGCTCAAGTGTACAGGCTGTGGGATCACCTGAGGGTACCATGGATTGCCTAGACAAGGAGGACGTGGTGAGTCATCCATCTATGGATGTATGTACAGCTATGTCGAAAAAGCTTGCCTGCTCGGTATAGAGTGCTAAGCGTGATAGAAACGTATGTATTCTTCTCTCATCCACGTTTCCTCCACCTGTGTACCCTACTTAAAACCACCCTAAAGACCCCCTCACAGATGAAACATCCCGGGGTCCTGAGGTGGTAAATGGCGGGGGTTGGCTGAATATCCGAGTATTTGAATATCTCAGATACTCCCGCCAAAAAAAGTCACCTTCCAAAAAAAAACTAAGGCCCCGTTTGGCGGCAGTGATGTTATACAATGTTGCCCGCTTACATAAGATGATGTGTATAACTTGAATTTTTGATTTTTTTGAATATGACTCGACCGTTTGGCTACATACAACTCTGGAAGTCATACACACCACAGTCAACGACAAACCAACAGCAGAAACTAAAAAAGTCATACAACAATCATCATCATCAAAACATACTCAGAACGAACAACCACAAACCAACCTCAAACCACCTAAACCATCCGCTTCTATTGATACTATGATCAGTAAACGTTAAGAATCTCTTTAGAAGGATTCATACCGATCTCACCAAGAACGATCTCCACTTCACTCAAAGAAAAGCATATTAGATTACATTAGGATGGCCGAGAGTACGGCATTAGAGTGTTCAATGCGTTGAAGTGTGTTGAAGTTGATTGAAAGGATGTAATTGGGTGTTGAGAGGAACACTACGGATATAACTCGAAATACACCCCCAGGGGTACTATTTCGGATTTGGCGGGGGTTATGAGCAGTGATGCCAAAAGCTGTGATGTATATCACAACTTTTGAAAGCTGCCAAACGTGCGTGTGATACAATATGGGCCTCTGTGAGGCCCGGTTATACAAAAGGGGTGATTATTATATAACATCACTGCCGCCAAACGGGGCCTAAGTCATACAACCCTCGGCTGGGCACATGTCCCCACATACACTCTCACCGAGTGGTGTACACTCTAATTCATACCCTTACAAGTCCTTGTAAGACGTCTGTTCCTTGTAAGACGTCTGTTATATAGAACTTCAATGTTTTTTCTACCTCAGTTTCCTTTTCTCTCAGTTTTGCAATCACATCGTTATTGCATTAAAAGGTTAACATCCCTTGGGATTTTTTTTTGGTTCATAAATTTATTTCCTATGTGTGCGGGATGAAATGAGACTAACAAAATGGACAGGACAGAATTAAAAAAATAAGAAAATAAAAAATAAAAAATAAAAAAACAACTAAAGATATGAATTATTCGGCCCCCTCATACTCCTCTTCATCACTTGATACCTCTTTGGGTCTGCCAGGTTGGCTTGGGGCCAAATCAAGTTGCTCCATTGCGTCATCAATGGAGTCCATTGCGTTATTAATGTGTTGAGCTCTGAGGTAAGATACACCCTCAAACCATGGGTGAGTAGATTTTGTGTGCTGATTTCGGGTAGATTCCCAGAGCCAATCAACATCACACATCCACAAACTTATCAGTCGCTCATGTTCCTTCAAACAGCGCTGAATTTCTGATTTCAGTATGCAAAGTTTGCTTGGAAGTGGTAGAAGGAGAGGAGCTGTTATAAGGGTGTTTTCTGGATTGCTCAAAGGGAGATCAAGTGTCTCTGGGGACCTCAACCATGTGTCTGACCGGAAAATATTAGAATTATAATATATCTAAATAGAATAAGACTCAATTACTCACCCAGCTGCGTAACCTTGTTGTTGAGAACCATCAGATGCTCATGAGCCCAGGAGATCGCGCGATCAAGCTCTTGAGTCAAGAGCTGTATTTCTTCTTGTACTCGATCTAACACCAGCACCGCCTGTATTCCATGTCGAACCGTAGGATTGATTGCCCAAGGATCTTGAGAGTGAAAAAAGAATCCATTTTTCCAGAATGGATCATTCAAGTCCATTGCTAGGAACGATTTGTAGGTAAGGTCTTGGTTTTTGGATAGATGTGCCCTTGCGGGTTCGTAAGCTAGGAGGTACTTGGTCCGTCTCTGGTTGTAAAGTTTAATAGCTTTATCGACTGGGTTTTTTTGGCGCTGTATTGCTTTCAAAATGCGTTGTTGTGTCTTCGTTCCGCAGGTTTGTGATCCCATAATCGGGTATCTTTCACCTTGTAACTCGACGGCTTGTAGAAAGAGGCTGGACTTTGCTTCCCAAAGCAAGGTCAGCTTCCCCTCCTTTTCTGCTGTTGCAGCATGCAACTCTTCGTAGTTGCGACCAAGCGACATCGCCAGCTGTCTTTGCTTTTCCTCATGACTGGCAAACAAAGTAATCACTTGCTCCCAGTCATCTACAGAGCGGGGTAATCGGCCCTGAGCACCAAAAATGTCCTTTCTAAGACGGTTATCCAAAAAGTCAAATAGGATTACCACAAATCAAGATATATGAATCAGTATATGGTGTTGAAAAAACTTACTTTACTTTGTTCAGGACCTCCTCATTATGAAAAAACTCTTCCAGCTGTTTCATTCTCACCTCATCATCCTCTGCACGCTGGCCTTCACACTTAGATTGTGAATTCCACTGAACTCGCAAAAAATCTACAGAGTATTTGATGTTTCCTTGGTTGTGCGGATTTTCCATGTTGAGAATTTCATTGAGGACCTTTTTTGAGGCGTCTCTTTTGCTGAGGGCATTGAGAAACTTATGACGCAGCCAGGCAGCTAAAATAAATTGATTTCATGGAAGAAAAGCTAATGAATGAATGGGTATGTAAAAGTACGTCTAAAAGCTCATTATACATACCAAGGCCCATAATACTCTCCCGGTTCCTGAACGTACATCGATGTGCAAGTGCTCTCAGTCGGTTGTTTCGAGTTGAATACCTCAAAGGACTAAGTTGAGGTGAAAGAGCCGAGCATAATCGTTCCATCGATTCTCCATCAGATAGGCCCCAGCCGTGGTTGTAACGAGGATTGTAGCTAAGCTGACATGTCCAATCATGCACAAAAGCATGGAAAACAGATGTACCAAATACTAATCGGTCCCTATGTTGGGGAAAAATCTTTCGCTATGATGTAGTAGAAGTTAGTAAGGTTCATTACAACATGCTGAAAGGTGAAAGGAGGGGGAGGGATGACATACTATGTTGATAAACTTGTTTAGTGAGCATCCAATGTCGTACAAAACCCCAACAGGCCTGGTTGGGTTGATATTGTCAAGAATACGCTGGAGAATTGAGAGCGGAAGGGCTCTATTTTCACCAGTCTCAACAATGTTTGCCATGTAAATGACACTATTGTGACGGCAGCATGAGCCCATCAGGCCGGTGTCGTCACAACCTTTCCACGTCGTTTCATTTCGCGTGTTGTCCGCCGCTTTGTGGGAATCAGAACACTTATCGGCTACCTGTGGAGAAATGTCAGAATGTCAGCCAGGCTGCCAAGAGAATGGGGAAGACTGAGTTATGTGTGCGGACAAATTACTTTTTTTCCCCGTGATATCTTGTGGGTAACCTCCATTTCGTGAATATGTTGCTTCATGTTTTCTATTTTTGCTTGGTTGGACAAAGATATTGGGTGTCTTCAACGCGGTATAATTCTTGCTAGCAGCCTTATGATGTCTGTGTTGAAAGGTGCCATCAAGGCAAATGATGAGGCGATCATTCACTTCAGGATTTGATTCGTCGCCTGTATCAAGATAAGGCCCAAAACAAGCTGGGCAGCAATCGATTGCGAGTAATTCCTGTCCATGCAAACCGAGGGCTGATTTGATTAGATTTTCTGTCTGTTCCAAAAGGGTTCGGTATACAATTACCGCCAATGAGAGACAGTTTTTCAAACTCCTTCCCTAGACATAATTTACCACAATTATAATTCAGCCTTTTGTCTAAAATGATAAATATAAGTACTCACCGATACACCTTTTTTATCCCACAAAACATAAGACCTTTCCTCTCCAAACCGTTGTTGAACCATGGAAAAAGGCAAGTTTCGAACATTACACAGCTGCCACGAGTAGTTGTGATACTGAATCAACCGCATAGAAAAACCAGTTGAGGGGTGGATAGGCGAACTTGGTAAGAATCCATTTGCCAGGAGATGTATGGCATGAGGCATACAGCGGCAAAAATAAAACTCTCTTCTTTGTTGAGCTACACAAAAAGGAGAGACAAATGAACTTAAGGTGCTCATAGAATGGAAATATAGAAAATTCAACATGACATACCTATAATATCGACACAATCAATCCACTGATGAGTCTTGACAACATCTGGTTGGCAGTTACAGAACGCGTCCGAAAATGAAAGAAACGACTTGTCGTTTGTCCAATTGTTGGTTTTCGCCTTCAGCCACGAGTACGCAGCAAAGAGCTTTGGCATGATAGCATCCCAATGGTCCTGGTGTCTGTTTGCAGTAAAAGCGCGGTTGGCAGTGCGGATTTCTTGGGTTAAAAGTGAGTCGACAGGTTGCATTGGTTGAGATTGACTTGCTTTTACTTTCCAAGGAATTGAATCCCAGCCATCAATGCAGCCATGATTGTCATCAACCCAATTTTCATCAGAATCTTGAGAGTCGTGCTGAGGATAGAAGGCGCTGTCTACAAAATTGGTGCCGCCAGTATCAACTGGTTTGTCTGGATGAGATTGAATATTGACAGCGGTGGAAGTGGATGGAGCAGTATTATTGTCTGAAGTAGTTTAGTAGTGACGCCAACGTTGATTGATAACAGCAAGAACAGCTCTTGAATCCGCATTCCTGATTTTGTCTCGGGCGGCATTTTTCTTTTGTTGCTTTCTTTCCGCGTTTGTCTGGTGTCAAAAGGGATTCTTGACTGAGTGAACTCGAGGCATGGAGCTGGGTGCAAGAACAATTGAATGGGTAAATAAATCCAAATAGAAAGATTGTTGTGGTAGGGTTGAGAAGGCAATTTTCAGTCTCATAGTGATTAAAATCAAGTGATTTGTCCATTCCGTGATACCTAAGTGTATAATTCAAAGTGAAAATTAAGGAAACCTCACTAAATATTTCATTCTATGAGAACAAATCACAATCTATCTAATATTATATCAAAAACAATCCCTGATTTGTTATGATCATATTTCAAAAAATTGATCATGATTGAATTATGTAGGGTATAATAATCCCTGATTTGTATACCCTACATATTTCAAAAGTTATGACTTGATTTAATTATGTAGAGTATCATAATCCCTGATTTGTTATGATTATATTTTAAAAATTATGCCATGATTGAATTTATGACTTGATTTAATTAAACATGTAGAGTATCATAATCCCTGATTTGTTATGATCATATTTCAAAAATTATGCCATGATTGAATTTATGACTTGATTTAATTAAACATGTAGAGTATCATAATCCTTGATTTGTTATGATCATATTTCAAAAATTATGCCATGATTGAATTATGTAGGGTATAGCCTGAGTGTCTCATGGTCATGGCTAATACATTTATGGTTTTTTGGAAAATATATTATTGACAATAAACATGTATCATGTATAATGAGCTCACTTGACACTGGTGACTTTTCTCAAATGGGTGACATGAAAGCAGGGTAATAGCTGTGAAGAATGAGGAGGGATATGGTTTCCCCCAAACATTAGAGTGTTAGAAATGAATTCTAGATTCATCTTTTGAATGAATCAACTAGGTCATGGCATTGATTTATGATGTTTTGGAATGTGTATAATTCATGACCAGTGGCAAATACTGGCTAAGAACTAATAATATTGGGATACTATTCCTAAAGTATCTGGAAAATAATCTCAGCTTTAAATCATAAAGATCCAATTAAATATCTGTCAGCCTGGGTGTGGAACTAACCGTGGTTAATGGTTGTAACTGAGTTAGGTTGATGGTGTAAAGTGGTTTGGGTAATGGTTAAGTCCTGTAAAAAAGGTACTTCCTCAATCAGTAAGTCTTGTCTGAGAGGCTTGCTCTAATTGCTCTAATTAGGCGCATCCAAATCAATACAAAGTATTAATAGGCATCCAAGGAGATACTCACTTGGGTTCGTGGTGACTACCTTATTGAAGGTAGTTTGTGGCCAATTCTTGAGGTAATAACAGTATTAAACTATAGATTATCCAGAATTGGGGGATTGTTGGAGAATGGGGAACTAAGCAAGGTAAATAACTCTAAGGTATGTACTGTGCTGTGGTGTTCTAAATATTCTCTTGGGGATAAACAACTGTTTACAGTCTGTTTATATATTGTAAGAGCTCCTCAAGGGGGAACTGTGAGCGCTTCCATGACCTGGGAGGTACTGTGGAACTTCAGGGGTAAGACAGATCCTTTTGGGAGGATCTGTTATTGTTTATGATGTGATTTCTACTAAGGCTGTGTTATGGGACACATCTTTGATCAGTAGTCCTTAGTGGGATTGGATCACATCATGACATTTGTATTAATTGATCTGTTATTAATATTAATAAAGTTATTAACTTATAATGATGTCATTTATTATTGGTACATCTTATAAGTATTAATTATTATAATATTAATAAGTTCTTTTATTATTAAGATATTAAAGTACATATCTTATACGTGAAAATATTCCAATGTTAAGGAATGTGGGCGTAATCAGAGGGGAAAGAGTGACATCTGTTACTCTGGATACTTCACGTGAAAGGAGGGCAAAGGGCCTACAAGTTATGTATCTTGTATAACAGGAGTACATAGCTTAACCAGAATTATTCATGAGTTATTAATGAATATATTATTAAAGTATTTATATTAATTATTGTAATTAAGGTACTTTAATAATTATAATAGTAATGTAATGAATGTATAATAATAATAAATAAGAATAGTAATTATTATTAGAGATAATAATAATTAATAATAATTGCAGTTACGTGGTACATGTCAGGTACTGTGATATGTACTCAGTGGCTGAAAATATCAAACCATGAATAAACTGGATGAAGAGATTCACTGTTTTTCATTCCATATACTCCTACTCCTTACTTCCTTCTGGAACACCCTTGAATTACTACTGAAGATTATGGGGGCTTGTGCAGATTTCCCTTTTGAGATATAAGAATGTCCAATCAGCATGCTTCAGGCATCCACCAAGATTCATCTATCAACTGCTCATCATTTGCACTCAGGTGTTAGTATGACACCACTGGTCAGGATGTGTTGTTCCACAAAGCTTCTAAGTATTCCAGTGTGATTACATGACCATGAATGGATTTGAATTTTAAATTCAAATCTGCATCCACCAGGCCTGCTGGACCACTTGGTCATCTACTAGTCACTAAGCCAGGATTAGAACAAGGTATCAGGAATATCATTCAGATTTTATTAGTCATAGAGAAACCTCTGTGGATTAAATTATAATCATTTACACTCAGGACAGAGGGGGGCAAAGGTGGTCACAAGGTGTAAGTGGGGGTACAAAGCTGCTGCACACTGGTTGAAAAGACTTCTTAGTAAGTATCCAAGTATAATTGTATGATTATGAATGAATAGAAATGAAACCCTCCATCCATCAGACCTGCTGATCAGACCTAATGAATATAAATGAAACCCTCCATCCATCAGACCTGCTGATCAGACCTAATGAATAGAAATGAACCCCTCCATCCATCAGACCTGCTAATCAGACCTCAGACCTGCTAGACCACTGGGTTACCTACTGGTCACTAAGCTTGATTTACAATGTCAGGTCTGTTGGCCACCTCTTCCCAAATAGGAAAAGCTGCTGCAGGCCTGTTCATATTTCCCATCAAGGTACCACAATGACCATTCAGTCTTCAGCATGCATTGAGAAACCCCCATCTATCAGCTGATCATCATTTTCCCTTAGTAGTTAGTAGGGTACAGATGTTCAGGATGTTTGAGGCCACCAAGCTTCTGCACACTGGTGAAGTTGAAGTAACACCACTAGCTTACTTACAATTTCTTTATATCAGAAACTGGCAGTTTCTAGTGTTTTTCTTGAAAGTATAAACACTTTGTAAATTCCCCATAAATGTGAACAGGAGCATTGCAGAATAGAAAATAAATGGTATTCATGTATTTATTTAGAAGCTATACAAGAAACAAGTGAAGGCAGAAAAAAAACAATTGCCAAGAGCAGCAGTCAGAGTCCGGTAAAAAATGAATTAATTGGTGTGATGTAGTACTAAGAATGCCCGGTTTCCAAGCCAGACAAGGGGCTAGATGGCGAAGGACCTAATGGGTTTTCACCGGAGGTAGTACTATGTGTTTCAGCGACACCTTTTTGGTGTTCTGTTTGATTTGTCGTGGTTGCCTGTGTTGATACCAAGTCTTCTGAGTGGCCAGATGGTTCAGCATTGGAAAGATTCGCAGCCGAAGTTGATTGTATTGGTTCAGTTGTGCTTGGCGGGGATGATTCCAGGTCAGAAGATTGCACATTTGAAGATTTATTGACCCCACGCTTTTGTTTCTTGTTGGGAAGCTGATTGGTGACAGTATCTTTGTTGGTAGCCGCCACTGATCTCCTACTGTAATTCATCTTGACTTTATTTTCACCTAAACAAGCCAAGACGTCTCAAGTCTGATTGAGCTTCAACTTTGACTGGGGTTTCTCAAAATGAGCAAGAGTGACACCCTGGTCGTTTGGCTCAACAAAAACCTTTAAGCCCAGCTGCTGTAGCTTTGATGCAGTGTCGGTCGCTGGCCAGCCCTCATCAATATTACCACCCAATACATTATCTACAAAGGATGAAAACAAAACCGGTGAATAGAATAGTTCTTCAACATACGTTTTTACCCTTGGCTTACTATCTACTACTTACACATCATTGATCTGAGCTGGCGGCCAATCGACCTAACATTGGGAAGCTGGTGTCCTGGGAAAAACGGAAGATTCATTGGAAACTGTTCACGTTGAGGCTAGGGTTGTGGACACTCACCTTCATCCCATTCGTGAACTGGTAGAACAGGCTTCTTGTATTGTACATGTGTTATTTTTCGGGTCTGGGAAGCTTTGTTGGTTTTTAGTTTCTCAATGGCTTTTCCCGCAACCCACGTATGGAATTCGCCAAGAGGATCGTTGTCACCTGTGGAAATTTTGAGAAACTCAACGGCAAGAGGCGTACCCTGCTTGTAAAAGAAATCGGACTTTGGATGACGGGAAGCAAGAACTACAAAGCCTTCCATTTGATGGAAAAAACTTAACGACTTCAACTTTGCGCGAGTAGATTAAATCAGTTATTGGGGAATTGAATTAAATTAACGAAGTAGATTAATACTACTTACATCTATCATTGCTTTGCGAGCCCACTCCAATACAACTGAACGGCTATATTTTTGACTAGCAGTCGATGATTGGACAATAACTTGGGGATCGGACTTGCTCTTCTCAATAGAAGCATCAACAATTGATTCAACATAGGTCATGTCGCGGTAGTTGTCTTTCTCGGCCTTGCTCTTCTGATCCCAAAGGTGATAAACTTCATTGGGTTTGTCTAAGGGATGTCAACTGATTCAATGGTAAATCTGAGAGAAATGTGAAATAAAAGAGTGACTTACTTTCTGAAAACAATTTTGAAGCCTCAGGGTCGTACGCGGCAAAGTTATTGTAGTTCGTCACTGTCCGTTTTTTCTGCTTCCATCCCAAATGCTCATAAAGCAGATGTGCACCGACACCGCTGTTGATAGCAAGCTGGTTAACACTACACTGAAAGTTGTAGTACAATTTGTCCAACTCCTCCCGAATAGTTTCTGTCATTCGATGATGGGTTATGTTCTGATTGGCCTCTTTCCGCAGTCGAGTGAGGCCGTGATTTTGGATACGTTCCTTGGTAGCAGTTTTAAGAACTCGAGCTGGCTTATTTTTCAAAACCATTTGATCGGTTGCCATATGTCCTCGGAGATTGTCCTCTGGCGGGTCTGAAGTAGCAATGGGTGGTGGGAAATGCTGATCAACTGGATTTGATTGAGATTCTTGAGATTCTGTGGTGACGGGTTGTTTTGATCAAGAGGAATTTGCAGATGATGTGGGTATTGCGGAGGTGGTTGTGAGGGATTAGGGTGGATATTCTGTTGGTATTGGTATGGTTGATTAGGGGGCTGGGGGAAAGGGTTATCGTATGTTGGAGACTGATAGAAACTTTGTGTCTGATTATATCCGCGTTGATTGAACATTGGATTATTGATATTGTAATCATCATAAGAAGGTTGGTTGGATGCATAAGGATTCTATTGAGTGTTGATGTGCCGTCCAGTAGGTTGATAGTACTGTTGCTCAGGGTTTTGGTGGTTTTGGTTGGTGTTCATACTGTTGGTGTGCAGCATAAAGTTGGTGGTAACGTTGAGGTTTGGGTTGGATGATCAGCTAATCAATGTTGTGAATTAAGGATAGACACAAGTGTGGATGACCACCGGTGTGGATGACAGCATGCATTTGTGGCTTATGTGTGAACATACTTTTGAAAAAAAATCACCGGGGGACTTAGCCAGAATTTGGCGGGAGTATCTGAGATATTCAAATACTCGGATATTCAGCCAACCCCCGCCATTTACCACCTCAGGACCCCGGGATGTTTCATCTGTGAGGGGGTCTTTAGGGTGGTTTTAAGTAGGGTACACAGGTGGTTTCCTCCAGTCCCGGTATGTACTTCTACCGGGACTGGAGGAGCGCTGCGCTGCGGCGAGTCTGAGCGATGTGGCATATATTCCACAACACCCCCCCCTCTCGCCGCAGAGGCCCACCTACACACAACATCTCAAAATCATAGGAAATAAAACATAAAAAGAGAAGAAAAAATTGAAATACAATAAAATAGAGAAATGAAAAATGGACACTAGTAAGTTCTATTCATGAAGGAAACATAGAAATAATAAGAGTAAAATGAGCTGTAAAAACAACGTGATAAAATCAGGTCTCTCCCAAAATTGCAGCCCTCAAGCGCTCAAACACATCCGGTGTCAGACATTTGGTGAAAATGCCTGCCAACTGATCCCTTGTACTCACCCATTCAATAGCAGTCTTCTGAAATAATGATTCATTAGTGATATAAAAATCCCTGTCCGTATGGTGTGTTTGCCTGTTGGATGCATTGTCTGTTGACAACTTGATAGCTGACTGATTATCACAGTGCAGATGGCCTGTGAAAGACTTGTTAATTACATCTCTCAGCAAATTCCTGACCCACAACGTCTGTCGTGCCACTCCCAGGGCCATGTATTTGGCATGTCATGTTGAAGATGCTACCAATTGTTGACGGAGGGACACCCAAAGAATTGGAAAATTGAGATAAGACATTATTATACCATAAGCAGACCTAGAGAACTTGCCCCCCCCCCCCAGGAGGCGTCACAAAAGGTTTTCAGTGGCTTATTATCCATCCTAGGGAATAGAAATAGTTTCTTGTCAGTAGTACTGGCAATATAGTTCACTAGATGCATTAGCCTCTTCCAATGGTCACATCCTGGTTTTTCTGCAAACCTTGCCAAACAAATTACAGCGTGACATATGTCTGGTCTTGTCCCTACAGCCAAGTAGCTCAACGTGATGATAACAGAAAGATATTTGCCTGACTTACTTGCATCCCCATTTGGGTCTGTGGTCGCATTGAAACCCGCAGGAAGGGGTGTTCTTGCCTTAGATACACCATCCCATTCTGCCTCAAGAAGTGAAGCTGTGAGTGCATGTTGTTGCAGCATAAAACCTTTATCCAACCTTTCAACGTCAAGACCTACTATTGAATCTAGCTTATGCTCCCACTGATTTTCAGAATCTCTTTAAGGTCAGCTTCTAACTGTTTCAGTAGGTTAATGGATGACACTGTCAGCCTTAGAGACAATAAACATGTCCTAAACCTACCGTTAGGCCAATGATTATTTCCCTAAAGACTTCAAATAAACTAAAGTCCTTTAGAAAAAGGGAAATAGAGCCTTGTAGCTTATGTAATAATGGATAGCCCATAATAAACAAAACACATACCTTATAATATGTAACACATAGTATAACAGTAACAATGAATGCTTTCTACTTTGAGACTAGTGGCCATTCCAGATTGAGAATGCCAAGCCACTTGTTTCTACACTAAGCCCTAAACACCATGTGCCAGACTAATTCCAGGACACATGGTCTACGTACAGCTTAAGCCACATGGTAATTCAACAAGGAGGTTGAGAATTACACATGTACTTATACAGGCACTAAAAGCACCCAGCCAAGTACTATTTAAAGAAGTACTCTAAGCTGAAGGAAATAAAACATATGCCTTCTTGGTTGTTCACCCAGATTTCTAAGTCACCAACTAGAATTATATTCTTATTATTGCCTTACAAATCCTTGAAGTAACCATTTAGCCAGTACTCGGTTTATTCAGCACCATTTCATCCCTTACAATTCCATCAATCAATTACCTTAAACAAAGGAAGCAAATCTGTCCTCCCTTATTGGTTAAACAAACCCCTCTGCCCTTAAATAGAATTTATTGCAGACCTGTTTCCAGGTTGGAGGTTGTCTTCAGACAGCTTGCTCCTTTTTCCTAAAAAGTTGAGCTTAAGAGTTACATAATACTCCACTCATTTGGCTTCATTGTTATGGTCTGATCTGTGGAGAGGAAGGCTCTGGGGTTCTGGGGTTTCTGGGGTTTCGGGATCCTATAATGTAGATTGCAGGATGAGGAAGAGATGTGGATCCTTGTCCTGACAGACTATATAGTGTTGGAAAATAATCCTGTTGGTAAGATGCATATGCAATATGTCATTGGAGTTCGGCCAAAGCAAACTTCAACTTCACTCATCCCGCGGATAGACAGTGACTTGACTGCTGTACTATTCATCGCATCCACTCCGTCGAACATCCGAGCCCTTAATAAACTTTCGATAAACGTCCTACAGTGCTGTTTGGTTCCGATTCAAAAAACAAGACTAGATTCAGAAGACTCAGGAGGAGCCCGGTTCAGACACAAGTGGAGGTATTACTCGATTCTCATTCTTTTCTCACTAGTACTTTCTATATCTCCTTGATTGTGTTTCTCTCAATATTAACCTCTTTTCTTTTCATAGGCTTGTTTTGTCTGTTTCCTTTTATTCCTGTTAAAATCTTCCTTAAGAATCTTTTCAAGTTATAGTTAGGACCCAAACTATAAGAAGGTATATGTGATTTCACTCTTTCAATCATACTATCTTTTATTTCATTTTATTAACTCTTTATTGTTCTCAGTGTTATACTACTACTAGCTTTAGTTTTGTGTGCTGTAATAAAGTTAATAAGATCTCAAATTCCTACATGGTAGCGAGAGTCTAAAACTTGGCCACTACTATTATAAGACTAGAGTTAGAACATTCGCATTTTAGGCATTCGAAAACATGGGGAACTCTTCAGATTCGTCGGATAACGAGCGATCGTCTCGAGTAACCTTCAAGAAACTCAGTCGTAATAATTGGGCGACTTGGGTCAAACGGTTCGATAACATAGTCACTGCTAAGGGTTACGAAAATCTAATGAAACCCGAGTGGATCGCAGCAAACAAATCAACTTCTGATTATCGAATGATGTCGGCGTGGGCGATGAACAAGCTGTTTGCTACGGTCAAGGAGGAGTTGCATCCGATTTTAACCGCAAACGACGGAGACATCTTTGGATCTATTGAAGCATTGGCTCGAGCATGCGGCGAAAAATCTGTTATCGCACTGTGTGACAAACTGTTCACCTTAATCAACAGTGTCTATGTGTCAGGAGCATCACTGTCAGAACATCTAGTCAAATTTCGTCGCGACTACACGGCTCTAACGTCATCTATTCAAGCAAATCCGAACTTTATGAGTATATCATCCGGGTTGGCAGCGGCATTACTCCTGCGTAGTTTGCATCAAGATGAAAGTCTTACCCCACTGGTTCAATCATTATACGATGCGAGACCATTCAATTTTGAAAAAATCTACGATAGGCTCCTTATTGAAGATACTCGGAAGGAAAGCGCTTACGCCGAGTCAGCGTATTTTGCCAGTCAAAATCGTAGATTTGGAAAGAGGCCAGCAGATCAACATCAATCAACATCTGCAAGTCGCGGCTCCCCTTCAACACGAGGAAGTCATCGTGGAGGGTTCTCAGGCCGAGGGAACTTTAGAGGCGTTTCTCCAACTCGATCAGCTCCCACTAGATCAAACGATGACAATTTTGCAAGGCAGTTTCGCGAGCAAATGAAACTTTACATGAGTGGTCAAGCTAATCTGGTTGAAGAAGACGAAGTCGACAATGCTGATGCAGCCGATGAAGATGATGAATACTACGTGGATGACCCCGAGGAATATGGCTTCATGTTGATGGATGAAGTAAACGCACAAGGATTACCAACTGCTCCCGAAAAGACGACCCTAATCTTTGACTCTGGAGCATCAAAATCAACAATGTGCGACCTGCATTTGTTGATCGACCCAAAGCCAGTAACCAAAGCCATCAACACATACTCCGGCTCGATTCGCATCACTCATGTTGGAAAATTTAATATTGGAGGAGTACTGATTTATCCGGTATTCTATGCACCAAATGGACCCCGAAATTTAATCTCAGCTACTCAACTTGAAGATCACGGATTACGAGTTATGTTCAAGAATCGTTTAGTTTTGGTCCGTCTCGGCGAAAAAGTAATATATCGGTTTCCTAGAGTTGGAAATCTGTATCAAGGAATTGCTCCGAAACAAGGCATCTGCAATTACGCCTTGAATGTCTCTGAACCCGATCCTGCGCTAGATTATCACATTCTTCTGGGCCACCCATCGGACGAGTATCTCACTCGATTTCTTCAGTTATACGGAATCAATCCAATTAATGATTATCAACTAGCAAGGAACTGCGAGGTATGCAAGCAGTGCAAACTCAAACGATCTCCGCACTCCAATCCTCTACCTACCACGGACCGTCCCTTCAAGACGCTACACATCGATGTCCTTCAAATTACGCCACCTGCCAAATCCTCAACAAAATACGTTCTCGTTATCATTGATGATTATACTCGCTTCAATCGAATCTATTTGATGCGGAACAAGTCAGAGTCGGAAGGAAAAATCTTGTCGTACATTAATGAAATATTGAATAAGACGGGTAAGTGTCCCGCTATTATTCACACCGATCGTGGTGGAGAATTTAGCTCTAATTTCTTCATGTCCAATCTTGAAAAATTAGGAATCCGCATTGAAACTGGTCCAGCAAATAGCCCTCAAACGAATGGTCTAGCCGAACGGTTTAATCAGACATTACTTGTGAAGATTCGATGCCTTCTAGCTCAATCTTCGGTTCCCATAAACTTCTGGGATGAAGCTGCAAAATATGCTTCAATGTTAATCAACATTCTTCCGTCTAAATCATTGAACTGGTCGTCTCCGGTAAGCGTGTTGGCCGAGTTAAACCTTTGCATCGAGCCTACTCGCGATGTTAATAAGCTCGTTCCGTTCGGTTTAAGGTCTTTGTCGCACATCGACCTCCTTCAAAAATTTCGGCTCCCTCAAAGCCGCTTATTTGTTTGGGGTATGAACCTCACTCAGACGCTCTACGATTTTTTGATGCTACTCGTCGACACATTGTTATAAGTAGGGATTACACTCCGTCCCCACTATCTTTCCCGTACAACTCTACCAAATCTGTCACCAAACCTCTCGATACTCTCCCACGTGCGGTGCAAAAAACCTCCAAAACCTCCAGTGATCTTGCCTCCATCAAGATCACTTCCTCCAAATCACCTTCCGATGTACATGATCCTGTTCGCACGGAAAATCGTGCTGATCCACAGGAGGATCAATCTTTGGCTCAAACTCAGTCGGCTTCACCTCCGAGTCGCAACTATGCTGAAAATCCTCCTTGTGAAGGCTCACCACCACCGCCTAACGTCAGCGTTCGTCGCAAGTCAAACAAGGTCAATGTTTCTAAACCTAGGCCACCTAAAATTTTGAAGAACTACGATTATGTTCCAGCGAATGTTCCTCCACCTAAAGAAATTATTGGTGATGTTGACGCTCGCAACATTGTAACTGGGTCCCGCCGATCGGCAGCTCGACAAGCGCCTGCCTCAACCGCAAATGTTATCCCTCCATCGGTTCAGGATCCTCCTGAAGAACTGTTACTGGTACAATTCGATCCTCCTGAGTATCTCTTTCTCACTGAAAGTGTTACTGTACGCGAGGCACTTTCGAATCTCACGGATTTATCTGGCTGGCAAGAGGCGATGGCAAAAGAATATGATTCGTTGAAATCAAAAAATACAGGCACCCTAGTTCCCCCACCTGGCGATGATAAAGTGATCGGAGGAATGTGGCTGCTGAACAAGAAGAAAAACGAATTCGGCGATTTGTTGCGATTTAAGGCGCGCTGGGTGTGTTTTGGCAATCACCAAGTTCACATGTTGCACTATTTCGACACATATGCGTCGGTAGCAAGAAACGAATCGTTCAAATTGCTTCTCACGATTGCAGTAAATCGACAATGGGCTGTGTTTCAATTCGACGTCGAAACAGCGTTCTTGTATGGTGAGATAGATGCTCCGGTGTATGTAGCTCAAGTTCAGGGTTTTGAAGAGCCAGGGAAAGAAAACTGGGTTTGGCGCTTGAACAAGTCCTTGTACGGTACTAAACAAGCTCCACGACAATGGCGAAAGCATCTTGTTGGTACACTCTCGGATCTCGGTCTAGAGTCCTCACCTTTGGATGAGTCGGTTTTTTATACCTCTGATCGCTCAGTGATGCTGCATATGCATGTCGACGATGGTCTTGTAGTCGGCGAGTCGATAGCTCGAGTGATGAAATTGTTGGATGATATAAAGAGGACTTATTCGATAAAAATCAAGGAGAAACCGTCACAACATCTTGGCTATACGCTCGACTGGAAGGAGGATGGTTCGGTACACCTTAATCAAACGGACTTTACCGAAAAAATCTTGTATGAGTTCAATATGCAAGATTCAAATCCAGTCAAAGCGCCGGCGCCAACTAGCCTACACAAGGTGGTTGCAACGGATGCGCAGCCGATAAATCAGAAGCTGTATCAAAAGGCTGTGGGCATGCTTAACTATCTCGCATTACACACTCGACCAGATATCACATTCACTACCAATCTGCTTGCTCAGTTCACGAGCAATCCTAATGAATCCCATTGGTCTGCAATCAAGCACCTACTACGATATCTGAAAGGAACGAAAAACTTTGGCCTTCACTATACCCAAACAGCTGATCCTGAGGAGGGCCTAGTGGGGTGGGCTGATGCCGATTATGCCACGTCTCTCGTGTCGAAGAAATCAACATCAGGGTATGTAATAACAATGTACGGCAACCCTATCTGTTGGTCAGCAAAGAAACAACCAGTCATTGCACAATCAACAACCGAAGCCGAATTCATTTCTATTAACCGATGCGCCAAACAACTCAGATGGCTGACCAATCTAGTACTTCATTTACGTGTGAAAATCAAGGCCCCAATAATGAAGAACGATAATTCTGGAGCAGTTATTATCAGCAAAGAAGCTCAGCTGAATGAAAACTCAAAACACATCGAAGTCCGGTTTCAATATGTACTCGAGTTGGTGTCAAAGAAACAGCTTGAAATTCAGCAAGTCCCCACGCAAGAAATGATTGCAGATGGGCTCACCAAACCTCTTGGATTTATCAAAGTCGAAATGTCAAGAGAACAGCTACATCTTACCGAATCAGAATTAAGGAGGAGTGTTGGAAAATAATCCTGTTGGTAAGATGCATATGCAATATGTCATTGGAGTTCGGCCAAAGCAAACTTCAACTTCACTCATCCCGCGGATAGACAGTGACTTGACTGCTGTACTATTCATCGCATCCACTCCGTCGAACATCCGAGCCCTTAATCAACTTTCGATAAACGTCCTACAGTGCTGTTTGGTTCCGATTCAAAAAACAAGACTAGATTCAGAAGACTCAGGAGGAGCCCGGTTCAGACACAAGTGGAGGTATTACTCGATTCTCATTCTTTTCTCACTAGTACTTTCTATATCTCCTTGATTGTGTTTCTCTCAATATTAACCTCTTTTCTTTTCATAGGCTTGTTTTGTCTGTTTCCTTTTATTCCTGTTAAAATCTTCCTTAAGAATCTTTTCAAGTTATAGTTAGGACCCAAACTATAAGAAGGTATATGTGATTTCACTCTTTCAATCATACTATCTTTTATTTCATTTTATTAACTCTTTATTGTTCTCAGTGTTATACTACTACTAGCTTTAGTTTTGTGTGCTGCAATAAAGTTAATAAGATCTCAAATTCCTACATATAGTGGTCTGTCTGTGACATGTACGTGATAGACTATCTACATGTGGTGCGGGCTTTGGTGCGGCCAGGCCCGCAATACGGCTCATGACATTCAGCATAGCTTTTCACCTTGTGTCCTGCCATCACTAAAGAGACCCAGGCTCACAGACGCCGTGAAAACTCCGTCATCTACATGCAACCAAATCACTCCACGCTTGGTTGGGTGACGTAAAACATACAAACTGTTATCATATTGGTAAGGTGAGTAACCCAATTTATCCAATATACCTTTCACCAGGAAAAAAAATTGGAACCTCTATGGAGGTGACTTCTCTATATCTGAGACTTATACCACCTCTATATGCTATGTATCCTTGGTGTGCACCAATGATATCTCCATGCCTATATATTATGTATCACCAACATCTAATGATATATCAGAGTAGTTTTCAAAAACATTTCAAAAGATCCAATTGTTTTTATAGAAATTTCTGAGGCAAGAAATTTTTTGATTACAACCAATGTTTAATCAATGATGGCTCATATCAAAATTAAAAAAACTTGTAATTTTTAAGTAGGAACTATATTTTGATCTTTGATGAAAAATATATTTGGCCATGGTTGATCAATTACTACAGTTCTGGAGAACTTGACCATAGAACTCGGAAATAAGCCAGTTATATTTATAAAAGTGCATCCATCACCCAAGGAGATCCACCACAACCACTTCCAACAACTTGGAAGCTGAATTTCTAATATGCACAAGCGTCACAATCCAAAAAAAAAAAGAAAGTATCTTAATCAAGTGAAACTCCAGGTTTTGAAAATATTCTTTACAACATGGCTAACATGACCTCCTTAGAATCTTTAACTAAGATATGTCTGTTGCAAAGTTATGTACCTATAAGTTAGCCTCTATGTGATATATATTTAAAATGTGATTAAACCTGGAAATTAAATAAATCTTGATAATAAAATCCAATTCAACAACATGATTCAGAGGGACGTTATTGCAAAGTATAAATAGAGAGACCCACCTTGCACTGTCAAGAATTCAAACAATTCCTATACCATCCTGGTGGTCTATTTTGAAACCTTGAGTTGGTGATAATGGTCTTTTTATATCCATTATTAGGGGGTATCAAATATGACAAAATCCACCATTAAAACCCGTTGATTAGAAATTGCCAAATCCACAGTTTCTAATCAACGGGTTTTCAAAACGGGGTAGCTGAAAAACCAAACGGGTTTTGAAAACACCAATATCAAAAAAACCCTGGTATTTCATCCAAATCCGTCACTTCCTAATCCGTAATTTTTACACCTCATCACACCTGTCAGCCTCTGTGATGCCAAGGAGTAATCCTTCTAGCTACACAAGGTGCAAAATAAAAGATAAAGAGCAATATAAAGCCCTGGGAGGATTTATAAGAGGTAATACCAATAAGGATATGAGGTATGAGCGGTAAAAAATGATTAATTATATTAAATAAATTTAATATAATAAAAAATATGAGGGGCCTGATAAATCAGGGGTTGTTTAATCCCTCAAAGGTATCTTGCAAGCAGAGGATTTAGGTACCTGAACACACTGGGGCCTGTAAACAGGGGTGGTTTAAATCCCAGACAAAAGATGGGGGAGAATCTCAAGAGAAAGGTTTGTCTACTTACTAGTAATAAATTACCTTACAGACTTGAGGTTCTTCCAGGGGGAAATTGGGCAGTTGGAAGCGCTTGGAGAGGTTGTTGGAAGAGCTGGGTGGACACTGGGCAATTTCAGGGGAGTAAGAAGGGGCTAAAGAACAGATACTAGGACCTTACCAGACAGAATAACAATTTTAAAAGCTATGTAAGTGGGTACAGGTGGTAGTATATATATATTAAAGCATGATGAGGAAAAATACAGGGGGAACAAGGGCTCCTTAAATGCCTTTCTGGAGCTCTGATGGCGAAACACAAGATGTATTTTTGGCTATGGGAACATTTTAAAAGGAAGGGGTTAAGATTTAATACAAATGCATGTAGTTGTTTAATCAAATTTCCATATGTACAGGCTGTCTACTATGGGTACAGCCTGTCTAAGCTCTTTTGCTGGCATCTTGAGGCACTTCTGAACCTCTGACAAGGTTTGTTAGATGTTTTGATCAAAGGTTTTAATTACATGTCAAAATGTATTGATTAAACATCACATGTACCTGTTGATCACATTTGTCAGAGTTTAATTATTTTGTATTGTGTACAATGTGAAATACATGTATTTGTTTGTTCTGTGGGCGCTTCAAGAGCTTCTTGTTTGATCCCTGTCATGCAGGTTCTTTGGGAATGCATGACTGCAGAGATCTGTCAATCAATAATTTCCCACTAAGGATGTAATATATTTATTTTGAACAGTTGTTCAATTGTTATTTTCAGAAGGTTCTCATGTTATTTCCTTCCTCTGGTTCGTGGTCTTTGTCCCTCTGAATCATCCTTAGTGTACTTAGTATTTAATTAAATAAAATAAATAAATAGATAATATAGTATATTACTAGTATTATATAATTATATTATTAGTGTCATATGTATTTATTTTATTATGTTTTTATTTAAATACATTGTTATTTCGTGGTTTTGTACATGTATTTATGGTTTTTATTCTGTATTTTAATGTATAATAATTAATTCAGCGCTTTAGTGGTAATATTCTTTCAAGTTGTTTTACTACTAGAAGTTTTAAGTTATCTGGGGTACTTTGGCTGAAGTACCCTAGGTTATTTTACACGCTCTTTAAGATTATGAAATAATATTTCCACTTATGTTATTATTTATCAGCATATTCATTGTTTTATACTTAATATTGTATTTGTTTATTTATTATTAATTTACTATGTAATAATGTATTTATTATTTACATATTACTTTTTTTATGCTGCTTTATCTTATTATTATTCATTTATTACTCTTTTGTTAAATGATTAATACTATATTTTTTATTTTATGTTTATTTTTGTTCTAGTCAGGTTGTCTCTGAACTAGTAGCAAGCTGACAACACCTCACCTGAACAAAGCAATCATCACACCTCCCATCAATCATCATCAACAGAAACAACAACAGCAACGACAACCACGGCATCAGTAGACGAGCAAATCTTAAACCCTTTGACAATTGTTTTCTCAGAGCTGGTTAGGATCTTCAGCTTGATCGGAACTCCCCCGGAAAGACTGAACTACGCTGGTGATTACAAGAACCTTAGCGTCAGGAGTAGTTTGTTCAAATCCATCTGGGAGCTCGAGAGAAAATATGGCGGCGTCTTAAACGGATTGAGAGCAAGTCACAAACAGCAAGATCCAACTGATTTAAACAATGAAGAAGAAAAACTTCGCAGAACTCTCAACAATCAATCCCTTGAAAACTTAGTCAATTGCAGTGTCTGGGGCCTCAAGGTGATCGCCACCCGGGCACCCAAACCAATAATCATCAAGATCTCTCAAAAGTTAATTGACCAATGTCCGACCTCCGCCTCCTCCTCAAACCAAAACAACCTCCTCAATCAACACCGAGAACCAGATAGCGTTGATGGCTATCTGGCTCTCATCAAATCTGCCGAGTCGGTCGGCCACTGGATTCTGATCAAGGATTTACACAAATCTTTTCTCGCCAAGTTCGGAAGAGAGAGTCTCTGGAGCCAGACATCCGATCTTGATTGATTATCTTCATCTGATCTTTCAGGTTTACATGAAGCTTAACGAACCACTCTTGGCTCAAAAGGAAGTCTCCCTCTCCTTCGAACATCTCCGAGATTATTATCTCGAGATGTCCTCGGTCCCGTTGGACCCTTTGTCTACTGTTAATCATCAAGAAGAAGTGTCAAGGCACAACCTCGTCAGCCAGGAGGAAGTCCTCCCGGCCGATGAGGTTATACAACCTCGTCGGCCGGGAGGACTTCCTCCTGGCCGACGAAGTTGTATAACCTCGTCGGCCGGGAGGAAGTCCTCCTGGCCGACGAGGTTATACAACCTCGTCAGCCAGGAGGACTTCCTCCTGGCCGACGAGGTTGTATAGTGTGAGCCTGGGTCTCTTGAGTGACAACAGGACACAAGGGAAAGGGGGAATAAGTAATAGAATTACTTAGTAGAAAAGGTAGAAATAGTATAATGATAACAAAAAGATCTTAAATGATCTGGGAGCTGCCAAATGAGTGGTCAGCCTCTTCTTCCACAACTGAAACTGGGTGAAGGGACCTGGTCAAAGGAAACTGAAGCCAGCCAATCTTTTTTTGGTCAAAGAAAACTGACTCAAGGATTCTTAGATGGAAACCTGGTTGATTTTCCCTGATAAAATCAACAAAAATACAAGGGGAAAGGATCTTGGAATGATCAAGCAACTTATTGCTGGGCTATGCTTTATCTAGCAGGATTCAATCTTATTGGTTCTATGCCACTGCTGGGGAATTGAAGGTGTAGTAGAAAGAAGGGAAAAGGGGAGGATAGAACAGAACAGACAGACTAGAGATAAAGGACTTGGGAGGAGTTGATGAAGTTGCAGAAGAAGGGGCGTTGATAAACGCACGCCAACGGCGCACGCCAACGCCAACCCGCACGCCAATTTTTTTTGGCGTGCGGGGCCTACACGCCATTTTTTTTTTGGCGTGTAGGGTTTACACGCCAAAAAAAAAGGGCGTGTGAGACCCACACGCCATTTTTTTTTGGCGTGTGGGCCCCGCACGCCAAATAAAATTGGCGTGTGGGCCCCGCACGCCAATTGTTTGGCGTGCGGGTCCCCCCTCGCTCACATAATCGAGTGGTAGGGACCACTCGATTACGTGAGCGAGGCCGGCTGACGAGGTTATACAACCTCGTCAGCCGGGAGGAAGTCCTCCCGGCCGACGAGGCTATACAACCTCGTCGGCCAGGAGGACTTCCTCCTGGCCGACGAGGTTGTATAGCCTCGCCGGCCGGGAGGAAGTCCTCCCGGCTGACGAGGTTATACAACCTCGTCAGCCAGGAGGAAGTCCTCCTGGCCGACGAGGTTGTATAGCCTCGTCGGCCGGGAGGACTTCCTCCTGGCCGACGAGGTTATACAACCTTGTCAGCCAGGAGGAAGTCCTCCTGGCCGACGAGGCTGTATAACCTCGTCGGCCAGGAGGACTTCCTCCCGGCCGACAAGGTTGTATAACCTCGTCGGCCAGGAGGAAGTCCTCCCGGCCGGCGAGGTTATACAACCTCGTCAGCCAGGAGGAAGTCCTCCTGGCCGACGAGGTTGTATAGCCTCGTCGGCCGGGAGGACTTCCTCCTGGCCGACGAGGTTATACAACCTCGTCGGCCGGGAGGAAGTCCTCCTGGCCGACGAGGTTATACAACCTCGTCGGCCGGGAGGAAGTCCTCCTGGCCGACGAGGTTGTATAACCTCGTCGGCCGGGAGGAAGTCCTCCCGGCCGACGAGGTTATACAGCCTCGTCGGCCAGGAGGACTTCCTCCTGGCTGACGAGGTTGTATAACCTCGTCAGCCGGGAGGAAGTCCTCCCGGCTGACGAGGTTATACAACCTCGTCAGCCAGGAGGACTTCCTCCTGGCCGACGAGGTTGTATAGCCTCGCCGGCCGGGAGGAAGTCCTCCCGGCTGACGAGGTTGTATAACCTCGTCAGCCGGCCTCGCTCACGTAATCGAGTGGTCCCTACCACTCGATTATGTGAGCGAGGGGGGACCCGCACGCCAAACAATTGGCGTGTGGGCCCCGCACGCCAATTATTTGGCGTGCGCTCCCACACGCCAATTGTTTGGCGTGTGAGAGCGCACGCCAAACAATTGGCGTGCGGGGCCCACACGCCAATTTTATTTGGCGTGCGGGGCCCACACGCCAATTTTATTTGGCGTGTGGGAACCACACGCCATTTTTGGCGTGCAGGTCTCACACGCCAAATAAAATTGGCGTGTAGACCCTACACGCCAAAAAAAAATGGTGTGTAGGCCCCGCACGCCAAAAAAAATTGGCGTGCGGGTTGGCGTTGGCGTGCGCGCTTGGCGTGCGTTTATCAACGCCCCAGAAGAAGGGACTCACTGGTTGATTAAATGAAAGCTGGACTGGGAAGTAATCAGAGAAGTGAGGAGCCTTACTTAGTATTCCAAAATCTCGTTGAGGAAGCTGCTGGGTTCAACTGGTTGAAGTCCTTTTACTGAAGTGTGTGGTTGTTGTGTGGTATTCTGGAGTCTGTGTATCTTCTGGGGTGTAGAGGATACTCAGACTCGAAAATTCTCATAGTTTGATGACATAAGCAGTGCAGGCTTGTGGTCAGCTTGCATCTGAAACACGGCGTAACAATATATAGAATAAATTCACCAGTAATTCATTACTATGTGAAGGAGTAAGATATAGAGAAAGTGCTCAGTTGTAACTGGGGCTAAAATATGATGAGAAAACAGAATCTGAAGTCAAAACAAGTGTAAGTTCAAAACTGTAAAAGATATGATCAAGTTTTGGTCTGAAAATGTGTGTAAGGAAGACTTGTAGGCTAATGGTATTAGCTCTAAGGCTGACATATAGCCTTGTCGGCTGGGAGGACTTCCTCCCGGCTGACAAGGTTATACAACCTCGTCAGCCAGGAGGAAGTCCTCCTGGCCGACGAGGTTATACAACCTCATGCCGGGAGGAAGTCCTCCCGGCTGACAAGGTTGTATAACCTCGTCAGCCGGGAGGGGCCCTGCTCACGTAATTGAATGGTCCCTCCCATTCGATTATGTGAGTGAGGGACCCGCACGCCAAACAATTGGCGTGTGGCCCCCGCACGCCAATTGTTTGGCGTGCGCTCCCACACGACAAACAATTGGCGTGTGGGAGCGCACGCCAAACAATTGGCGTGCGGGGCCCACACGCCAATTTTATTTGGCGTGCGGGGCCCACACACCAAAAAGAAATGGTGTGTGGGAACCACACGCCATTTTTGGCGTGTGGGTCTCACACGCCCTTTTTTTTTGGCGTGTAGACCCTACACGCCCAAAAAAAATGGCGTGTGGGCCCCGCACGCCAAAAAAAATTGGCGTGCGGGTTGGCGTTGGCGTGCGCCGTTGGCGTGCGCCGTTGGCGTGCGTTTATCAACGCCCTTTGTGACTGGGTGGAGTTGTATTGGAAACGATTTATTGTTGGTTGGGGTTGAATCGTGGAGGATTATTGATTGTATTGGGGTTGTATATTGCAAGTTTGGATCCTGAGTTTTGATTGGTTGAAATGTGGAGAATCGTGGTTTTTGTAATTATATTGGGGTTTTTGTTGTTGATACTTGACACATCTAGTGCAAATAATGGCATTATTTGGAATTTTTATCCACTGGTTTCATAATTGTGGATTTGGTGAAACCCGTTGATTAGATAATCGTGGATTTGGTCATATTTGATACCCCCTATTGATTTGATTTCAAGCCAATTTTGTATTGTCCTCCAACAATACCATATTCCCTCTATATTCACCAGGTTCAACAGACAGTCATATTATCAACTTTGCCTTCATCAGATTCTTTGTAATTATTGAATGTGCAAGGCAAACTAGAAACAGGAGCCTAAAAAATGTCCCACAAGCATCTATGAAAAGTGTGCCTCTAATTCTGTGAAAGTTTAAACTCATGCTTACCAAATATTATCAGATAGCGCCAATGCACCAAAACATTTCTTCATCAACATTAGTGTCACATTGCACATTTAGAAATTTAATTTAGAAGGTTTCTATAAATAAAATTGAATGTAGTCGGTCTAATTTGAAAGTTGAAACTGGGACACACATCCAGGTGTGGGATCATATTTCTGCCTTCAAATAAAAATAGGCAATTGAAAATCTCAATTTAAACCTCCCAAGAAGTTCAAATAGGCACTATCTCTCATTTCTATTTTAATACACTTCAAAATAACATATAAGTACAATTTAAGCTGCCTCATACAATTGATTATGGAAATTTTCACTTGGAATTTCATCTAATCAAAAATGAAACAAAGTGTGAACCTAGATAAATTCCAGATAACCTTTGACAATGTAGAGATTGGTTAGTTGAGTCCTGGGATGGGTTCGGGGAGGATGGAGCAGCAGAATACCTTTGACAATGTAGAGATTGGTTAGTTGAGTCCTGGGATGGGTTCAGGGAGGATGGAGCAGCAGAATACCTGGAGGATAAGAGGAAGCAAAAGTGATAAAGAAAAAAGAAGAAGAGAGTACAACTGGATAATGAGGAAATACAACTAAGATTGAATCAAGCCCTAATTACATAATCATAAGCCCCCTATTCTTAATCACTTCTATTCTCATGTCTCATACAAAGCTCCACAACAAAACAATTGTAAAGCATTTGGAGTCTATCTGGTGTCCACAAAGTCACAAAAAACCCAACTGCAGTAAATTTAACTTTAACTTCATTAGACCAAAGATTATACTCATAAAAATTTGAAGAAACCTTTTTTTCATATCACCCTACAAGATTATAATGGAATGATAATCCTACAACTAGCTGTGGAATGAACCTCATAATAATGCAATATTTTTTTGCTCAAGAAGTCTCTTCAAGATTTAATAGTAAAGATTGTGGATTGCCAACAAACGTATTAAGCTTAGCAACTCCCCAGGGCCCTTGAGGATACCCATTTATCCTGATTTGAGCCATGGAAAGTATTTTGGGATGGAATATGTTTGATATCCAATATATTAACATCCCAAAACAAATGGCAGATGATTGGTGGTCTTGTTGTCTCTCACTGGTGATAGTCACATAATTATCACACTTACAAGCAGATTAAGATGTTAAATATCTCCAGACTGACTGTCATAATGCCTCTAGTAGGATTATTGTTTAAACCTACCTACACATGCTTTGGCAACTGATTATGGTTTCCAATCACAAAATGAAATGAATGATAAATGGTGCTTTCATTGCAAAGTCAGTAAAATCCACTAATAAGAATCTAGTAGAAACTGCCACCCCATAGCAATTAAGTGAAAGGTAAAACAGGTAGAATTAAATTTATTATCACTATCTGAGATAAAAAATTGCATCATGCAATTGTATTCAAATATTTGAGAAAATGATAATTTGTATTTTGCGGCTTCAGAAGGTTCAGGTAATTGAAGATCTCACTGGGATCCAAAAATTGTGAGGATTCCCCAGAAATTAAAAACAAAAAGGACAAACCAGAATATTGAAACAGAATATTGAAACAGAACATTTGTGTAGAATAGTATTACACAATTGATAGAGATGCAAAAGGATCATTTTTTCCCTGGCAGAAACTCAAAACTGAGATGAGGCATTGAGAATGATACATATTATCCTTTGATTTATGGATCCTGATTCCTCACAATGAAATCTGGTTTGATGACCACAGTGAGGAACTTGTGTGCTTTGGTCTAATAATTTTTCTTAGATGGAGAAAGAGATGTTAATTTTATTAAGATTTACCAGTGAATTCTGACCCTTGCTTGTTCAAGTGGGCCAATTTTCCATGGATTGATAAATGCACACCCCTGGCCGCACACCCATCAAAAAAAGGGCATGCAGGTGTGCAGCCCGCATGCACTTTTGTGGGTGTTGATAAACGCACGCTAACAGCGTATGCCAACAGCGTACGCCAACGCCAACCCGCACCCCAGTTTTTTTTGGCGTGCGGGGCCTACACGCCAATTTTTTTTGGTGTGCGGGCTCTACACGCCAAAAAAGATTGGTGTGTGGGAGCGCACGCCAAACAAATGGTGTGTGGGTCCCACACGCCAATTGGTTTTGGCGTGTGGGCCCCGCACGCCAAATAAAATTGGCGTGGTGCAGGGGGATATCGCATGTGATACCCCCATACACATAATACATACATGTATTATGTGTATGGGGATATACACATCCCCTCGCTCATGTGATAGAATTGGAGGGCCAATTCTATTACGTGAGCAAGCCCAAGTCTGATTCCCGACTGGGGCTTGCTCATGAACCACAACAAACACAGCTCCCCGCTGTGGTAGACATTTCTGTTCTGGAGGAAAAAATTTAAAGTTTTTTTGTTTACATATATATTTTACAACACCCCACTATCTTTTTCACCCCAGTCATTTTAGTTTACATACACAGTTACACTATGTGTACTGTATAAAGGGTATATATCTAAATTACATCTGTATTTCTGTATAAATGAGGCTGTGTAGCAACCACAAGCCACATACAGCCTGCTGCATAGTAACCATTGGGGCAGTGCAAGCCACTCAAGCAGACTACACAGCAATACAGAAAGCTGTGCAGGTCACTTGATATAAATACATAGCAACCAGAAGGCTGTGCAAGCCACACTTGTAACTAGATCACTAGCTAAAATTGCTCATTACTACACTGCCACCCTGTATGCAGCTGTATTCTGCACAGCATTCCAGCTAAAAAGCCTCATTTGTAAAAGCACACCAGCTAAAACCCCTCATGTAACTAGAACACCAGCATAAATGCCTCACATTTTACTATATAAGGAGAGGCTCTCCCTTCCTCTTTCCCCATCTGATCCCATCTCAGCACACCAGATCATCAGACCAGTTCCCCCCCATCTGATTAAAATTAATTACTATAATTTAACCCTCCGCCACTTATCAAATACTGAAACTTTGCAATATACATATCACATTCACAACCAATCCACTCTAGGAACTTGTGCTATAATTATTCAACTACACTAGACCACTGTCTTCTTCTTCCAGCCTAGCTGGGGGTGTTGTTAGTCTTTTGCTTTCAGAGAGGCAGGGTTTTCACCCCTCAATACTTCTCTACATTCAGCCAAAAGAGGTGAAAACCACTTTTGGAGTCTCACAACTGGTGTCCCAACAGTGGCCTAGTTAGTTGAATATTAGTAGTCAATTCTCCTCTGGAACGGAACACGGATAGATGCAAGCATAATATTTCTACCTTTGGTTCTCCCAGCATCACACTTCTAATAAACTTGGTATTTTAAAAGATCACTGGATAAAGAAAGGAGTTAGTATACAGATATAAAATTAATAAATTTGGAGATATTAAACAGCTTTTGAAGTAGAATCTAGACAAACCATTTCTTTGAGGCTAGCTATTCTTTTTGAATCCCAGTTTGGATTGAAGAATAAGTTAGGTTTTGATATTTTAAGGATAAATCAAAGTTTGCCCTGGTTATAGAGAACCAGAGAACATAAATTTATTAGTTTTTTCGACCATTAGGGTCTTCATCATTCGTCTAGAAATACACATCAGCCTATAGTATAACAAAAATATTAGTTCATTACCTTTATAAGAATTCCTTACTATATTCAATGTCTTTTACTATACCTGGAGATTTGGAAGGAAGCACGGGAAATCCTGGAGATAGCAGTATGACGTTTGATCCACCAGGCTTCTCTCAAGCAAAGTCAAGTAATACCATAAGAAACTCCTCAGCAACAAGGATTAATACAGCAGGAAACATACAATCAAAGGGAACCGCTGTAGCTTCTGGATCTGGAGCACCTTCCACTTCTGCCGCTGATATGGCCGAGAAACTATTCAAAACAATAACCCCCACCAAGCATAGGAATCTTTCAACTCAGCTAGGTGCTTCAAATCCACTAGATATTGGTCAACCTACGTCTATGCATGAAAGAAGACAGAAAGTGGTCAAAATCGAGAATGATACCTTGAAATTTGAAGGAGAAAGGTTGAAAACCTTTTTAGCCCGCTATGAAAGGACTGCAGAAGCATGTGGCGCCAGCAACTGGGACATGGTAATGCAAATCGATCGATTTGTAGTTGGCGAGGATCTGAAGGAAGAACTGGAAACCCTGGAAGGATACGCTGAGAGGGACTGGGAACTTCTTAAGGAAAGTATGATGGAAGTTTGGGGGGATTATTACACCCAAATCAAGTATACAATCCACGACCTAAGGGAATTAGCGGAAGGAATTTCAAAGAAAGGGGGCATCAAGGACATCCACGGCTACCGGGAATTCGTTTCCAAGTTCATGATGATTGTCAAATACCTTGTTACCAATGAACATATAACCTCTCAGAAAGATGTAGTCTACTTGTTTTTGGCCGCCTTCTCTCATGAATCACAAACCAACATCAAGCGGGAACTCATAAAAGGAAACATGATCACGTATGGAAAGGATGGATATTGTAAACCCCCAGAGCTCAAGGACCTCCTCAATGTCAGCGAAATGGAAATGAAGGCAGGATCCAAGGACACCTTTGGTTACGGGAGAGTCTTTGCTGAATCCAACAGAATAATGCAAAAATCCCTAGATGCAAAGAAAGGATCAGAGCAAGGAAAAGCACTCTGGGAGAAAATGATGACAGAAAACCCAACAGCCTCCCTAGAAGGAAAAGTAGAAGACATTGCAAAAGGGATCTTAACACTTACCCAAAAGCTTGCCCAGATGCCCACTGAATCAAGGAAGGAAGGATCTCGAGAAAGTGGTCCATCAGGAAGGAATTTATATGAAGCAAAGACTCCAATTTGCTTTTACTGTAGCAAAGAAGGACATATTCTTCCCAGGTGTTTCTTCCTAGCTGAAGATGAGAAACAAGGGTTGGTACGACGAATTGGGCGTGACTTCCACCTACCAAATGGAGACAAGATTCCCTATGATCCTGATAGGCCTATCAGAACGGTAGTTGCAGGAGCGTCTGCGGACCCAAAAATGAAACAATTGTCAGCTCAGTTAGCCTCCTTTGGGCCGGCCACATTTCCAAACAATATTCCAGTAGAAGCACCTAAAACTTTATTAAAGAAGGCACCACAAGCTTCCAGGGATATTGTATCTTCAGTTGGAATGGTTCATTGGAAGGACTGGACTGCACCAACAACAGGTGCCGAAAATTTCATCAACCAACTTCCCCTAAGTGCCAATGGCGTGCAAAGTAGAGGGGGTGGATTTTCTGGAAGAAGGGAACCTGAGGCACTTTCCAAGCCTGTGGGACCCGTTGATATTCTGACCAAGCATAAGGAGGATACACGAATGGACCTAGATCACGCTGAAACGCCGGAAATAATTGTTAAAAAACCTAAAGCTAAAATAAGTGCTCCCAAAACAGAAACTACGGTGGCTAATGAGGTTGACAACACTCAGTTATCACTCACTTTTTCTCAGCTCAGTAGTATGGCCCCTAGGTTTACAGAGGAAATGATTAAAAGACTTTCTGAGAGGTTGCCACAAAAAGCGGGTGCTACAACTTACCTATCTGTGGAGCCACAAAACGAGGCGGAAAAGAACCTTCTTGCAGCGTCCATGAAACTGAATGAGGATAAGATAGAACTAGATGGATCCAGCTTTTACAGTTGTGCCTTAGGTTTCATTGGCACTAAATTAAAAGACCAGCAAATAAATTTCCTCGTGGATTCCGGTTCTATGGTCAACATGATTCCAGAAGGATTGGCATTTCACTTAGGACTGGAAATTACACACATAGATATTCCTTTATCTGGTGTTGGAGGAGAGCAGTGTAACATTACTGGTGTTGTAGAATTTTGTCCTGTAACCATAGGAAGCTTCTCTGGACCCATTCACCTCTTTACGGCGGTCAAAGCAACACTTCCAATTCTGGGTCGCCCATTCTTATTTGATAATAAATGCCAACTGGAGTATTTCCAGCGGGGAGAGATACTCACTTTCCAAGGTCATAACGGGAGGCGAGTTCAAGTTACATTGGCAAAAACCTTTGAAGGGTACGGCTGGGAAAAGCGGAAGCAATGTCTTGAAGAACCTCTCACTGCTGGATGCCTTTTGAAGGTGGAGGTACCTCAAACAAAGGCAGAACTGGCCAACACATTTCATTCTACCGCTAAAAACACTTTAGAAAAGTTTAAAAATCAGTCTTTTTTATAAATTCAGGTGCTCCCTTAAAAGAAGGAACTTCAATACCAACCGTTGAGATTTCTT
Organism: Puccinia hordei; assembly: GCA_007896445.1. Lineage (NCBI taxonomy): Eukaryota > Fungi > Basidiomycota > Pucciniomycetes > Pucciniales > Pucciniaceae > Puccinia > Puccinia hordei. The sequence goes on along the minus strand of RDRW01000255.1, from coordinate 21,532 downwards.
CTGGAGTGCCTGCGCGTAAAGGTTGGACAGACAAAATGAAATGTAAATTTAACTCCTGGATATCTAAATGTAAAACATCAAAAAGTATAAAAAATAAACCTATTACCCAACTTGAGTGTTTCACAAGTGCCTTCTCCATTGGGAATTCATTGAAACTAGAACAGAAGGAAGATTTACTCGAATCAAAATTCAAAGTATGTTTCACGGGGCTGCTACAGCGTGGATTTGGGGCCAAGACACAGGCAGAGATATGTGAAAATTGGCAGGCTGGAAGACTTTGGTGTATGACCAAGTACAAACCTGTTGGGAAGAAAGTCAAGCCTGTAAATCAACCAATGCCCCAAGCAATAAATCCACCCCTTAAGCGACCAGCACTCTCAAGAGATCCTTACAACTCGCCTCTCACCCCTTTTCCTCCAGAATTCAAGGAAACATCTTGAGTAACCCAAGAAAGACTTAAAGTTGTAAACTTTGGACCTAAAGGATGGCTGTCACCGGAGGAATTGAAACTGTTCAAACACATTATGGTTATCCGGGAGAAAACATTAGCCTTCTCTGAGGAGGAGAGGGGTATTCTCAAGCATTCTTATGGGTTGCCCTATGTCATACCAGTGGTAGATCATATCCCATGGCAGAAGAAACCTATTCCCATCCCTGCGGCCATTAAGGAAGATTTCACAGAACTAGTACGGGAAAGAGTCAGGACAGGCCTATATGAACAGTCCACTTCTAGCTACTCAAGTCCCGTATTTTGTGTGGCCAAGCATGATGGACGTTTGCGGATTGTACATGATCTTCAAGAAATGAACAGGGTTACTATCAGGGATGCCGGACTCCCTCCAGCAACAGAGGACTTTGTGGAATCCTTTTCAGGAAGGGCCTGCTATGGTTTGGGTGACATCATGGGAGGATATGATGAACGGGAATTAGCTCATGAATCCCGTCCTCTTACAACATTTGATACACCATTAGGAAGGTTCCAACTTACAAGATTACCACAAGGTGCAACAAATTCAGTGGCAGTATACCAGGCCCAGATGATGTGGATACTTCAAGATGAAATCCCTGAGAATGTGGGAGTTTTCATTGATGATGGGGGAATCAAAGGACCCCGGACAGACTATGGCGGAGAAGTTCTTCCGGAAAATCCAGGTATCAGAAGGTTTATCTGGGAGTATGCAATCCTCTTAGAACGTGTGTTGTTCAGAATTGAAGAAGCAGGTCTCACTATATCTGGAAAGAAGTTTGCATGCTGCGTACCAGCTCTTGATATTGTAGGCCATGTAGTTTGCAAAGAAGGACGAAAGGTGTCAGTTAAGAAAAAGAACAAAGTATTAACCTGGCCAACACCAACCAATGTTACAGACCTTAGAGGGTTTTTGGGAATTGTCACCTACGTACGGATGTTCATCCAAAATCTTTCTGAAATTGCGGCACCCCTCCGGAAGCTGACACACAAGAGCCAGGAGTGGGAATGGACTGACACCTGTGAAGAGGCATTTATGAAGCTAAAACATAAAGTCGGGGAAGATATTCTGCTCAAGAAATTAGATTATTCAGAGGATGCAGGCCTTATTATCTTAGCAGTAGATTCAAGTTTCATTGCTGCGGGAGCCGTACTGAGTCAGCAAGACTTAGAGACAGGATTGAATAGACCAGTGCTATATGAATCTATTTTGTTCTCACCTGTAGAATCAAGATACTCTCAACCTAAGCTAGAGCTTTGCGGAGTGGCTCGGATTCTTAAGAAGCTACAAACAGTCCTTTGGGGTCAGCATTTTGAGTTGCAAGTAGATGCCAGATCTTTGATTGAGATGATCAACTCTCCTTCATTGCCCAATGCTCCAATGACTTGATGGGTGGCATTTATCCAATTGTTTTCCTTTGATATGGTGCATAAACCCGGAAAAACTTTCACAATGCCGGATGGACTTTCAAGACAACCTTTAGGACCTGATGACGAAGAGTACTATAACAAAACTCCAGATTTTGATGAGGATGAGCCATTAGTTAGGCCCTGCTTCCAATCTTTTGCAACACACATAGTTGATGAAGAAATTCAGGAGTGGGAAAGCTCTGGATACTGGATGGACATGAAGCGCTACCTAAAAACTCTCAAGAAACCACAATCAATGGAAAAAGACAAGTTTCTGAAAATGAGGAGGAAATCAATCAACTACTTTGTGAAAGACTCAAAACTCATGAAAAGGCATATGCCTGCGGCACAAATGGTTATCTTCAATTCAGATTTTCAATCCCGGCTACTTAATATGGTGCATGAAGACCTTGGTCATAGGGGAGTGGAAGAAACCTATCAACACCTGGTGTGTCGTTTCTGGTGGCCTAGTTTGAAGAAACAAGTTAAAAATTGGGTCAGAAGCTGTGAAGCTTGTCAAAAACGGGACCCCGCAATACCACGGGAAGTCAGAAATCCAACAGGGGAAAGTTTCCTTTTTGGGCGAGTTGCTTTGGATGCTTGTCACATCAAGGCTGGAAGATTCAAATATCTGATTGTAGCCCGGGACGACCTTTCCGGATGGGTAGAAGCAGCTGCTTTAGTCAACCTTACGTCTGCAGCGGTTTCAAAGTTTCTCCTAGAAGATTGGGTCTATAAATTCGGCTCAATAAGAACTGTCACTACTGACAACGGGGCAGAATTTAAGGATGAATTCATTGAGGCAGTAAAACACATTGGTGCAACCCTTCGATTGAGCACCCCATACTATCCGGAGGGAAATGGGATGATTGAAAGAGGCCACAGACCCATTAAAGACGCTCTGGTTAAAATGTGCGGGGAATCTGGTGGAAAATGGAAAGAGTTTTTACCATTAGTATTATTTGCGGACCGGATTTCAACAAAACGCTCAACTGGCTACTCACCCTATGAGATAGTATTTCGAAAAAAGGCAGTTCTACCGGTAGACCTAGAAGCAGAAACCTACCTAGGGATTGATTGGTCAGAAGTCAATACTACAGAAGAACTGCTGGAAGCTAGGACAAGACAGTTGGAACAGCGGGAAGATATGCTTCAAGAGGCTCATGAGAAGCTATTACAGTCACGGGAAAATTCTGTTCGTTACTGGGATAAGCGATTAGCGTCAAAGTTACGGGACCCTTTGGAACCAGGTACTTTAGTTCTTACCTACAACAAAAGCTTGGAGGATCAGTGGGGGAAACTCTTTTCACACCGGTGGAATGGCCCATACAGAATTGTCAGACAAGTGGAGAAAGGTGCTTACATCTTAGAAGAACTGGATGGTGTTGAGTTGAAAAGGAAATATGCTGCTTCTCACATTAAAAGGTTTTTTCCACGGGGGAAAGCACTGCAGGAACATGAGGAAGATGTACTGGAAGTTGATGGAGAAGAGTCAGCAGCATCTTTTGAAGGGGATGAATAGAATAAAATAAATAAATAAATAAAAATAAATAACAATAACAAAGCTCCTGAGTAGGAGGATAAACTGCTTGAATCAGTATTGCTCAGTTTCTTTAGGGCTCAATCTCTCATTTATACTTACCTGGCCAAAATAAAAATAAATAATAATAAAAAATAAAAATAAAAATAAAAATAAATAAATAAGGGGGTTATAATTTTTAAGTTGGGGGAGGTTCCCAGTGAAGATATTTTATTAAAGTGATTGATTGTTTTAGATAAAATAGTTTTGATTTGATGCAGAGTAAGCTGCAGTTTCTTTTGTATGCTGAGGGTATGGGTGGGCATAAAATAAAAAAAAATAAAAAATAAAAAAACTTAATTTTTTTCTCGAACATAGGCAAAAAGGGACATTGGCTCATAAAAACTCAAAGTAAAAAAAAAAAAAAAAAAAAAAAAAAAAAAAAAAAAAAAAATTACTTTTTGGGGTCATCACTGAAGCTAAAAAGATTGGTTGAGGACAACCAATAAGTTGGGGGAGGGGGAACAAGATTTGTATAACATAACAAATAATAATAATAATAAAAAAAGGGCATTAATAAAAAAACCCGGTTTTTCCGCGTTTACACCCGGTTTTCTGCGCAGATGCGGCTGCGCAGCAAACCCGGTTTTCCGCGCGCACACCCGGTTTTATTTAATTTCGAGTTTTTATTCAATATGCAAAATGAGGGTGGCATATGATCCGCACAGGCTCCCCAGGTATGCTCATCCAACTTCCAACATCAACCACATCGAAATCCACTCACCACAATCAAAAACCAACACCACCCCCCCCTAAATCATCAACCCCCCGTAACTCATCAACCACTCAACCGATCCACATAAAAAAAACACCGAAATTCCCCATTTTTCCTCCTCTCCGCAACCCCAGTCACCAATTTCACTTTTTTCCCCCAAATTTTCCCAACTCCTCCCACCACCCATTTTCACTCCCACCACTACTCCTCATCCATTTTCCACCCAAACCCACTAAAAATAACACCGAAAAACTTCTTTTTTTCCCCTCTCCACGCCACCTCAAAATCTTCCATACCCCACCAATTTTTTCAACCTTTCCCCCAATCCAAAAAAACCCCAAATTCCAACATGTCTCACATCAACCCCCTCTTCCTCGCCAAAGATGCTGCCACTCCCGCCACCACTCCCGAAGTACCCAACCTTGCTCCTCCTCCTGAGTTAACATATCAAACAAAGGAGGAAATGCATAGCTCTGTCCAAACTTGGGCCAAGAAGCATGGCTACGCCCTCTGCATAACCCATTCCTCCACTGAAAATGGGGAGAACAGATGCACTTATCAATGTGACAGATCTGGGGTTTTTCAGACCAAAGATGGTACTCAATTGGGGAAGACCAAGAAGATTTCCTGTCCTTTCAAACTTACTGGAAACTTCTATAAGAAGAAAGGCTACTTCCAAATCAAGATCAAAGATCCTAGCCACAACCACCCAGCTTCTGAAGATCCTTCCATCCATGCTGTCCATCGCCGATTAACCGAAGAACAAAAAACCACTGTCACCCAATTAACCCATTCTGGAGTTTGACCATTAACTATTAAGACTGCGTTATTGCAAGACACCAATCTCCCCTCTTCTGTCACCCTCAATACCATCTACAATCACCGTAACCACTTGAGATCCACCCAACTTGAAGGACGTACCCCGATTGAAGCTCTCGTTCATGAAATCCGCCATCATGAATTCTACCACACGATTGATACCTCCGACGGCCACATGACCTCTTTGTTCTTTGCTCATCCGAAATCCCTTGACTTGGCAAAACAATTTCCCACCACTCTCCTCCTTGACTGCACCTACAAAACCAACAAGTTTAAAATGCCCCTTCTTCACATTGTTGGTATTAACTCGTCAAACAAATCTTTTTCCTTGGCTTTCTGTTTCCTTTCTGCTGAGAAGATAGCCAACTACTCTTGGGCCTTGGATCAGCTTCGCATCTCAATGGACAATCAATCTCCATCCGTACTAGTCACCGACAACGAGGCCGCCCTAATCAAAGCAATTGAACACGTCTTCCCAAATGCCTCACATCTCCTCTGCTCCTGGCACATTATGAAGAATATCCAGTCCAACTGCTACAAACATTTCAACTCTGAAGAAGAATGGTCCACCTTCCGAAACCATTGGAATCAGTTACTCCATTCCAAAACTGTTTCAGACTATCACAAGAACTTCACTCAGCTGTCTATGACTTGGAATCCACCAACCGCCGACTACATCATCTCCAACATCCTCCCTTGCAAAGAAAAAATCGTAGCCTGTTTTGTCAACAAGAAACCCCACTTTGGTAACACTATCACCTCTAGAGTCGAAGGTCTTCACGCGTACATCAAACGATTCATCAACTCTTCCACTGCCTCCTTTGCCGCTGTTGTCAAACAAATCCACCAAGCTTTGACCAATCAACTTCACGAATGGTACATCGAATCATCTCAGCACTCCTACAAACTCCTCACTGGCCTCCCCCCTTGTGTTGGTGATCTAAATGGCACCATCTCCCACTATGCCCTCAAGATCATCCATTCTCATCACATCTCTAAACCGCCAACTACCACTTGCACTGGAAACTACTCTTCTCACATGGGAATCCCTTGCATTCATCAAGTTCACGAAGCAAAAGGACTTGGCAGCAAATTCACCCATCGCAATTTCCATTCTCAGTGGCATGTTAAAAAGGATCTTGAAGTGAGTTGGCTAATATAATTTCCTGGTTTCTGTTTCTCTTTCATAGTTTTATAGTTCTAATTTGTTTTTTGCCTCCATTTATGAGCAGACATTCATTGAAGAGGACAACAACGATGGATCAAGTGACGGTCTACTTCCCACCAAAGAAAACAACGAGGAAATTTTCTTGACAGATCTCTTTAAGGAATTCCAAACGTTTCAACCTGGCGAGCAAAAATTCTACATTGGCGAAATCAAGAAGCTCTTTCAAGGGAACTACACCACAGTAGCCATCCAGGAACCTCTCTTTAGCAAGGATCACCAAGGACGAGGAAGACCAAAGGGCGCCAAAAGGAAACACAAATCAACTACTTCAACAAAAAGGGATCCTTCAGGCTATGAATACACAGAATTGGAGAAGAAAGGAAGAGGAAGGCCAAGGAAGCAGGTGAAAGAACACAAGGTATTTATTCATTTATCTCTTTTCTGTTTGTCTTTGTTTATTGATTTCTTGTGAACTTGTAGGAACCTTTGGCCAAGACAAAAGGACGTGGTAGGCCTAAGAAGATGGATGAATCTGAGGAATCCGAGGTAATGATTCATCTTTATTCTTCACTCAAATATCACATCTAATTCTTTCTCCTTGTGTTTTCTAGGCTGTTTCAACAGAAGAGGAAAGTGAGGAGGAGTCTGAATCAAGTGGAGAGCTTCCAGAGGTGGATGATATCATTCAACAGGGCTCAGAACATGACGGAGGAAATTTGAAGACTGTAAGTGTTTTTATTTCCATCTTGAGTACATTATACTGAAGTTAAATGATTTTTTGATACATCAGAGGTCTGGAAAAATACTTAAACAGGTGAAATTTGAATCAGTTAAAAGGACCAAGACATATGAATACACTTTGGCAGAAAATGATGCTTATAGGCCTTTTGATGTGAGTTTTCCTAATTTTTTTTGAAGAGATCTTTACTTCTGAGCTTCTTATTGGTTACCTCTTTCATAGACCTCAATGACTGCCAGCTCAATCTCTAATCCTGACACCTATATTTCTGAGGCACTCAGTTGGAGTACTTACAATAATGTGGCTGTTGATTTGGTTAGTAATTTCCTTTTATTTAGTGTTCATTTTATATACAATTAATCTTTTCTCAAATTATCCTTCAGTACAAGTACAAAGACCACATTCATCCCAAAGAAGCCATCCAACATCTCTCTACAATTACCGATGTCAAAGGCGATGGGAATTGTGGATTTCGAGCCGCTGCAGTCAGCATGGGACGTTCCTCAGACGAATGGATGAAAATTCGCAAGGAAATGAAAGAAGAACTCAAATCAAACCCTTTCTATTCAAACCATCAGATGCTAAAGAACATATGGGGAGCCAACCACAAGGATCTAATTGATGCACTCTCTTGGGACGGAAAAGCACAGGCCCCACTGAAGTATTGGATGACCTTCCCTGCTCATGGATACTTGATGGCTGACACTTATAAAAGACCTGTGGTCTTGTTTTCTGGTCTAATGCCCACCATTTATCTCCCTCTCTCTTCTCCACCCACCACCCACTCTCCCATATGTCTCATACTCATTCCCAGTCTTCTCCATCTCATCAGCTTCACGTTTAAGGCTGAAATATGGCCTTCCCCTAGGATTGATCCATATTGGCAACATTGGGCTGAAGAGGAAGCTCTGTTGTGGAAAGAGTGGATTCAGCCCAATTTGGACCTTGGGGAAAAAGTTCTTTTCCCTCCAATAAGAAGATCTGCCAGAATTAATAAGATTGTTGATTTTGAATAGTTATTTGTCTATTTTCCTATATTTCCATTTTATTCTGATAAAAATTCTATTTTATTCTGATAACAAGTCAATTGTATGATCTGTATTTCTTTCCAATGAATTCTTCACCCTCTAAAGTGTATGAATCCATTTAAAAACTCCCCAAATATCTTAAAAGACAGCCGTGAAGGTGTTTACAAATAAGTTCTCTCCAAAAATCATAAAAAAAAAACCAGTGAATTTAAAAATAAACTGTTTGCTGCATTAAATTTTACACCCCTTAAAGTGCTTTCAAAAGATTTAAAACTTTGAGAAATCTTGAAAAATGAGCCGTGAGGAATTTATTTTGAAAAAACCGGGTGTATGGGCAAAATAAAATAGAAGATGTTGTTTTTTTGGAAAATAAAAAATACCATAAAATTCTACACGCCAAGAAGTATTTTTAGAAATTTTAAATTTTTGAAAAACCTTAAAATTCCGCCCGCAAAAAAATAATTAAAAAAACCGGGTGTAAACGCGGAAAACCGGGTGTACTCCGCAGCAAAATTTACGTCGCCGCTGCGTAAAACCGGGTGTAAACGCGGAAAAACCGGGTTTTTTTATGGATGCCCAAAAAAAAAACAAAAACAAAACAAACTAAAAAAAAAAAAAAATAAAAAATATGCAAAAAATCATAAATACAAAATGAGAAAAAAACCCCAAAAAAACCAAAAAAAAGTAATTTTTTCTGGTTTAATTTTGTGGGAGAAAAAAAGCCCACAGGCCCAGGGCTCCAAGACCCAACTGGCCCAAAGACAGGGCCCAATGGCCATAAGAAGGGGCCCGCCTCTGCCCATCACCTCCAGTGGGCCCACAGGCCCACTTTGATGCTCCAAAGGGGCAACAAAACATTCAAAGGGGCCATTCAAACCCCCCAGGCAGCTCAAAGGGCCCCATATAAGCCCCAGACGCACTCCATCCCCCCCAAAAGTGGCCCATCCCAAACACATCTCTTCCTATTTCTATTTTTTTTCACCGTAAATATAGTAACACGTGCTGACATACTCTCCCATTCAAATGCTAACAGATTCCGCACAAATCACCAATTTGACTTCAAAAATCAACAATGTCTTCACATCAGACCTGTGAACTAGGACGTGAGATTCATTCCTTTATTTTGTGTATAATATAAGTAGCTGGCTCACTCCCACCCACTCTCCCACCATTACACAGGTTTGGATCTCTGGGAAAAATGCACAGAGCTGGTGCGGCACCCTGCGTTGAAACCAGATGAACGTGAAAACCTGGAGAATTGGGCCTCTAAAATAAAGGCTGAATACAAGCAGTCAGACGATGAGAATGAACAGGTCTCCAGAACCCCGGCCCCGGCTAGAAACACCTTAGGCGCCACTAGGCCTGCTCCACCACAGTCCCACCCCCGCCCTGAATTTGCAACCGACTCAATGGCATACTAACATGCACACACTCCTGATCACCTACCTCCAGCAACCAACCCAATCCCCACCCTCAATCAATTTGCAAACCAAATAAACAAGGATGTTCAATATGGCCAGCCGAACACAACAAACCCAGCTGATGGATCCCCACGTCAAAGCGGAGAGATGCGGACAGATGTCGAAGGCCACAAGACAACCCTCAACACCTTTGGCCAGTCTTTCTTTCAAAGCGTACAAACGGCCCAACAACTCATTGGCCAGAAGTCCTCCAAAGCCCCCAATGTGGACGGGAGACAAGAAATTAACAATCCAGCCATCTGGGACAGCTCTGAAGACCCTGACGCAGAGGGTGAAACAGATGACTGTGAAGATGGTGCAGAAGACCAGCAAGTCCTCCAACAATTCCTTCATGGACGTCCCAAACCTACCTTCCACCAGGAGCCAGTCCATGAACCGGTGCCACAACAAACCCGATATTGCTATGACATGGTACGAATTGAAGATCCTACGGTTGAAGACCCTACGAGCAAAAAGGCGCGCCTGGACAACTCTGCTTCTTCTTCTAAAAATACAGGCCCCATGTATAATTTCTTCACCCCTCATCCCACCTCTCACGAATTCATCACTGCGCAATCACTGCAAGGCCTCAGAATTCCACGGAACCCCCCTGTTGCTGGGCCATCAACAGTCAAGCCACCAACCCAAAGACCACCGGGCGAATGAATTCCTCCTCCCCCTGTCCTGACGTCTCCATGTAAGTCACTCCCCATTGCTTATGCACACCCATCTTGTAATTAACATCCCTCCTTTGCGCACAGCTATGGGTCTATTTATCCCTGGCCCAATGATTCCAAAAGCATTGGCAGATGATTTGAATGAAAATTTGGCGGGTGGAATTGCATGGTCACACCGTTCAGCCGAGAAAATGATTGAAAACATAGCATTCATCCTCACACACCTCCCCTCAATGGTCACGCCACATCCAACGATGCCACAGGAGTTCAGCCGAGTTGTTTTGAGGAAGTGGATACACTTCTGAAGGCATGCAAATCTGGTAATTAATCACTTTTTTTCTCACTTGTTCATACATCACAAAGGCTGATATTTGTGTGGTATGCAGAGAGAATTCTTAACCCCACTCAACCTGGTGCTCTCTCTCTGATAACTCCTGAAGTTGTGAACATGGCGCAGCTCGAGGCTTCCCAGGAGAACCGGAAGGCCCCGCCGTCCAAACGTGTCCAGACCCACACACTTGCGGCGAATCTGGCCTCATACTTTTCTCCAAGTGACCACGCTTATACCCGGCTTAAAAGTGCTTTGCAAGACTGCTGGGCCCTTCGACACATGGAGCAACAGGGCAGTGAATGGCAGCCTCTCCCCCTGGACGAATCTTTGGTGCATACTGCCCATCTTGCATTCCAACGAACTTATGAAAACCTTGGAAGTCACGCAAAGGATTGATCAAGCCCCCAACCAAACACCTCCGGTCTCAAGGTCCTTGGTCTATACTTCACGGGGGCGATGTCAGCGTTGTGTTACATCTGCGGTCTCCTGGCACCAACAAGACCAAAGTATAAAAAGCTTGATGAGTGGTCAACATTAAACACGCGGGAGCAAATGCGGATGCTTGCTGGTCTCCTGGTTTTTGGTCCAACAACCGCCTTTGTCACTAACAAATACGGGTCCGAACGTCCGACTACTTCAAATGCTTTGGCCTTATTGGAATTTGGCGCCAATGTTCTGAAACATAAGTTCGATAGTGGTAATACTTCTGTGATGCCTCACGGGACTTTGGATAACCTCCGATTATACTTTCTCAACTTTTTGTGCTCCATGGGATTTAACCGGATTGGTCATGATGGTTTGCCAATGGTTGATTGGAAAAAAACCCATGAAGAGTTTCACAAATGCTTTTCTATTCAAAACCTCCAAATTTTGTTTTCCCAAGATATAGAAATAGCTGTAGCCAACTACCACTTCTGATATATGTACCGGGGGTTGTTTTTTCTTTGGTTCCCCTTTTATTTCTCATTCACATGCCCTTGAGTTGTAATTTCCACCACTGTCTTGCTCACCGGTTTTCCGCTTTTAAACCCTTTTTTTTATTTATTTTTTTGCGGGCGGATTTTGGTTTTTTTGCAACATATTAAAAATGTCTAATATACTTCCAGGGGTGTAGAAATTTATAGTATTTTTTATTTCCCAAATAAACAATGTCTTCTATTTTTTTTTGCCCATTACATATCAGTTCAGGAATGTAATTCAGGCGTATATTCACCATTTGTCAGCATTTTCTAGCTGTTATCAGTAGTGTTGATAACAATTTCTCTTTCTTATATGTATTATTTGTGTGCGCACTCTTTGTACTAATGTCTCTTTGTTGTTAATGACATTTATTATTTATTAATAAATTATTAACTTGCAATTATGTCCCTTGCTTTTTATTTTATTTATTTATTTTATTCATTTCATTTATTCTAGGGCATTAATATAAAACCCGGTTTTTCCGCGTTTACACACGGTTTTCTGCGCGGCTGCGGCTGCGCAGTGCACCTGGTTTTCCACATTTACACTTGGTTTTTGTTTATTTAATAAACAACGTGTAACACTCCAAAGCATCATGCGATGTACCATACCTCTGTGTATAATTGTATTTCCATTTCTTTGTCATGAAATCTGATAAGAAGTCAATTTTATAATCAGTATTTGTTTCCAATGAATTCTTTACCCTCTAAAGTGTATGAATCCATTTAAAAACTCCCTGAATATCTTGAAAGACAGACGTGAAGGTGTTTGGAAATAAATTGAGTCCAAAAATCATAAAAAATCCAACCAGTGATTTTTAAAAAAAACTGTTAGTCACATTAAATTCTACACCCCTTAAAGTGCTTCAAAAAAGTTTAAAAAAATGTTAAAATGTTGTAAATCCTGGAAATTAAGCTGTGAGGATTTTTTATGAAAAAACCGGGTGGATTGGCCAAAAAAAATGGAAGGCAGTAACTTGGTACATTTAATCATTTAGGGATCAAAGAGTGAAGAGTAGTGGAAGGGGAAACACAGTCTAGCCAAGCAGCTGCTGGGCTCTTGTGAAATAACCGGGAGACTTTAGGGAGAGGAAAGGGAATTGTGGGGGTCCGCTTGACTATCACACGTATCCAATGATTATCATTGAAAAATGATAAGAAGAGGGCTGGCAGCGGTTTAGGGTCCAGGGGAACTGTGGTGGGAATATATGTGGTGCTCCCGCCCGTTCTGCTGAGGAAGACAAATGGCCGGTTATACGCATTGGCCAGAATCGGTTTCACATCCAACTTGCTCATCCATTTGTTCATGGGGACTGATCCACGTGGGTCAGTCACCTGAACACGTCCGTAAGCGTGGTTGAATTCTGAAGGCCCCCCAAGGTATCTTGTCCAATGTGCCTTGTTCTTTTCCATCTCTTCTAACACATCCTTTCGCACTTGGTACCACCCATTGGCCTTAGCGTAGGGACCCTCTGGTCTATCTGCTGCCAGTGCATGTGCCACACATGCATAACCACAGTTCCCATCACCTGCAGGGTTATAAGTGGAATGCAGGTATTTTAAGATCCATGGTGGAAGCTCCGCCTGACAAGAATGATGAGAAGTCGGTTATCAGTCAGAGTCAGTGCATTCCTCCTTGTCCGTGTCAAGCTTGAGTCACTCACTGCAACTTCAGGGTTGGTATTCCCCTGTCTTGTTCGGCCAGCCTTGGGTGCAACCTCAGCATCTACATGCCGGTCCTATGAAACATACAATGGAATCAGACCTTGATAATCTAATGTCAAAGTTATAGTACTTACCTTGGCTGTGGGGGGTGAATGTAGCCTGGCCTCACCCTGCAACTGATCATGAGAGCTTGAGGCCTGCATCTCAATAGATGAGGAGGAATCCACTGGGGGATCTGGTTCTTCATCTGATTCCCCACCTTGTGCGTCAGAATCTGCGACTGATTCCCCATCTGTGGCATCAGATTCTTCTTCCAATGCCCCATGTGGGGCATCAGATTCTTCATCTGATTCCCCATCTGGGGCATCAGAATCTTCATCTGAAACTGCATCTGCAGAATCAGAATCTTCATCTGTTACACCATCCATACTACCATACTTGGGCTGCCACGTTTCCTTGCGCCGTGATGTTCCTGAACTGGAAGACCCCCGATTCCGTTTCCCAATAGTGAGGCTGCCAACTCGTGGGGGGTGATTTCTCTTGACTGCTTAGTAAGTCCATCAGTTATCAGCCTCTTAAAAAGACATGCAATAAAGTTGCTTACGCATGAGTGTCTCCACACTGGGTAGCTCATCCAGGTCCCCAGAGGAAGAAGCTGAGGTGTCCAATGGAGCCTGCGCCCGCTTGGACTGTCGCTTACCCCCTTTTCCTTTTGATACACCGGCCTTCTGTCTTGCTTTCCTTGCCTGCGCCTTTTGGATTTGCGCTTCCACAATTTCCGCATGGGTGTCATCGCGCTTTTGAACTTGCCCACTACCCTTTCTCTTCTTCCACGGCCTTTCCAGTATGTGTTTCACTCGGATAGGATCAGGCTCTGCAAGCGGAACCACGTGTGTGTTTGCATGGACCCTTTGTAATTTTTTCATTGTTGCTTCTAACGCCGAGGGGTGGTGGGAAGCCAAGATCTCCTGCTTGAAATCCTCAAAATCGTTGTCAAAGTCGTACAGTGGTTGATCAAGAGCCTGCAATGAACATAGATGACGATTAGCTAGGAGGGACATGAACAAGTCATACATCAGGAGGACTCACTGGACCGTCAGGGTTATAGGCCAGATGCCACTGGACATGGAAATCAGAAGGCTCCACATCTCCCTTCCCCTGGACCAAACATTCAATAGTGTGCAAACACGGAATGCCCAAGCCAGCCTGGAAATTACCTTTGCATTGAAGGCTGGGATCCCCAGGCTTGGATTTCTTCATCTTGATGAACTTGTTGTACTGAGACAAGGCCAACTTGAGCGCATGACAGGAGATTTTGCAGCTGAGGGACTTGAAGGCATTTGGTAGTCCGGTTAATCCCTTCTGTAACTTGTGTGCCAGGTTTGTGTGGGCTGTGTCAAGTTGTCGGTCCACTGCTGCAGCAATTGTAATGAAAAGTGTTGCAAAGTCGCACCTAGCCGATGTCACATAGGTTTTCAGCCAGCTGTGGGCAGATTCACATCGTGACGAAGTCAGATTTCCTAGATGGGGTGTCATTCCGGCCCACGCATTCATGAACTTGTGTCGCTCGCTCCAGACGTTCTTGTACAGGTATTCGTAGACTTTAGTTCGAGTGACTAGGTACCGTGTCAGTTGAGCCCACTTTGAGTTGCAGGTGTCCTCATTGGGGGCATGTGCGACCTCATGCCAGAGCCTCATGAATTTGGCCCATTCTTCACCATCGCCAGCAAAGGCTTGCTTGCAGTTTGTCACAATGTTCCGATCGATGTGCCACATGCACAAGTTCGCGGTTGCATTCGGAAAGTGCTTTGAGATAGAATTACGCAGTGCCGATTCCCTGTCTGTCACAAAGACCTTTGGTGCGTGGTCAGCGTCCCATATAGATCTATGGGTATCACACAGGCACCGGAGTACAGTCAGTTTCTGATGAGAATAGGTGATTAGTCAAACATACCACCCACTTCAACTTATCAAGAGCCCATGAGTAGGCCTCATTCTTCTTGTTTTGCATCAAACAAAAACCAATCGAAAAACTGTGATTGGTTGCAGTTTGGCCAACCACATGCAGCAGGGGGTAGTTGTTCAGGTTTGTCTTGTAAGTGCAGTCAATGTTGACCACATGGTGGAACCTGCGAGCAAGAAGCAACAATCCTGGGTGCGCAAACCACAAGTAAAGGAGCTTGCCGTCTGTATCGTAAACGTCCTTGTGTGTCCAATTGGATTCGTTGAGGCAACGTAGGAGGTACTTGATTGGGGTGTTGCCAGCCCTCTTCTCCGCCCTCAGTGCCTGCTTTGTGTTGTATATTGTCCTGTTGGTTACAAACCTTCCCTCACTGCTAGTAAGGAGTCTAGCGATTGCCTGGGGTTGCATTCCGAGAGACGATAAGCGAGCAACCTCAGTTTGGCCTTTGACATAGAGCTTCTTGTGGATGACTACATGTTCCAGATCAATTGGACCATGATTGTGCTCAATCGTCTTTTGGCATCGGAGGTCCCATGGTGCATCCTTGAGTTTTACTGAAGTTGGTTTGTGGCCAGATATTTTGAAGCAGCACCCCAGTCGCTTATTCCTAGATTCTCGAAACCGGATAGCATCAACTGAGGTTTGGTCTTCCCCAGCAACTGTGCATGCAAAGTAGATGTTCTTGTCCCGCTTGGAAGCACAAACTTTCAGAGCGTAACCATGCTCGTGGGCCCATGTGGTGACAAAGTGTTTGAGATCAGTGACACATGTGAAAAGGAATTTGGGTGGTGCATCCATTGCATCTGGAAACACAAGCAGTTCAGCCATTCTGCCTCAAGTGGGCAAATTAAGAAACTAGAAGAACTTACTGCCAACTGAATAATCATAAGATTGAACATCTTCAGATTTCATCAACACTTTATGCGGTTGATTGGCGGCGGGTAACATTGCGGGGGCCAGCGGTGAACGTCCTAAAGGATTGAGCGGGTATACTGGAAGATTGACTAGGTAAACATTAGGTCTTGGTAAGATGAAAACAAGGTGGAGAAATATTTGAAGACTCACCTTCAGCCACAGTTTGAGGGACTTGAGGGCTGAAAGTTGCAGGGGGAAACGGTTGAGGGCTGGGTGGTGCAGGGTGATACCTGCCGGGAGATGTAGCCGTGACGCTTGGGTATTTTACTGGGAGATTGTGCAGGTAAACATTAGTTCTTGGTAAGATGAAAACAAAGTGGAGAAGTATTTGAAGACTCACCTTCAGCCACAGTTTGAGGGACTTGAGGGCTGAAATTTGCTTGGGGAAATAGTTGAGGGCTGGGTGATGCAGGTTGATATCCGCCGGGAGATGTAGCCATGGCCCTTGGGTATTTGACTGGGAGATTGAGTAGGTAAACATCAGTTCTTGGTAAGATGACAACAAAGTGGAGAATCATTTGAAGACTCACCTTCAGCCACAGTTTGAGGGACTTGAGGGCTGAAAGTTGCTGGGGGAAACTGTTGAGGACTTGGTTGTGCAGGTGGCCAAATTTGAGGGCTAAATGGCGCAGAGGAGGTTATTTCCCCCAGAGATGGCTGCATATCTTCCATGACAGGTATGGAAGGGACTTGATTTGTCTGTGGCGGAGCGGGCACTGATGGTTGGCCAACAGGGAAATTGTGAGAGGTTGGCGGGCCTTGGAAGTGAGTGGGTCCAAGAGTGAATGGGTTGGCCGGTTGGGACAATGGTTGGGGTCCTGGCTCCCAGTAGTTTGAGATTTGTGGTGCTTGATGGGGTTGCGGGAACGGATGGGATGGTGGGGCTTGAGTTATATGAGGTGGTGCGTAGAGAGCTGGCTGAGCCAGATAGGATGGTTGGGCTGGATCAAGCTGATAGGTAGAGGCTGGAGGTTGATGGTGATAGTGGGTGAATTGAGGCAATTGTACCTCATATGGGCGGAACACAGGCTGCGCTACTGGGTGGGCTGGGGGGACAGGGTTTGGCTGGATTGCCAGTCTGTAGCTGTTGTCTGTGAAGCTGTAGGTGGCTGGGTGGGCTGGGGGGACAGTAAGGGGCTGGGGGGCTTGGCTGTATTGGTTGCTTGGGTAGCCATAGTTAGTTGCTATGTGGCCTGATTGATTGGGTGGAGCTGCAGGTTGGCCAAGCACGTGTGAATTTCCATACCCAGAGATTTGATTTTGATACAAGTTGCCAAGTGGGGCGCCAGGGTGATGGTTGGGGTTGACCTCATAGAATCCGTACGGGCGTGGAGGCTGATTGCTTGCAGAGTTGTAATCACCGGTGTGAGACATCTTTGGCTTCTGATTTGGTGATTTGCGCGGAATCTGTTAGCATTTGAATGGGAGAGTATGTCAGCACGTGTTACTATATTTACGGTGAAAAAAAAATAGAAATAGGAAGAGATGTGTTTGGGATGGGCCACTTTTGGGGGGGATGGAGTGCGTCTGGGGCTTATATGGAGCCCTTTAAGCTGCCTGGGGGGTTTGAATGGCCCCTTTGAATGTTTTATTGCCCCTTTGGAGCATCAAAGTGGGCCTGTGGGCCCACTGGAGGTGATGGGCAGAGGCGGGCCCCTTCTTATGGCCATTGGGCCCTGTCTTTGGGCCAGTTGGGTCTTGGAGCCCTGGGCCTGTGGGCTTTTTTTATGCCACAAAATTAAACCCCAAAAAATCCCTTTTTTTTGGTTTTTTTGGGGTTTTTTTCTCATTTTGTATTTCTCATTTTTATTTTATTTTATTTTATTTTATTTTATTTTTTTTTTTTTATTTTATTTTTTTTTTTTATTTTTTTTTTTTTTTGGATTTTCAGACTCACTGTTTTTTTTGATTGGATTGGTGAGCGGTGGGCAGTGGTTGTTGTGGTTCTGGTTGAAAAAAACCAGGACCATAAGCGAGCCCCAGTCCGGAAACAGACTCGGGCTCGCTCACGTAATCGAATGGGCCCTCCCATTCGATTACGTGAGCAGGGGATGTGTATATCCCATACACATAATACATGTAGGTATTATGTGTATGGGAGATACAATTCCCCCGCTCTCGTAATCGAATGGGAGGGCCCATTTGATTACGTGAGCGTGTGGGACCTGCACGCCAAACAATTGGCGTGCGGGGCCTACACGCCAATTATTTTTGGCGTGTAGGGTCTACACGCCAAAATAAATTGGCCTGTGAGACCCGCACGCCAAAAATGGTGTGTGGTTCCCACACGCCCTGTTTTTTTGGCGTGTAGACCCTACACGCCCAAAAAAAAAGGCGTGTAGGCCCCGCAAGCCAAAAAAATTTGGTGTGCGGGTTGGCGTTGGCCTGCGCGTGGGGCGTGCGTTTATCAACGCCCGTTTTTTTCTCATTTTTTATTTTGATTTTTTTTGATTTTTTTTTTGTTTTTTTTTGTTTTTTTTTATTTGTCTTTTTTTTTTTACTCACCGCTTTGGTCTTGATTGAATCGGTGAGCGGGGAGCTGTGTTTGTTTGTGGTTCTGGTTGAAAAAACCGGGACCATGAGCGAGCCCCAGTCGGGAATCAGACTTGGGCTCGCTCACGTAATAGAATTGGCCCTCCAATTCTATTACGTGAGCGAGGGGATGTGTATATCCCCATACACATAATACATGTATGTATTATTTGTATGGGGGTATTGCATGCAATATCCCCCCGCACGCCAAACAATTGGCGTGTGGGAGCCACACGCCAATTGTTTGGCGTGCGCTCCCACATGCCAATTTTTTTGGCGTGTAGACCATACACGCCAAAAAAAATGGCGTGTAGGCCATACACGCCAAAAAAAATGGTGTGTAGGCCCCGCATGCCAAAAAAAATTGGCGTGCGGGTTGGCGTTGGCGTACGCTGTTGGCGTGCGTTTATCAACACCCCCTTTTGTTGACGGGCATGCGTGCTGCACGCCCTGTTTTGGGTGTGGGCACGCCTGTAGATGGGTGTGCAGCTTGCACACCCATCTACAGGCGTGTGACACCCCCAAGGATGGTTGTGCAGCCGCACGCCCTGTTCAAACCATGGTGTGCGGTTTGCACGCCCTGCTGGGGAGGTATACAACCCCCTTGGCCGGAGGGATCCCCTCCGGTCAAAGAGATTGTATAACCTCTTTGACCGGAGGTATTCCCTCCGGCCAAGGAGGTCATACAACCTCCTCAATGGGGGGGGATCCCTCTGGCCGAGGAAGTTGTATGAACTCCTTGGCCGGAGGGAATCCTGTTGAGATGGGCCTTTTCTATTTGTGATTTTATCTTCTTTCATTTCTATTTTCCATCTCAGTGTTATGTCTATGCTTCTCACTTTCTCTTCAGTTTCACTCACATGTCACAAATCATGTAGTTTACCTGGGTCAGAGCTTGTGGAAGGAATCTCTCCTCATCCTTCCACAATTCAACATTCTCTGTCCCAGGTAAGTCATTCTCTTGTTTTCTCTCTTTCTCTTATTTCATTATCATACTGAAATCAATCTGATCCTTCCACAATTCAACATTCTCTGTCCCAGCTGAGCTTAACAGGTTATGAGCCCTGCTACATAGACAGCTCGACAAATCTCACAGACAGAATGAAATATAGGATCCGTCGCTAATGGATAAAGCCCTATCTGTCTCTTGTGACAAGCCCACCATCCCCGTTTTTAAAACCAACAATCATGTCCTCTACACCAGGAACCGACGTATCCAACCATCCTGCGCTCAAATTGAGTGGTGTCGAACAATTGAAACCACACCCGGCTCCGAATCCAATTATTTAGACTGGTCTTGGGTACTTGAAATTCACTTCAGTGCAACCGACGTCGATTATATCATCAACGATTGTCCGGAAAAAGCCCGGTCTAATCCCTCTTGGTCTCGAGACAACAAAGCAGTATGTGGAGTTATCTCGAGAACAATCCATGCAATCAACATTAGGAACGTTCGGCACCTCAAGCAAGACGCTCAAGGTCTCTGGGATAGTCTAAAGAGAGCCCATCAAGACTCTTCGGCGGGAGGCGGCGTAATGTTTTGGCTCCGTAAACTTACAATGTCTCGAATGGTTGACGGCGATATTACTGCCCATCTCGACGACATGGCCAAAACCTTTGAACGGCTCAGCGCTCTCATTACCATCAACAATCCCTTAACGCCTGCAGACATATATTCTGCTTCTATCCTAACGTCTCTCCCGTCCGATTGGCTCTCATGCGTTTCGTCCATGATGAATGAACAGCGGATTGATCCCTCTCGTTTAATCGACGCTCTCAAAGCAGAATCACTTAGGCGTCGTACTCGTTCGGATGATGCTCTTCAAGTAGAAACGATTTCCAGCGCAAAGGCGCAATCTAAGTTAAAGCAATCATCTTGTAACACAAATCAACCTACTCGACACTGTACGTTCTGCGATATCGATGGCCATGATCTCAATCGCTGCTTTCATGTCGCCCGTTTAATTAATAATCACAAGGGAGTTCAAAAACCTTTGAATGACTCGTCTCCCAACTCTGGTCGCTCTTCCCGTAACCATCAACAAAAGGGTCCTCCAGCCAGAGCAGGCCGCACGTCAGCGGCAACCATTATCTTTGAGGCCGATGATGACAATGAAGAGTCAGATTTCTCTGGATCTCAAATCGATGTCGTCGCCTCACATGCGGCGGTTTCCCTTTCATCAACGGTTAATCTAACTCCCTCTGCAGACGCCAATTTGGATTCCGGGTGCTCAGTGTCAATGACACCGGACAAATCAGCGGTGTCTTTCCTAAAGTCAGATCAGACACCGATTTGATTAGCCGATGCATCATCCGTGGAAGCCACTCACAAAGGAAAGTCGCGATTACCGATAGACATCGACAAATCCATCACCACGCTTGTCGTTCCTAGTCTGGCCGAACCATTACTATCAATAGCAGGCATGTGTGACGTTGGCCTGACGGTAGTTTTTGGTCCCAAGTCGTGTGGACGTGTGACATCTACTCGTCATCCGATGTTACGGTGGTTGGACAAACAGTTGGAAAAGGATATCGTCGTGGTAATCTCTATTATCTCCCTTCCGGACCTGTGAGCCCCCCAGATACCTGTGGTCCCGTGGCAAACTCGACATCAATTGACAACTCCCTTATGGGGTATCACTTGCGTCTTTTTCTCACATAGGAATCAAGCCGCTTCTTAAAGCCTATCTAAAGTCACAAGGGATAGTTCCGACCATCAGTAATGAGGTCGACATTCAAAACTGCCCCACATGTCTACAGTCCCAAACTTCCCCGGTCGGCATTCAAAACGAGATCGCCGTATCGATCAACCATTCCTGGCGAAATCATTCATTCCGATGTCGCTGCTCATACGAGGTACAGTCGCGAGAAGGATACAAATATTTTATTACCTTCATCAACGATTGTTCCAAAGCTGTGTTCCTTTATCCTATGAAATTTAAATCTGATTCCTTTAACTGTTTCAAGATCTTCCGTGCCCTATTTGAGAAAGATGGACGCCATTCAATCAAGGCTTTCTGCACGGACAAGGGGGGGAATCTGTGTCTACTGAATTTGAAAACTATCTTCTTAAGTACGCTGGCATCGTCCATCATGCTGGTCCTCC